>BPTQ01000001.1:197851422-198334424 GCA_019973895.1 Chrysanthemum seticuspe | reverse complement strand
GAGGAGGTGGGGAATGATCCAAACGCAATCCTGTTCTGATTCGCGCAAAACCGTCAAGTTCTCTCACGCAAACGTAAGAAAACTTAAAACTGCTTAAGCACGAACTCAATGAAGATCTGAGGAGTATAGGGTCTCCCCGGGTCGTTATGTCCCAGCGAGCTATGCAATGGATTATCAAACGTTTAGTGATCGCGAGATTTGAACGGGAAAAGGATTAGGAATATGATTATAACTACGGAAAAAGCCAACAAATTACAACGGCTTAAATGCAAATTAAAGAAAATTAAAAAGATAAAATCTATTAAATAAACGCTATCACTATTTGCAAAATGATGTTATAACTACGGAAAAGGATTAGGAATATGATTATAACTACGGAAAAAGCCAACAAATTACAACGGCTTAAATGCAAATTAAAGAAAATTAAAAAGATAAAATCTATTAAATAAACGCTATCACTATTTGCAAAATGATGTTTTCCTATGATTTATAAAACAAAATAACTTAAATAAACTATTTTAATTAAAACGTAAACTTAAATTACTTAAAACCGTGACTTAAAATGAAAACGTACGTTATGTACAAAAATTACGCTGGAGCGCAAGATAAAACGTAAAATTTGTGAAATAAAAGTCCTACAAGTGTAAAAACAATTTTTTTACGTAATATATGACAAAAGAAAATTTTAGGAAAAAGCGGAATATTTTTTTAAGTTTTATTTTGTTTTCTACGAATTAAAATCTATTTAACTCTAATTAAATTATAAAAAATACTAAACGACTTAAAAAAAATCTGGAAAATTCACACAAACTACTTTGTTCAATGCTTAATCTGGGAAAAATAAGAAAACTAGGTGTTGTCTTAGAAAATAAGCACGAAATAAGCCAAGAATGGCTTATAAGCAAAACTGCTAAACTACCCTTATAATTTAAGTAATGCAAACAATGACAAGAAAGTCCCAAGGGCAAGATGGTTTGGTGTTGGTTGTGTGAGGCGTTGCTGTGAAGGGCTACTGACCCAGGTTCGAACCTGGTCAGTCCCTTTTGCTCTTTTTATTTTTATTTTTGGAACTTTTAAAGCTTATCAAAATAAGGATTTCTTGTAAAAACTTTTCTCTTGACAACTTCTTAATAAGCTGTTTTAACAGCTTATTAGCTGCTGTTTTGACCAGTCACAACCAAACACTCTCTTAAGCACTTTTTAAAGCACAATTAGAATGCAATAAGCAATCCAATTCCGAAATAAGCTAACCTACTGATTACTAATTTTGAAGTAAGCTATAAAAACAGATTGAGCACTGATCTAAGATAGGGAATAAGCAGTTGGCAAAAGTGAATGAACTAGGAAATCTTAAAACTAAGTAAAGTGGAAATAAGTACTAAGTTTTGTCCTAATGAGCACTAAGGGAAATCTAATAAGCTATAATTAGACCAAACCTAAATTAATACACTATATGGGCACCTAAGGAAATAAATAAGCTAAAGTCTAGGCCTAATAAGCACAAAAATCAAGAGTGTAAGCCGCTGTGGTGTGTTTGCTGTAACAGCAGCCCCAAACAGTCCCTACGGGGGACTTTGGAGCTTGTTTTGATTAAGCTACAGGGTGAGCTAGACCTTGAGCTTCTGGGAACTTGGAGTACACCTGGCCGACTTCCTTTTGCCCCCTTGGGTAGGCCATGAAAAGCTGTCTACAGCTTATAAATAAGCTGAGAAAATTGGTGCAGGGGGCTGCTGTGGCAGTTTGACGCGAGAGAAAAAAAAACAATTGATTCTTTCTTAGAAGCTGGAGTTGCAAACAAAATCAAATAGCAAACTTGAAATGACTCTTAACTTGCCTAATGCAAGACCCAAAGTGGGTCGAAATGGTAAATTGACCCAGAACTAGGCTGTTCCAAACAGTCTTTTAGAGTTCCAAATTGTATTTTAAACTTTAAAAACTGGTGAGAATTGACTTAAATTAAATCCAAATGCTTAAACAAACATAAAAACTTAACATTGCAACAATTTGAAAACAGAAGTTTATCTAGAACTGATTTGACTCTGAGACTTTGACTTTCGTTGACTATTTGCTAAAACTGGTTTTTAAGAACTAGTTAATCCACAATGAGTGCACATAAGCTCATTAAAGCTTATATGAGTTTAAAGACAGAAATTAAAGACTTTTAAACATAGAGAAAACCTGAATTCAATTGCGAATGACAAAGGATATTTAAATTGAAAAGGAAATTCTTCATTAATGAAAAGAAAGTACAAGATTTGAGTTAAGATTACAACTACTAACTAACAACTAAAATTAAGAAGAAAATGGTAACAGATTTCTAAAGCGTGAAACCTGGACCAAAAACATGAAGTCTAGGAAAAAAAATGAAAACTAAAAAAAAACTAACTAATAGAAAAACTAACTAGATGCCTTATAACTTGGCTACAAAGGCTGTTTTATATCACTCCCACCCCTCCTCTGTCTTCTCTCTCTTGTGTGACTTGTGTGAGATAATGAGCCAAAACACGCGTGCCTCTTTCCTCTGTCTCTTCTGTCTCCGTCTCTCTCTCTTCTCTGTATTCTTTCTTGTCCACTGGGGAGACAAGCGTGGGTTTGGGGAAGAGATAAAGAGAGGTTGAGTGTGTCAGGGAAAGTGCGTGGGTGTGTTTGTCTGGGTGTGTTTGTTTGGGCGGGAAGTGGGAAGGAGAAGAAGGGGGTAGGGTTAATAATTTTGACCGGGTTTAGAATTGGACTGGACCAAGGGGTAATGGGCTTGGGAGGTTTTGGGTTTTAGGATAGATTGGACTTAAGTAGTTATTAGGTTTAGGTATTAACTTTGAATCCATTTACTACTCTAGGGACCAATTGTGTAATTCTTCAAAACCAAAGGACCAAACATGTAACTTATGAAAAGTAGTCAAGGGGTTGGTCTTGCCAAGTTTAATAATCCAAGGGTTGATTTAGACATTTTTGAAAATTTCCAAGGACTAGTTTTGACCAATTTTGGATTTTTAGGGACTAAATTGTAACTTTCTCAAAACTTTTAGATTTCTCATCAAAGGACCAAATATGACAATTTATGATTTTAAAGAGACCTTTGGTGACTTTTCTTTTTGAAATTTTGGCTCAGGAACTATTTTTGACAATTTAATAAACTTGGGGGACTAAAACTGCAATTTTTGCAAATTTGATATGTTTTTCATCTGATTTTGATATTTTTGCATATAAGACACATAAAACACTGATTTGTGATATTTTGATCATTTTGATGTGTTTCTGAGTGTTTTCAGATGATTTTGCAGTTTATTTTGTACAAAAATGATGAGTATTTAGACACTCATCAATCCCCCACACTGAGACTATTGCTAGTCCCTAGCAATGATTTGAGAAAACATAATGGATTTTAATCTCTTTACCAAAAGCCATTACTTCTGGAGTAGCCAAATGTTTCAGTTCAAGTAAGAACCATGGTACACCTGATAACCATGTGATTTTGAGCAAACCACCAGCTTTCAACGGATTTGATTTTGTCTTTACCAGAAGCCGTACCCTTCTGGACTAGTCCAACTCTTAGATAAATTATCAATATTATCTTTGGTGAGCTGATTACCAATTATGGATTTTCCACTGCCTTTACCACAAGCCATAATCTTGCGGGCTAGCCAACTCTTCACTTTTAGGATATGGTGAGTTGAGATACCATACAATTTTGGGCAAATTGCAAGCCATATAAACGGATTTGATATATCTTTACCAAGAGCCGTTTGCTCCTGGATTAGCCAATCCTTTTGTCTTTACAGACATGGCGGACTGATAACCAAATGAGAAAGTGTAAAACACTTACTCCAAAAAAAAAAATTTTGGCCAAAAACGGGGGAATTAGGGTAGATAATATACTATGATAAAATTCGTGAGAATTCCCCCCACACTTAGAAATGAATATTGCCCTCAATATTCAAAGTACCGGCGGTTATGCCGAAACAGAGAACGTAAAAGGGAAATACTACGGCCATTATTTAGAAAGAGATTTTTTTTTTTTTTTTTTTTTTTTTTTTTTTTTTTTTTTAGAAACTATATATATATAACATGTGGGGCAACTCCCCCACACTAGGGTGGTACACACGGGTGAAAACCCATGTTAGCTACTGTTTTTGATTACCGAGTCGCTAGCTTGACTCGACCCCGAATTCATTGGTTCATGGGGAAGCAAAGTGGAAGAAACAGTCTCCATCGGACTTTCATTCAAGATGTTTGGACAAACATTTGAAGCACGTGAAAGTTCCACACCGACTGAGATATAATAGAAACCGGCTCAAAAGTGATAAATGAAAATGCCGGGATCAAAGATAGTGTCCTCACTTCCCGAAGGAGTAAAGGACATGGAGAAGTCACACCAGTATGTGAAGAAAAGAAGGAGAATCATGATGATGATCATGACTAACTCCTCATTATCAGACGGAGAATTCATGATTTTTGGATCATGAATCTCATCAGTGAGGATAGAATTCATCATCACATGATCGAAGAGATAAGATTAGAATACAGAGGTGGGACAAGTGGTGTGCTCTGAGAGCTAGCAATTTCCACCACTTCCGTGATGGTCTCTGTATCGGCCTCAGACATTTCATCGAAAAGAGGATTTACTTTCTCAAAAGTGTAGTCATTATTAAATTCAAAAAGAGGATTTGAGAAAATCCCGGAAGTAACCTCAGAAATGTCAGAGAGAATCACAAAAAGGCAAATCACAATCACTATCGGATATATCCTCAGACTCACTTGGGATTGGGACAAGATCCTCAACACTAGACTGATTCGTTTCCGAAATAGTGCTGAGATGATCATCCTCCATTATGAGAGAGTCTTTGGAAGCAATAATAGGTAAGATAGGTGTGATAGCAATAGACTGAGGGAGTTGAGAAATAAGATCGTTCAATTGAGTAACACTCTCCTCGTCGTAATCATAGTATTCCTTCATCTGAATACTATCCTCATCATCGTCGTCATCATATCTGATTCTTATATTCATCTGCTGAAGCTTACACACCATTCTTTTCATTTGCAGTTTCTTTCGAATGCGTATTTCTTCAGAACTTTGAGGAAGATTACACTCCTCGTAATCATTGAAATGATGTGAAGGCTCGGAAGTCTGATGACTGATGGAATACTGTGGGGGTTGGAAATTGTCAAAACCGGGAGAATTGGAATTTTGAAAATTTTGATTCACCGACTGACATTCAAAAGTCGCATGAGGACCCCCACAATTCTCACAACAGAGATAATTGGGAAAATATCTTTCACCAAAGTTCTGATTGTAACATGGTTCCGGCTCATAGACAAGCGGGACCTGTGGTGGACAATCAAAACCGTAACTGAGAATCATTCTCACAAAACTCGTATGAGTAGGATTCGTATCGGGGGCTGTGGAGGTAGGTAGGAAAAATCGGGTGCTTCATTTTTGAAATGGGATCGGAATTACCGACAAACTTGTCTCCGAAACCCACATTGGTACATCGCCGACAATTTCCACCGTTAAATGGACCTCCACACCAGGAACATGTCGAAAACCATGACATGAAGAATTAAACGGATAAGAGGGATAAGAGATGAAGAATTAAACGGTTATAGAGGATAAGGAATGGAGAATTAAACAGGTTTGAGGATAAAGAAATGTAGAATTAAACAGATTAGAGGATAAAGGATGGATATTTTTGGATTTTTTGAAAAATATGCTGTAAAAACAAAGAATGAAAATCTTTTTGGATTTTTGATTTTTATAAGAAAATATAAATACATACAGATGGTATAGACAAAGAGTGAATATCCAAATTACTAATCTGCTAAACGGAAGATAATCAGCACAGCTCCCCGGCAGCGGCGCCAAAAATTTGATTCGCGCAAAACCGTCAAGTTCTCTCACGCAAACGTAAGAAAACTTAAAACTGCTTAAGCACGAACTCAATGAAGATCTGAGGAGTATAGGGTCTCCCCGGGTCGTTATGTCCCAGCGAGCTATGCAATGGATTATCAAACGTTTAGTGATCGCGAGATTTGAACGGGAAAAGGATTAGGAATATGATTATAACTACGGAAAAAGCCAACAAATTACAACGGCTTAAATGCAAATTAAAGAAAATTAAAAAGATAAAATCTATTAAATAAACGCTATCACTATTTGCAAAATGATGTTTTCCTATGATTTATAAAACAAAATAACTTAAATAAACTATTTTAATTAAAACGTAAACTTAAATTACTTAAAACCGTGACTTAAAATGAAAACGTACGTTATGTACAAAAATTACGCTGGAGCGCAAGATAAAACGTAAAATTTGTGAAATAAAAGTCCTACAAGTGTAAAAACAATTTTTTTACGTAATATATGACAAAAGAAAATTTTAGGAAAAAGCGGAATATTTTTTTAAGTTTTATTTTGTTTTCTACGAATTAAAATCTATTTAACTCTAATTAAATTATAAAAAATACTAAACGACTTAAAAAAAATCTGGAAAATTCACACAAACTACTTTGTTCAATGCTTAATCTGGGAAAAATAAGAAAACTAGGTGTTGTCTTAGAAAATAAGCACGAAATAAGCCAAGAATGGCTTATAAGCAAAACTGCTAAACTACCCTTATAATTTAAGTAATGCAAACAATGACAAGAAAGTCCCAAGGGCAAGATGGTTTGGTGTTGGTTGTGTGAGGCGTTGCTGTGAAGGGCTACTGACCCAGGTTCGAACCTGGTCAGTCCCTTTTGCTCTTTTTATTTTTATTTTTGGAACTTTTAAAGCTTATCAAAATAAGGATTTCTTGTAAAAACTTTTCTCTTGACAACTTCTTAATAAGCTGTTTTAACAGCTTATTAGCTGCTGTTTTGACCAGTCACAACCAAACACTCTCTTAAGCACTTTTTAAAGCACAATTAGAATGCAATAAGCAATCCAATTCCGAAATAAGCTAACCTACTGATTACTAATTTTGAAGTAAGCTATAAAAACAGATTGAGCACTGATCTAAGATAGGGAATAAGCAGTTGGCAAAAGTGAATGAACTAGGAAATCTTAAAACTAAGTAAAGTGGAAATAAGTACTAAGTTTTGTCCTAATGAGCACTAAGGGAAATCTAATAAGCTATAATTAGACCAAACCTAAATTAATACACTATATGGGCACCTAAGGAAATAAATAAGCTAAAGTCTAGGCCTAATAAGCACAAAAATCAAGAGTGTAAGCCGCTGTGGTGTGTTTGCTGTAACAGCAGCCCCAAACAGTCCCTACGGGGGACTTTGGAGCTTGTTTTGATTAAGCTACAGGGTGAGCTAGACCTTGAGCTTCTGGGAACTTGGAGTACACCTGGCCGACTTCCTTTTGCCCCCTTGGGTAGGCCATGAAAAGCTGTCTACAGCTTATAAATAAGCTGAGAAAATTGGTGCAGGGGGCTGCTGTGGCAGTTTGACGCGAGAGAAAAAAAAACAATTGATTCTTTCTTAGAAGCTGGAGTTGCAAACAAAATCAAATAGCAAACTTGAAATGACTCTTAACTTGCCTAATGCAAGACCCAAAGTGGGTCGAAATGGTAAATTGACCCAGAACTAGGCTGTTCCAAACAGTCTTTTAGAGTTCCAAATTGTATTTTAAACTTTAAAAACTGGTGAGAATTGACTTAAATTAAATCCAAATGCTTAAACAAACATAAAAACTTAACATTGCAACAATTTGAAAACAGAAGTTTATCTAGAACTGATTTGACTCTGAGACTTTGACTTTCGTTGACTATTTGCTAAAACTGGTTTTTAAGAACTAGTTAATCCACAATGAGTGCACATAAGCTCATTAAAGCTTATATGAGTTTAAAGACAGAAATTAAAGACTTTTAAACATAGAGAAAACCTGAATTCAATTGCGAATGACAAAGGATATTTAAATTGAAAAGGAAATTCTTCATTAATGAAAAGAAAGTACAAGATTTGAGTTAAGATTACAACTACTAACTAACAACTAAAATTAAGAAGAAAATGGTAACAGATTTCTAAAGCGTGAAACCTGGACCAAAAACATGAAGTCTAGGAAAAAAAATGAAAACTAAAAAAAAACTAACTAATAGAAAAACTAACTAGATGCCTTATAACTTGGCTACAAAGGCTGTTTTATATCACTCCCACCCCTCCTCTGTCTTCTCTCTCTTGTGTGACTTGTGTGAGATAATGAGCCAAAACACGCGTGCCTCTTTCCTCTGTCTCTTCTGTCTCCGTCTCTCTCTCTTCTCTGTATTCTTTCTTGTCCACTGGGGAGACAAGCGTGGGTTCGGGGAAGAGATAAAGAGAGGTTGAGTGTGTCAGGGAAAGTGCGTGGGTGTGTTTGTCTGGGTGTGTTTGTTTGGGCGGGAAGTGGGAAGGAGAAGAAGGGGGTAGGGTTAATAATTTTGACCGGGTTTAGAATTGGACTGGACCAAGGGGTAATGGGCTTGGGAGGTTTTGGGTTTTAGGATAGATTGGACTTAAGTAGTTATTAGGTTTAGGTATTAACTTTGAATCCATTTACTACTCTAGGGACCAATTGTGTAATTCTTCAAAACCAAAGGACCAAACATGTAACTTATGAAAAGTAGTCAAGGGGTTGGTCTTGCCAAGTTTAATAATCCAAGGGTTGATTTAGACATTTTTGAAAATTTCCAAGGACTAGTTTTGACCAATTTTGGATTTTTAGGGACTAAATTGTAACTTTCTCAAAACTTTTAGATTTCTCATCAAAGGACCAAATATGACAATTTATGATTTTAAAGAGACCTTTGGTGACTTTTCTTTTTGAAATTTTGGCTCAGGAACTATTTTTGACAATTTAATAAACTTGGGGGACTAAAACTGCAATTTTTGCAAATTTGATATGTTTTTCATCTGATTTTGATATTTTTGCATATAAGACACATAAAACACTGATTTGTGATATTTTGATCATTTTGATGTGTTTCTGAGTGTTTTCAGATGATTTTGCAGTTTATTTTGTACAAAAATGATGAGTATTTAGACACTCATCATGTTCCAATAAAAAAAATGCCGTGAGAATGTGATTTATCAATGAGAAAGTGGCATACAAAAACAAAGCAACAATATTTAGCAAACCACAACTGAAAATAGAACAGCGTAGCTCACCTTCCATCATATCAGGAGCCGTTGGTTGAGCTCCAAGCTGCTGCGAACACGCAGCATCATACATAGGCAAGGCTGATCCAATTTAAAAAAAAAGAAACCATGAATACGTTATTCAGCGACCCCAAAGTGCTCTTCAAAAACAAAAGGCATCAAAGCACCTTTCGGTGTGCAGACAGCAGATTGCTGATGAAGACTACGCACACAATCGTCTGGATCAGGTTGGTGCCCTGCAGCCTAGACACTCTCCTTTGCAACAACATCTAACCAAAAAAAATCAACATTAGCACGAACATGTTTCAACGGCAAAAACGACAATAAGTGTGCCCATAGGAAAAATGAGCAACAAAAAAAGAACAACTAACCTGTAGCATCATGAGTTTCTGATGCAGCAAACAACGATGACACATATGGTTGACAGGCACACACGCGTGGCGTAATGGTGTTACACATTTGGCACCAGGACCACCATGTATATTTGGAACATTGTTTTGTATCAGGTTTTGAAATGAGTGGTTGTGAATACTTTTCGAGCCAGTTATCGGTTTTGAAGTCATAATTATAAACAATAATAGACAGTCCAATTATCAAAGCAATAAACAACAGACAAAGTAAAACGACTAACATATTCGAAACAGTTAATGAGAGCAACAAAAGCATTATCAATAGAGGGTTTGCAAAGAGAGAAGACAGGAAAAAAAAGCCAAACAAAAAAATCAAAAAAAGTCAGTGACCATCAGCTAAAAAAAAGGAAAAAAAAGGAAAATAGAAACCAAGAAAACCCAAAAAAAAACAAAGACAAAGACTGCACAACATTTAATAAGGGGCACATTCAATTGCAGCTGGGTCTAATAGTAAACCCCAAAGCAAAGTATGAAACTCATTTACTCACCCCAACACCTAACCATAACTAACATTTCAACAACCATAAGCAACATCTTACCACTCTAATTGCATGTGTCTTTAACAGTAAACCCCAAACCAAACTATGAAACTCGTTTACTCAACCCAACATCTAAGCATAAATAGCATTTCAACTGGCATAAGCAAAGTGCAACTACTCTAACACCTAAATATAAGAAAGGCACAATAAATAAACCTAAAATAACCCACAACCAAACCTAAACACAACATACCATAACCACCATAAAGATCAAGTAAAATAAGCCCTAAAGAAAGAAAACAAAAAATCAAACCTTTAATCGTCTCTCCAAAATCAGCGAATATGCAGTTAGGGTTTTTTTATAATCAATAATTGAAATTGGTAACCTCACCTTCAGATTTACCAAACACACAAAATATACGGACCAAAAGAAAGTTACCGCAGTATAGAAAACCATGTGGCCAACGGAGATCCACAAAACGGATAAAAATATTGTTTCCATAGTACAGATCACTGTACCCCCTCACCAACCGGTGTACGAACACGCGAAAGTGTTTCGCTGGATCAAGGCAGTCGGGGTTTTTTTCTCGGAGATATACCCTGGCGGATCTAAGAAGGAAAGGAGATATGTGAGTAACAATTAATATAACGGGCCGGTTAATAAAATGAAGCTTTGCTCAAAAGAGCGGGTAAAAAGTGCCGCGTATTTTTGCACTGTAGATAAGAAATCCCAACAAATGTAAAATAGTATACTAATTTGTGTGAAGAAGAAATACAACCCACCCAGTGACAACGCGGTGGCTAAACATACTAGTCGAGTGTAAACACCTCCCTAACACTGGAGTTACCAAAACAAGGGATCCTAACATTATTTCAGTCTTTTCTTCCTCCGTCCGCTGCTACTGGTCAGGTAAGCTATCTTTTATTATTTAGCCATAATTTACATCAACAATTTTCTTCTTTTATATCTATTTCCTTGATGTTATAAAAGAAAATTCTAGCAGGCAGTTTGATTAAAAAAAAAACATGTCTTAACCTGCCTTTCTTTTTTTCTTTCAAATCTGCTTAAGAAGAAATAGTTTGGATGGTTTTATCTACTTATAAGCCATCGCAAACACCTTCTTAGCTGAAGATGGATGTTAACAAGACCGAGTGTAGTCCTCACTTACCAAAAGCCCAAACACCCTCTTAAACGCACTGCAGCATTGATGTTGCTGCTGCTAGTTTGTTTTTAATTGATAGTTGGGAACTTAGTGAATTACAGTAAGTTTTTTTGGTATGCTAACATCATAGTAGCCAATGATGCAATATGAACTTTTATGTAATATATAACTTTATGGGTGAAAATGGGATTGAGAAATTACTGAATTTCTATATCCATCGTCAGTATTGAGAATGATACTTGAACAAACCAAATTTTAATTCATCATACTCAGTCGCAGCCCACTATGTTGTTAAACTCATATATCTGTAGACTTGTAGTGATTCTATGCAACAAACCAAACGCCCCTATGCTAATAGCACAATATTTAGCGTTGAAGCTCTATCGATTAGAGATGACTTTTTGTATGCTTATATGGTGAAATTCACGATTGTGTCGAAAGCTAGATGTTGGCTTGTATGATTCATAGATTATCAACTACTTCAATCGTTTAACCCCGTTTTTCGTAACTTTGATTGAGTATGTTACGAACCCAAAACGTTTCCTAAAGAGATGTGTGTGACTGATGCATTCAATACTTGTGAAAATGGAATAGCGTAATGGTGTATTGTTCTATCAAATGTTTCCGGTATGCCAAAGATCTTTTTCATTGTCTGTACACTACAATTGGTTTCATATACAGAGCCGTTAGCCCGTTACATCTATTAAATTTAATCCCACTCATAATATAAACTATTTCAACTATTTCATTTGATTCTATAATCATGTCGGAATATCGATATTGAGATCAACATATGGTCATTGCTGCAATGAAAGTTGTAAGATGTTTAATTAACAGCAAACGTTTTTTTTGGGCTTGTGACAGCACTAAAGTAGCATAGATGCTTTCCTTAAAAGAGATTGTGCCGTCAGCACAAAACAACATAAATACACAGTTCATAGTTTTGGATAAAGGAAGAATACAAGGAAGTCAAAACAAAATTTGTTTGGCACTCGTTGCAGATGAGACTGCATCAGTTCACTTTCAGCTATGGAATGAAGAATGTGATGTGTTTCAGCCTGGAGACATTTTGCGATTGTCTAATGGCATATTTTCTTACGATCGAAGCAAGAATATGGTCTTAAGGGCCGGACACAGAGGAAAGGTAGAAAAAACAGGAGAGTTTACAATGGCGTTTGTGGAATCCCCAAACATGAGTGAAATTTTATGGGTTCCGGATCCGAATAACTCTGGTAAGTATATACAAGAGTCTGTTATTTCTCCTCATTCACGAATTTTCCCGCCAATACTTTAGAGTATTATTCTTAACTAGTTTTTGTTGAAGATGCAAGATCTTTAAGTTACTTAATTTTATAAATGTACTTGTATTGCGAGTATTTAGGCGGTTCTGGGCTGACCGATGTGGTGGTCTTAACTGTTTTAATTTCTTGTATATGCAATTTGCAAAGCCTTAAAAGTGATAGTCACATTTGATTTTATGAGAAACTTGAGTTGTTCTGATACATAAACGACTAGAGACTATTAGCTAGTAATCTTATCAATGCAAGCAGTATGATATGTAATTGATTCTTTACCAAAAAAAAAAAAGATGTAATTGATTCTTCAACCTCCTCGGCTATAAGTTTAATACTAAAATACAGGAGTGAAGCCACCTTAACCGAGGGGGTTCGATCGATCTCAGTCAGATTTCAACTTGCTTTTCATTCTATACATGGTTTGCCAATCCAAACTCTCAAATTGCGTTGTTGAACTTGAACCTACTGATGTTGATTGGATGAACCTCCTGGTTTGATTGTTCAGCTATACTGGTTAGAAAATTGGGGATGTAGATTGAGCTCGACAATTAGTTTTTTGAACCAGTTCCATTTTCGTCAACTGTTCTTGTTCATTAAGTACATGATATCTTGAATTGTTTAACATAGTTGTGGAAGTGCTGAAAATGACTAAGCATTAATTAGTGTTTACCCTAAATGTTTAACTGTGTTAAGTTATCGGCCTTCAAGTGTTTGATGTATTACCAGAAATCACTAAAAAAATCTAAACTATTGTTATTTTCTTGTGTTTGTGTTGCCAAGGCATTGTGAAAGGAAGGTTCTTCTCATTTTATACGTTCATGTTATGTGGAAATTTGTAGGAAACTTATGATCAGGTTAAGTATAAATTGAACAAAAGTCAATCGTATTTTATTCATTTTGTTCTTCGTGTATTGAATTTAGGTGCAGGTTTAGTACGGAGTACCATGTTATTGAACATAGAAAAACATAGAAGCAATGAGAAAGGGGCAGCTACAAAAAATATCCTCAAATTTTCATTTTGCTTCATAACTCATGAGATGATAGTAGTAGGCTGGTAGCTTGTAAAGTATTTCCCTTACAACAGCAAAAGGTTAGAAATTATCAGTGTTACGTACCTCTAACGGCAAGCGAGCATTTATTTCATCTATTAGGAAGTTATTCAGAAATTAGAACATAACATGCAACATTTCGGATAAATACGATTGTAAATCCACACACTCCTTTGAAATTTTTTTTGGGAGTGGTTTTTCATACGATTGCAAGGGTCTTTAGTATACTGATCTATCAAATTATCCCAGGAGTTAGATAGCCAGATAGCTTCCATTTTGTCTTTCAAAGCTTCCCACACAGTCTTTGAAAAATCACATTAAAAAAATAGGTGATTATGAGAATCATTAACTTTGTTGCAGAGAGAGCATTTCATGTTAGGATCATTATTCCATCTCATAATCCTATCTTGTGTTTGTAGCCTACCTTTAAGAGCCATTCATAGGATAAAAGCCATCCTAGGATTACACTGAGAGAACCACACAACCTTATTCCACTTGACTTTATCATGCTTTTGACTAATATTATCCCATGCTACTCTTGATGAGAAATCACTTACGCTCAGTTCTCGAGTTTTTAGGGAAGAGAAATGGAAAAGAATAGGAAAGGGAAAAGAAATGGAAGAGGAAAGTAAGTGTTAGTTGTTATGTTCTTGAGATAGAGGAAAGGAAAAGGAAAGTAATCATAATCGTGTTCTTGAGTGAGAGGAAAAGGAAAATAACTTGGTCAAATTACATATATGCCCTTTAATTATTAATGTCAAATGTTTTAAAAAGGGTATATTAGTCTTTACACAACATATGGTTCCGTTTCCTTTTCCTTTCCTCCCAAAAGTGGGAGGAAGATTTACTTATCAAATCTTCCTCTCTATTTCCTTTCCGTTTCCCTTTCCTCCTTTAAAAAAGACTCAAGAACACAAAAAACTTTCCGTTTCCTTTAATTTCCTCTTCCTTTTTAACTTGAGAACTGAGCGTTAAGCTGCCATCACTACCCCTCCACTTATAGGTATCTTGCTTAATTGAGTTAAGAATAGGGACATCAATGACTGCAAGAACAGGGTATTGAGCCACCCATTCTGCAGGCCATCTCCACTCACCATTGTAAATCATTTCACATACTTTCATGTTCACTGGAAGTCTAGTATTGTGGATGCTTCTGATGTCAATTATATCACTTAGAATCCTTTTTGTGCACCAGAAATCATACCATATATTTGTATTCTCACCATTTCCAATCACCCTCCAAACTGAAGATGGTTGAGAGGTTTGTAGATAGATTCTCGGGGTGTAACCTCATCAGTGACAAAATAAACTAGTAATGCTAATTGTGAATAATTTCTAGATTATGTAACTGGTGTAGTATTTGCTAGACTTTTAGTTTGTAAACAATAATGCCCTATCATATATACACATTTGGAAATTATTTGCAGTTTAGCATTACTAGTTCATTTTGTCACTGATGAGGTTGCACCCTCAAAACCTATCTAAAAACCTCTCAACCATACCCCGTTGGAGCCATTGCCGTTGCTCGTGCATGCAAACCAGCATCGCTGACAAAAAAGGATGTTAAGTTCCGGTCCACTGTCGGGATAGACGACCGACGTGATAAGAGATTGGACGATAGCATGGTGCGTCGTCAATCAAATCAACACCCATACTTCAAATGAAACACCATTTTCTAAGAAAATGGCACCTTGGAATGCCCAAAAGGCAAGCCCATTATAGGCAGTGATCCATTTGATGGTGTAACTATTGGCTAGTGTTTGCCCAAAAGATCTTGGTGCTACTCCGAGAAGAGTGAGCCTCACATTAGTAACATATGCGATGCATGCCTTCGCCTGACTTTTCAGTTGTGCTTCGTGGGTTGTCTGTTGGAGCAGGTGGATGGTCTGGCACGTTTAAACCGAAAAAAGTGTGTCTGCAACAACTAAGAGATATAAGCTAGAAATTTTCTACTTTAAAATTTTAAATTACATAAACACTATTATACTCATAAAGTCTCTATTTAAACCCGTTATATTTATCTTTACCCATAATAAATAAATAATTAACAATTTTACCACCCATGGGACAGGTCCCCCACAATCAAACACCCAATATGACCCGCCAAGCTACCTCTCACCACCAAACACCCATTTAAGCAGCAGTTTACGATCAGATGCGATACTTCCTTTTATCAATTTTCTACATATCAACTAAGGTTCTTAGATGAAAATGCTACTAATTAATAGGAGCAACGGAGAAACATAGATAGCTTCTAATAAGAACCCAAACCAAGTGCCAAAACCGAATTGCAAGTACCAACCCCAAAAATGAAGAGTCCTAAGATATTATCATATGACCGATATTTTAGTTTCAAACCATCTATTTTCTTTTTACTAGTTTAGCAAGTACATGCCATTTTAATTTATGCTATATTAGCAATTAAACCTCATGTAAGCACAGGTAAATTCAAGAGGAATAACATTCAATCATGGCATACGATCCATTTTCTTAATATGCTATCTAGTTTCTAACAATTTACTCTAATTTTGAAACAATAAAGGGTTCAAATAAGAGCGTACCAACATGTAGCAATTCTGTTTTTCAAAGATTATGAGGACTTCGTACACAGGCGAGGCCAGGACGACACAATAGTCGTACTTGTCAGCAACAAAAAGTCACATGCCAATAATTGAAAGATGGGACGCCACACCAAAAAACGAATAAAATATAATATCACGCGCCTTCCAACAAGTGGATAGAAAGTGAAAATTACTGTACTACCCAAAATCATAATACCGTGTCTGCACTTACCCATCTTTCTTCTTAATATAAAAAATACCCATCCATGTCGCGTATATATTTTCACTATATACACGACATGGACGTGTATGGCCACAAATGATCCTGCAAATAAATTTGTAGCATCTCGGGTACAAAAGGACGTCTATACACGACATGCCTTTTTTTTATTCTTACCAATCTCATCTAGTGTGAAAAACATACACGACATGGTGAAAACATACACGACATGGGTCAATCTTTGGACAATGTTTAGGGGCATGTCGGGTACCATTCAATAACATACACGACATGGTCAAATAATTGGACAAAGTTTAGGTACCATGCAATAAAATACACGACATGGTCAATAATTGGACAAAGTTTAGGGTACCATTCAAGAAAATACACGAGATGGGAGATACACATGCTCATGTCGTGTATAGAGGACATGTCGGGTATTATGAGCATGTGTATCTCCCATCTCGTGTATTTTCTTGAATGGTACCCTAAACTTTGTCCAATTATTGACCATGTCGTGTATTTTATTGCATGGTACCTAAACTTTGTCCAATTATTTGACCATGTCGTGTATGTTATTGAATGGTACCCGACATGCCCCTAAACATTGTCCAAAGATTGACCCATGTCGTGTATGTTTTCACCATGTCGTGTATGTTTTTCACACTAGATGAGATTGGTAAGAATAAAAAAAATGCATGTCGTGTATAGACGTCCTTTTGTACCCGACATGCTACAAATTTATTTGCAAGAATCATTTGTGGCCATACACGTCCATGTCGTGTATATAGTGAAAATATATACCCGACATGTATGTGTATTTTTTATATTGAGAAGAAAGATGGGTAAGTGCAGACACGGTATTATGATTTTGGGTAGTACAGTAATTTTCACTAGAAGAAATAACATACCAAACCATAGAAAGTTAATGAACCGAGGTATTGCGTAGTCATGTGTGATGAATCGATAAGATTTGTTGTTTCATTAACCCCAAGGAGTCCAATGGCTTTGACTGTCCTGAACCTCTTACCATCATCCATGACTTTAGCAAAGAGTTGTTCGACTCTAGCGCTTTGGCTGAAAAAGAATGAAATGAATTTCTTTATTAACTTCCAGATTTTATTTGGGAACTTATGTATTAATAATGCAATAAACATCAATAAAAATCATCAATCTGCTAGCATACCAAGAGCAATGTTTTAAAACCCGGGTTGACCCGGCCGGTTCAACCGGTTGAACCGGGAACCGGTTCGGAGACCGGGCCGGATAGGACCGGGTTTTTGTAAGATTGAGAACCGGATTGAACCGCCGGTTTTTCGTTGACCCGGGTTGGCCCGGTTTGATAAACCCGGCCGGGTCATGACTTTTTATCAATTTTTTTTTTTTTTTTTTTTTTTTCAAAAAAATTAACAAAATGATTTTTTTTTTCCCATTAACTTTTCTAAGTTTAATTGAAAAGATAAAATGATGATAACTAATGTTTGTTAAAATTTTGTAAAATAGTAAATTATAGTTATATATTATCTTAGAATCACCAATTGATATAGTTTTACTATAAACCATTTTATAATTTAGAATCACTTTGAAAATTTTGGCTATATTTTTATAGATGTAGACTTAAAAAGCAAAACTTTTTGGTATAATCTCAATTTTTCTTCATGGGTTTAATCGAATGTATGAATAAAACGGATAAATTATTAGATTATGCAATACTACTTATTAAATATAGGAAAAAGTATATATATGTATAGAACCAGTTCGACCCGGCGGTTCAACCGGTTGAACCGGTGACCCGGTGAACCGGCGACTTAACCGGGTCGATAAAAAAACCGGTTTTTAAAACATTGACCAAGAGAGAAACACCACGTACCCAAGAAAGATACTTGTGCATAACCATGTCTCGAGTGTTGTTGGTCCCACAGTAAAGATGAGGGGTACTATCACTATAACTTTAGCGAGGGAGTACATTTGTGAAAAACAAAACATTGTATAAAATTAAATAAATGGTTGATTTATGTATTTTTTCACATAATTGGAATTTGAAATTAGACGGATGATGTTGCTTACTTAATGCGTTTTGGGTTTAAATATATAAATAGAATGAAGTCCCTAAGTTAGAACTTTTATCAAACAAATGTGAAAAATCCGCATTTTTAGACTTTATTTTTTATTTTTGCACGTTTATTACTAACAAATTTTAATGAAAGATACACCAACAAAAGAGTAAAGAAAATTAAAATGAAAGTAGAGACAAAATAAATTTGGAGGTGTATTAATTACCAAAACCAAAACGAGGGAGTACTTTAATTTGAATTTGAATTCTAAAATAGAATTTGAATTTTGAATATTCCCAAAGGAAACATGTCATATCAATAAGTCTTGTGACGCAACAACTTCCAGCAAAATGAATGGATTCAAACCATGATCGCGTTTATAATATTTCCCGCAATATGCATTTGGACAACCAAACCACTCCCAATTCGTACTATAACCTTTAATTTGAATTTGAATTCTAAAATAGAATTTGAATTTTGAATATTCCCGCTCGTACTGTTTCAAACGGCTATTTTCCCTTATAAATAACATACCATAACACACTATTTTTCACACACTTCTATATCTAACCATTTTAAAAAATTGTTTCACAGTCCAAGCATCAGAAATCAATACTCGTTGGTCAAAGGAAGAAAAAAAAGTTGTTGGCGGAAGTTTGGGTCGAAATTTCCCAAGACATAGACATTAGAAATGACCATTCCGATGAGTCCTTTTAGAACCAGGTTGTGGACATGTTTCAACAGTCAGTCTGACGGTGACAATCGTACCAAAAATATGGTCACAGGTAAATGGACAAGACTTAATAGTGAATGGCAAAAATTCAACGCTATTTACAAACATTTGCAGCGTACAAGCGGGGAAAATGACAATGAACATCTCGAGAATGCAAAGACCATTTTTGAACAACGCTTTGGTGGGAGAAGCTTCCAATATGTTCACGGTTTGAGAGGTTTTGAAAAATTACCCCAAATGGGAGGATTGAAGATAAAGCGTTGGGGATTGAAGATAAACTAAGTATCGGTTTTTCCCATATCGTTTTTATTTTTCGCTTCTTTATTGTAAGTTTCGTATGTTTTAAATATGTTGTATTGTATTTTTAATTTAATGAATGAATTTTGTTTTATTTGAAAATATGAAAAAACAATAAAATAGAAAGTGATGGGACCCGAATGAGTAAGTTGTGGTTAGTTGTGATAAGGGGGTTGTAGAAAGAGATTTGTTATAGTGATGTGGCACCCCGTGAGACCCAAATGAGGATATTTAGTTAGTCACCACACTCATTGCTCTAAAGGGTGTTTTTTTGTGTTAATGTTGAAATGTTAAAGTTGATAATTCAAATTCTATTTCAAAATTCAAATTCTAATTTAGAATTCAAATTCAAATTAAAGGTTATAGTACGAGCAATTTTATCTTATAAATAACATACCATAACAAACTATTTTTCACACACTTCTATATCTAACCATTTTTAAAAATTGTTTCAAAGTTCAAGCATCGGAAATGAATACTCGTTGGTCAAAGGAAGAAAAAAAGTTGCTAGCAGAAGTTTGGGTCGAAGTTTCCCAAGACATAGACATCGGAAATGACCATTCCGATGAGTCCTTTTGGAACCAGGTTGTGGACATGTTCAACAGTCAGTCTGCCGGTGACAATCGTACCAAAAATATGGTCACAGGTAAATGGACAAGACTTAATAGTGAATGGCAAAAATTCAACGCTATTTACAAACATTTGCAGCGTACAAGCGGGGAAAATGACAATGAACATATCGAGAATGCAAAGACCATTTTTGAACAACGCTTTGGTGGGAGAATGATATGTGTCTAAGAACACATATATTTTACATTGTTTAAACCCACAAAAACAGCCAAAAACACACAAATGACTTTATAAATGTTACAAATATCATGAAAATGTGTTTTTATGTGAATCAGGTACAAAAAGAGTTGAAACAGTTTGATTCTGCTGATAATGATGGTTTCTGCTGAAGCCTATTGTGATTCTGCTGAATCAATGGTTTCTACCGAAGTTTTAATGCGCTGATGGTTTCTGCTGAAGGCATACGTTTCAGCAGATACTTCCACTAAATAATATCTGGTTCCTAAATAATATCTAGTCCCTAAATAATATATGGTCAAACATGTCTCCTCCACCTTGCTTGGTTTTTGCCACTTGCTACCACCTTTTTCCTTACCACCTTTCCACCTCACTACCCCAGTTGTTTAACAACTCTCACCACCATCCTTCCACCTATACTAGCCCACAACTACAATTAATGCATCCACACCATCTTCACTTGATCTCACCTCACAATCCCCTGTTTTTGTTACCCACTCTTCAACCAGCCCATAAACCTATCCAAACATGTCCCCTCCACCTCTACATGTGAACAAAAAGCATTAATTGTTGCAGAACTGCCTCAATCTACTAGTATTACTTTTGGCGCCAAAAGTCACTTAAACGGCTAGGATGATTTCTGCTTATCCAATGGACATGAATTAAAGTGGGATTTAATTGGAATGCTAGTGGGAACTCAGAATACTATAAAAGAGAAGACGAGGCAAAGAGAAGAAAATATCGGGGGCTAGCCTTGGTCATGTAGTGTAGCGATTTAGAAACCTTTGGATTAGCCTAGTTCACGTAGTTAATTAAGTTTACTGCTTTCTTTAATTTCAAGTCATTTTAATGCTTTAATGTTGTAATCTTTCTTAAATTAGTATAATGAAACTTTATTTTCAGTTTAATTTCAAGTATCATTTCAGTTTCAAGTTTTTTGCTTTTATTACCTTTAAATTTTCTAGTCACTTTAAATTCTTGTTATGTAGTTGTTTCATGGACTCTTTAAGCTCATATAAGCTCTTGACAAAGCTTTAAAGCTTTTAGAGACCTTAAAACAAGTTTAGACTTTAAAATTCAGAAAAATAATAAAAATCAAGAAAAACAATGAAAAACCAAAAATAATGAAGTGATCTTGGTGAAATTGCATGGAGCAAGGTTAATTGTGGATTGCCTTTGGTTTAGAAGCTTTGTGGAAAGCCTTAGGATGTGTTCTGTGACCATGGTTCTCATTTTCAGCAGGATTTCACTTGTAAGCCCTTTTTACCATTTTTGCATTTTATTGTTCTAGTCTTTTAATGCTTCAATTTTCATGTTTCTATGTTTCTTTGCTGTTTGATAATGTTATTATAGCTTTATCTTAGGTTGTTATGTTTTGGATTTGATTGTGGTTTGATATTGCACTTGACTGTCAATATGCTAGTTTTTGAAAATCCTAGGTTTGAACATTTGTGACTACTTGTTTATGCTGAAAAAGGTCCATTTTGACACTTTGGTTCCTCTGGATTTGATGAAATTGGCTTACATAGTCTTTTGTTTTGAAAAACTGCATAACAGTCCATTAAAAGATTGTTTGGATCTAATAGTGAATCTGTGTTTAGGGTTATGTTTGTGGTTGTTCTTGTTTGATGCATTCCTCATATGACCTTTACCTCAGTGAAACCTTAATCAAGTGGTGTAGCATGGTAGAAAGTCAATTTGACACTTGACAATCTCATTATGAGCACTGTGAGATTGTTAGAACTCATAATCTTGCATATCTGTTTAATTGTTGTTTATCTTTGTTTAATTCATGTTTATGTTGTTTAATATTCCATATTCTGTCATTAGATTCAGATCAAAGTTCACCTTATTCAACTTTGATCATAAACTAAAAAAGTCAAATTTCTAGTTTTCCTGTTTTTAATTTAATTGTTTATTTTCCTATGTCTTTGTTACTTAGTTTCATAATCTGTGTTTTTTAGAATTTTTATGTTTTATTGCTAATATTGTTAGATATATTTTTGATAATTTTTATTTGTCATGTTTAATAGCTTATTTATGTGCTTATTTTAATTCTGCTGATTCACTTATTTGGATTCTGCCGATTCACTTGATTCTGCTGATTTGATTAGCCTTTGTTTATTCTTAGTTGTTTTTGCCTTTGTAGTTTATTTGTTATGTTTGTGCTTGTTTTTACATTTGTAGCTTATTAGATAGCTTAATCACTTTCTCCTTTTTTGTCCCATCTTACTCACTACATAGAAGCAAACTGTGTAGTTGGAGTCGTTTTCCTAAACTCATGAAAAGTTCCTCATTGAGCTTAAGCTTGTGATATTTGGCTTCATGTGAGGCTAATCTATCATACTCAGTTTCAGTGCTGGTTGAGCTCTCATGAGCTTATTTGATAAGTCCTATAGGAGTTTGTTGTTTGCCCATTCATAACAGTTAACTGAGAAATCAGTGAACTTACACCATTACCAACAGCTCCTCAGCAGTACCTTGCAATGGTTCAGCAGTATTCTGGATTCTGCTGAATTGCTTATTAGCTTATTACAAGCTTATTTGATAAAATCCAGTACACATGCTTGTTTATACTTGTTCATAATCAGTACATATTTTAGATTTTTCAGATTCTTTATTTCATTTATTTAAGTTTAAATTAGATTTTCTTATTATTTAATTAATTATTAAATACATTTAATTCATTTTTAATTTATATTAATTAATTTAATAGTGTAAAAATTTATTTTCCAATAATATCTTTTACGTTTTTAGGTTTCTGATTGCACGTTTTTAACGACATAGCTGTGACAGAGCTATCACTATTCACATTCCTAGTGTTAGTCAATCAGATTCCTGTTTTTGTATATTCAATATCATTTCAGCAAATACAGTCGTTGTATTACAGTTTACACATCTCGTTGGGACTTAACGACCCGGGGATATAATTCTATACTCCCATGGATTTTAATTGCATTTTGGTCCTAGATTAGTTTGACTTTTATGGTTGACCATTCACAAGTGGTTGGCTAATAAAAGATGACTAGTTTAGGACCAATCATTAATAAACGAACATGAACAAGAAATTTCGTCCGTTTAAGCGTTCGTGTTCGTTTATTTGTCCGGTTAAAATTAAATGAACAAACATGAATAAGGCTTCGTTCGTGTTCGTCCGGTTCATTTACAGCCCTAGATACACCCTTACACCTTAGCCTAATGTGTAGATTAAGTCCTTGGTTGGTTGCTAGTTGTTATGTGTATTCAGTATATTTCCTGTGTTCGTGTGCGTTTTTTGTTTGATTCTTTTCTAGAGAGATATTGGTCGGGAGAATGAATAATGCAATGGGAATGTGAAAGTATGTATTATGTGTCTTGTGTTTTTGTCCTACTTTCACTATTTACTATGACATCCGAATTTTTACGTGTTCCAATTTATTACAGATGGATTATTATTAGTGAAATAGTAAAGTATTATACCATAATTAGTATTTCAGATTTTTTTAATAGTTAAAAAAATGTAAAAGAGAAAAAAGGTGATGATTGTGAGATAGTTTGTTCGTCCCTTCACCGACTTTATTAAATTGATGATTATGAGTTGCTACATATAAACCAACGTTGTAGAGTTTTTATATATTATTTAGAGTTGGTCATAATATAAACCAGCTATGTATACTTTTAGTTTAATGGTCGTAATTTAACCACTATTGCTATATCATTTTTTGAGATCTCTGAGAGATAGTTAATAGGTTTGACCAACTAGCTATGTTTTATTGTATGTCAATGATGTTGATCGAGATGTCTTTGAGTCTAATTTGTGTGTCACTAAAGTGTGCATTTTTCGTATTAAAGCGTGTGTTGGTCTATTATAAGAGCCTTTTTCGGGTTTGTGGCAAGGTAGTAACTAGTAGTACTAGGGTTGTTTTGGACTTAATATATTTGTTTTTTTATTTTTATCTTTAACCGACTTATAGATGTTTCCCATTCCTTATCCTACCATTAATCATTCTTAATATCCTTATTTCTAAATCGTAACCTTTAGCGTACTTAATCTTGAAGGTCGAGCAATCAGTTATGGTTTTGTTGTCTTTCGAGCTCGAGCAATCACTTGTGGTTTTGTCACTTATGTTTGAGAGTCGTTATTGGTGAAGATTGCTTTATAAGAATGATTTACCCATAAGCCTTTAATTATTAACCCATTCGCCTTTTAGATTGGTTATTGTACTAGACTTTAGTGGTGAAGATGTGTATCCTTGCCAAGCTTATGATAGAATACTCACCATGACCGTGCGATTGAGCAATTCACTAAATGTTACCACATATATTAGTTGAGTGATTTTAGTGTTTTCATTTCCTATTTCGCGAGGTGTGTGGTTGTGTGTACTTATGATTGAGTAATTTATTTTAAGCTTATTTCCTTTACTATTGTTTAGGAGATGCTTTTATAAGTTAAAATCAATAGTCTACTTGAAAACAAGTAGAAGTTAAGTGGGGGATATTTGATGTGATTAAATAAGTATTATATTTATGCATCATTTAACCTTTGAATATTGCTCATTTATTACGTTTTATATAAGAATTGTTACTTAATTTTGTAAATGTAAGATTTCAGTACTTATGAAGCAATATTAGAAAAGACACAAAAAACGACAAAACTTGAAGCTAAATTGAACGAATTCTACCTATCCAGCAAGAACATACGGCGTATCCGGACTTTGGTGTTTAGAAAAATTCATGAAGAATCAATATCAGAAGAATACGGCGTATTTAACTCTGTCAATACGATGTATCTATGCCCTTGCAGTCAAAGTCCAAGTTAACTGAAGAAGAATACGGTGTATAAAACTCTTGCCGTACACCGTATAAAAGATCTTATCCTTAGTCCAATGATGTCACTATTTGAAGACATTCGGCATATTAAATTTTGAAAATATACTGTAAGTATCAGGTACGTCCCAATTAAAACTAAGTGAACATTTTTCATAAACATTGACTGACTGACAAACGTAACTAGTATGTTTAAATGTATGTTTAATCCAATATAGTAACACTGAAAATAGAAAAAACTTATTTTTTCACAAACAAATAAATCATTATCAAATTGATTTAGTCATAAATTTAGTTATACTTTTAACCATCTTAATCATTTTTCAACTAAGGGTGGTGGTAATGGACAAGGCATGGAGGGCGGCATGCTCCATGTCGAATTGGAACACTGCCATCACTAGCTCGGCATGGACGAGGCATGAGTGAATTCAGTATTTTATCCCGCTGAAGCATGAAATCTTGGAACAAAAATAGAGCCGTTGAACGGCTAGTGAGGATGACCATTGGGTGAGGCATTGAATCATTGTTGTCACTAAAAAAATATGATGATGCATGAGAGAGGCATAAGATAAAATGACAGAGTATTATTAAAAGAGAGCATCAAATCATGATTGCCATCACTTTAAATATATAATATTACTTAAATGCACCCATAAATACATCTCTTTACAAGACATGTAGATTTAGTCAAATTTAAAAATTCACTAGTTCCAACAAGACTAACGAAGTTAGGTCCACTCCTACCCCTACTCACATTTCTTTCCATTAATTATTGCCGTGGACTTATCCCATTTCTTCCTTGTGAATATCTTTTAAATATTTGAAACTTTAACAAGAACAAACATTCTTAATTCTTTATATCATCTCCTTATAAAATAATAATAATCTAACCAAGCGTGGTTTAAAGTCTCCATTGAAGACTCTTTCTAGTGCTTTCAATCCAAAATCTATTTGAGTTCTTCTTTTCAATTCATCTATTTTCTCTCTATATATCTTATCAAATTTTACTTGTAAATTTTTAGATGAAACATGGAGTTGGGTTTAAGCTTAGGTGATACACCACCATCAAACCCTACTAATCAACTCACCTCAAAAACAACTACAAGTAATAGTCTTGGATTCTGCATGGCTTTAGGGATGAACCCTTTAAATGGAAGTACTCATAAACCACAAGCTCAAGATTGTGATGATGAAGATGATGATGATCATGAGCATAGTTTGAAAGAAAGAAGAGTTGGTGCTCAAAGAATAACTTCACTAAATCCTCCGGTTCAGCTTGATTTACTGCCTTCTGGACCGGTTCCTCGTCATACTTCTTTCCCATGGTCTTCCGACAACGGTTTGTATTCTCTCTCTAGATATATCCTGCACGCACAAATACACCATAGGTGTGTGTATTTACACAAATCGATGACCTAACTCGGGTTGTTTGTTCAAATCCTGCTTTACCGTGAAGTGGTCACGCCAACTTAAAAAAGAAAGGCTTTACTTGATTTGAGATGGCCTATATATTTGTTGGTTCAAAACTTATAAATTAGTTGATCAAAAGATAGGAAATCTTAAAAGAAAAAACTTGGCCTGTCCTATTATTGCACAAAAGATAGAGCTTTTGGGAGCAAAAAAATCAAATATGTGTAAATGAAAATTATTTCAAATCTATCAACTAAATTAAAAAACTCTTTAAAATTGTTAGTTAGTGATATTTCTCTTTAGTTATTTCCTTAACAGTAAAGTTAAAGACTGTTTATGGGTATTTAAAAGTTTGTAATGTTAATCCTTCTTGTCCTTAACACACATATGTGCAATTTTTTTCAAAAGACCCTTTCTAATAAAAAAAAATACTTAAAGTTTTATGATATGATTTTCTATTTATAATCTTTTGTATAGGGAGTTCGGAGGGTGGTTCATCAGGAAATGCCGCGGCGAGGAAAGGGTTGACGGTGGTGACAGAGGAGGCCACGTCATCATTCCGGTTAGATTTTATGGGTTATAGAAGAATAGGAAATAATGTTAATGGTGATGGGAAAAATGATGTTGTTGAGGTGGAAAGAGCTTCTTCTAGGGCTAGTGATGAAGATGATAATGGGATGTCAAGAAAGAAACTTAGATTATCTAAAGTACAATCTGCTTATTTAGAAGAGAGTTTTAAGGAACATAATACCTTAAATCCTGTAAGTACACTTTTTCTGTTCATTACTTCTTGTCTTTGTTTGATTGCAAGTGTGAACTTAGGCGTGCATACCAGTAGGTTTGTTTTTTGAGGTTTGATTTTTGAGTTAAATGATAAGTCCCAACTTTTAGTAATTAAGTATGAGCTAAATCATTCACAGTATGTAGCTGCCTGCTACATGCAAAGGACATATATTGATTATTCATATCTATAAAAGTGACTATATTTTGTAACAACAAGTCATATTTCCCAATGAATTGTGACAAAATGTTTTTACTTTCATGCTACTTTTTTTTTTCTTGAGCAATTCCAAATGCTCGATTTATTGAAAAGGTTGTGAAAGACTTGGAATTCTCTTACTGACCCACTCATTGCATAATCTTTTTAGCGATATCCGGTCCATAACATATATTTTGCTGTTTTTGCTAACTTTATGTTAAAATTTGTGAATTTATTTCTGTCCGAAAAATACCAAATTTGTCTTTTAGGAGATGTCATTACTTCAACTTTTTACATACTCCGTATTATGAACAAAAATCAAACATTGTGATTAGAAATAATATGTTTGTCTAAAACTTCGTCTTTTCTCTTCTTGTTAATGCAGAAACAGAAGATTGCACTTGCAGAACGACTTAATCTTAGGCCGCGACAAGTTGAAGTCTGGTTTCAGAACAGAAGAGCAAGGTACATATTTGTGTATAAACAAATATTCATGTTGTTATAATTTTTATAGGTTTAGGATTCCTATCTTAAAACTGTTTTTCTCCCTATAGTTTCTTGATACAACATATAAAAAGTTTATTGAGATTGCTAATCTAAACATATGCTTATATACTTGTAATTACTTATGTATCAAGGAAAATGTGTGAAGTAACAGATTAAGTTAATAATTTAAACTGTTTATTTCATATAACAGATTCTATGTATATATAGGACAAAACTGAAGCAAACTGAGGTTGACTATGAGTACTTAAAGAGGTGTTGCGAAACCCTAACTGACGAAAACAGAAGGCTATACAAAGAGCTTCAAGAACTAAGAGCTTTAAAGACTACTTCAAATCCATTTTACATGCAACGTCCCGCGACAACTCTCACAATGTGTCCCTCGTGTGAGCGTGTCGCCACGACCTCCACGGTACCAACCTCTACCACCTTAACAAACAATATGGACCCAAGCACTAACAAAACAAGTACGACACCACAGTTAACTCTCTCGGCAACATCAAGATCATTAACTCCCACCACCAGCCAGCAGCAGCTTCCTCATGAATAAGAGAGAGAAGACACATTAAATATGTACATATATTTCAAACTCTATGATTTGGTGTTCGATGTGAATTATGTTGGATTTTGTTATCTAGAATTTAATGATAGGAAAAGAAAAAAGTGAGGAAAATATATTTTTGGTACAAGATTTTTAAGTAAGAAAAGTATGAAAATTTTATATTTTTATGTTTGGTAGAATGTAGAAGTTTGGACACAAAGGACAAAGGAAATCTTGTTTCAATTATTATATCTATTATTGTATGTTCTTCACTTTTGTCTTCTCCTTTTTTTTTTTAGCAAATGTCTTCTCGTTTTCAATGGATACGTTCAATCATACATGATACTTTTTCTTATCTTGTAGATAAGATTTACTGAAAATAAATCTTAAGTGATTAAAATACTGATTTTTTTGTCAAGTCAACATGAGAGGACGATATTATTGAAATTATTATCAAGGCTAGGAGACAATATTCACGCATGGACATGAATATTGTTCGTTCGTACTATACCCACACCTGGTTGGTGGTCTGTCACTGATATAATTCGTGATGGTTCACGTTGTCGCTGCAAAAGCTTAATGTACTTTTTTCGACCATTTATAATTGTCTCCACGAGCTTCTCTATAACAAACGTTGATTGCAAGTTTATTATTTGTAAAATGTCCATTAGCAACTTAAGAGCTTTCATTTCTTTCTTAGAATATTAACTATTAAGTATAGTATATATAAACGCAACTTATTTTATTTTCATAAAATATAGGATTATGTTTATAAATATTTTAAAGGGAACATGTTTTATTGTTTTAAGGCATGCTTTGTGTTGGCTTTAATAAAAGTTAGGTTATAGGGGACGACCATTTTACTTGTTTAATCATTTCAATAAAAACACATAGTTGACGTGTGATTTGTGTGTGTGAGATAATGCAGGGACAAGGATGTCATGTTCATGAAAAACTGTCTAGTAAAGGTGGTACCCTAGAAGGACCACCCATTATGAGTAAAACACAAGGAAAGTACAGGGCTTCATTAGTGCCAATTTTAACCCTTTGTTTGTCACGTGACCTCTCACGAGACTCAACCCTACTACATTTATATTCTTTATTTTTTCTGTCCAGAATAATAAATTATTCTACAGATAAGATAGTCAACACTTGTCAACCTTCAGAACTTCGTATACCAATAATTACACAATCTAACTTTAATTCTTTTGGACCACTGCATCAGATTTTGCAGTTACAAATGTGTTGTGAGAAAGTCTTTTGAGTAATCAGTATATAAAAGCTTAAAATTTGATGATCTTTCTAAACAAAATTACCAAACTTAACATATACAAACTCAAAATAATCAAAAAGCGACACAATTACACAAATTCACTACTAAAATCAACACTGCGCGCAATAGTCACTGTGCACGCAAAGCTTCTGGGCGCACACTGCCATGGGTAGGGTTCCGGTTGGTTCACGAACAATTATATAAAAAAAAAGAGTGCGAGCAAGGATGGAGTGAGCAAGGATTTTTTTGCGCGCAATGTGCCACGTATAGGGTTTCGGTTGGTTCACGAACAACTATATAAAAAAAAAGAGTGCGAGCTAGGATGGAGCGAGTATGGATTTTTTGTGTTTGCTGTGCGACTTTGTCATCTTCTACTATGTTTGAAAGAAAATTAGGTGTGCTCAAGGATGGAGTGAACAACGATTGTTTGTGTGCATTGTGCCACTTGTCAGCTTCTAACTATGTTAGAAAGAAAAAACAACACACGTGTCGAACAAATAGGAGGTGCTCGCAAGGGGTTCGCGCGCGCTCACACTGTGCGCTCTGGCTATTTTCTTTAGCTTTTTGTTGGCAATGTGTTGTCTTTGATAATCCACTCTTGAAGTGTTGTTTTTGGTTACAAACTTTTCAAAATGTCGATTTCTGAAATTTTCACTTTCTTCTGCATCGTCTATTATTGTGTATTTAGATATGGTAGCTTTTGGAGAATTCATAAATTATGAATTTATTCATTTAGTTACATAGTATGAAATTTTTTACAATATGAAATGAAAATACATCAATATTCGTGTAATTACATTGGTTTTGCGAATGTGTCACAAGGAAATGCTCCGTATCATTAGACATTAATGTACAGTACTTTCTATTACGTAACACCTTACTATCTAAATATACTTGTTCTATAATTCTTGTACATACTGCACCAACACGAATGCATATCATAAATTATTGGATGGTCATAACAATATGCATATGCTGATAGACAAAAACTATAACCTGACATGTGAAATGGAAAAAAGTATCCTTGACCACTGGCTACTTTTGTAGAAGTTAGCAAATTTCAACATTTTTCCATGAAAACCATTCAAAAAGGATGTACTATCAATGTCCATTCAACTAAAGCTCTTTAAGTATTTTATGCCGACACATTATCTAGATTTATAATGTAATTGATGTCGTAGTTTAATCAATTCGTATCTTATAATAACTGTACTTTAAATATACACTATACCTAAATTGTACAGTAATATAAAATATATAATCTCTTTTTTTTTAATAATTAAAATTGAATTTAATCGTTTCTCTTTTTTAAATGACCCCAAAAAGTTGATGCAAAAGAAATGGTTAATTTGTTTATAGAAAGCGTATGAAAGATGCGTAGTGTTCTCATTACTAGAATTCAAGTCAAGAGGTCGCTTGCAGAAAATGTCTTAGAAAGTGGCACAAGTTTCGTGATTTTGAACATTGGCATCTAAAGTTGAAGTCCATTTGCTCTTTACTTAAGCTCATTCTTTAATATTGAATATAGATAGATAGTATTATGTGTTTCCCAAAAATGCTAGAATGAGAAAATATTTGGGTAAATACACGTTGAGTGGATCTACAAACTCGTAAATCCAATTTAACGTAATTGTTATTCTCAACTTTCTGAAAATTAAGATGAAAAACCAAGATTCTTTTGAACCATTTGTATTCTAATTACAGTGTGTGTAAAGATTGTAAAACAAACAACCTTACATTAAAGGGTTGAGATTGTATCAAGTTGTTTTTATAATTTGAGTCAACTTGGACATGTGTGAGCTATTTGATTTGATCAAATGGCTCAAATCAAAAAAGTTCTTTTGATTTGGTTCATTGGATCAAAGCCAATGACTCACATCCTCCTAACTTGACTCAAGTTGTAAAAATAACTTGAGACAATCCCAACCCGTAAGCTCTATTGTAAAAATCGGCCCAGGCGGTCGATTAATCCCCGCATAATCGCTGATCGCTCACTAAGCGCCTTGATTTATCATAATCGGCCTATTTAATCGGTTTGGTCAAAGATCGCTTAAAAATCGGTAAACAAACCGATTAATCGAACAAAATCGGTCTAATCGGACAAAAACGCTTAAAAATTGGTCAACAAAATCGCTTAAAAATCAGACAAAATCACTTAAAAATCGGTCAATAAACCGATTAATCGGACAAAATCGGTCAAAGGTCGCTTAAAAATGGCCAACGAACCGAGTAATATTTATGTTTGACTTTTAACTTTGAAAAATTATGTATTATTTCTATATTTGAACACTTGAAATATTTGGACTTTGATGCAATACGCTTATCCCATACATATAAAATAATATAATATCTAAAATTATATTTTTGTGCATAAAAATTCCAATCCGATTAATCTCTGATTAATCTCCACCTAACCGATTAGTCGCTAGGCCCTACCCAACCACCTCACTAGCGCCTAGCGATTTTTACAACCTTGCCCGTACGTTAAAGGCGTGTCACAGAGTGGTAACAAATATCTCTTTTGTCCTATATACTTCTGGGAAAAGTAGTATTTTTATTAAAAAACTGCGTGCCAAATAATTTGTCCAATCAAATAACTTATAGTTTTTATAACTATTTGATAGGACCAATTATATTGGCGCATCATTGTATGAAATCTTTTGTGCGAATTTTTTTTGGACATAACGTTCCTCTACTTGTGGATATTAACTTGTTAATTGGCTTATCTTTTCATTAACACGCCAAAACAATATAAAGTACAAATGGAGAGAACTAGAAGTAATATACAAGGACCATGACAACATATAACCAATAAAGCCTGTTAATACAAATAATGTCAAATTCGTTGTTTGCATTATTCGATCTCTCTGTGTTTTGATAATCACAAAACGTAAGAACACGTTACGTAAAAATATACTTGATAACTTTTATTCGAGAAATCTCATTTCATCTACAACATCACTTAAGGTATGAATAAACATCTTATCAATCTTGTTAAGTGATCAAAGAAGTTATGTTGTCCCTAAAACTTACATTTTTATATATGTGACAAAATTTTGTACAAATAACTTTTACAAATTATTTCTATAATTTAAATAAATGTTTTATTCATAAGAAAACATTTGAATTTGAATTTTCCCGCCCAAATCATATAAATTTTCACTAGATAAATATGTTCCCACTAAAAGACAAAAACTGGAGCGGAGTCTATGGGACGGTCCCTTATAAGTCGACAATCCCTTATATATATATATGGGACCGTCCAGCTTTATGGGACCGTCCTCCGCTCCTCTTGATGACTATAAATACTGCACTATTCCACAGAAAAAATTCACTTCTTAAGCAGTAAAATTTTATGTCTTCTAAAATCTTTCAAATCTCTCATCTTTGATCATATTAACATATTGGTAATTGCTTACAAGTGATCACATTCATCTTCCCAAGAAAAAAACATTCGCATTCCTTAAGAAACGAAGTGACGGATCTAGTCATTCACCTCGTAACCATTGTTATGTTTTCTCTCCTTGATCTATATTCTTTATATCTTCATTCTTGTATATTGATAGATTCGACTTGTGTAAGTCGTGGGCTGTTGTGTAATAGGTAGATTTGGATGGTGTGTACGTCCGTGGGTGATTGTAGATTGGACGGTGTGTATGTTCGTGTAGTATTGTCTATAGTGTGGTGTAGATTAATTCTATCTAGGATTAGAACTCGACATTCCACTTAGTATCGTAAATTGGTTTAAGCGTTGGTGTATGGCTTTCTTCGCCTAAAGGGAGCTTGTTGATATATTGGTCGTGAACTCTCGAGTGTGATACTCTAGGAATGGAGTAAGGCGAAGATAGACTTCGTGGCCAAACCACTATAAATCTCCGTGTCTTGGTTTGATCGTTTCTTCTCTTTACTCCTTTACATTCCTTATTCCGTAATTATTTTTTTTATTCATTGTGTTCATATATTGTTGTGTTGATATCGCGTAAAGTTTGAATCTAAAACTCTTTAAAAGAAACTTGTAAAAGATTTTAAAACGTAATATACAAACGGTGAAACTATTCAACCCCTCCCCCTTCTAGTTTCTACAATTGCTATCAGAGCCAGGTTAATCAAGATTTTTTAAAATATATTGTATTTTAAAACATGAATCGATCTATAGATTTCAAAAAATATCAAGGGCAATGTATGCAAAGACCACCACTTTTCGAAGCCAATTGCTTCATTTATTGGAAAATAAGATTCGAAACTTATGTGAAATCAAAAGATCTTGATCTTTGGCATGTTATTACCAAGGGTGACTTTGAACCTATTGAACATAATCCGGAAACCAAAAGAGATGAAGTGATTCCCTTTGAAAAACAAAGTGATAATCTTAAAAAGAAATTAGCAAAAAATGATGAAGCAAAAATGATCATTTATAATGTTTTACCCAAAAAGGAATTTAAAAGAATTTTTATGTGTAACACAGCTATGGAAATTTAGAAAACTTTGCTAGTCACTCATTAAGGTGATAATCAAGTCAAAGATAATACAATCGATCTTCTGGTTCAACAATATGAACAATTCGTTATTCCTGAAGATGAATCTATAGATAATGCTTTTGCAAGATTTAATATTATCATCACTAGTCTAAAAGCCCATGATGAGGGTATCTCTGTCAAGAGTTGTTTTAGAAAATTTCTCAGGGCTTTACATCCAAAATGGAGAGCAAATGTCACGACAATCGAAGAATCCAAAGATCTAGCTTCACTATCGCTTGATGAGCTCATTGGGAACCTAAAAGTTCATGAGCAAATCATCAAGAATGATTCCGAAATGGTCAAAAGCAAAGTAGAAAGGAGATCTCTTGCTCTAAAGGCTAAAAAGGAATCTAGTGATAATGAAAGCTCAAGTTCAGAAAGTAAACGAAGAGTATGCCACGGCGGTTAAAAACTTCAAGAAGTTCTTCAAGCGAAGAGGTAGATACGTAAGACAACCACGAGAAGAAAAGAAGTCATATCAAAAGAATCATGATGATAAGTATGGTAAAATCAAAAGAAGATGTTTTAGATGTGGTGATCCAAGAAATCTAGTAGGAGAATGTCCTCAACAACCAAGAGAAAAGAATCAAAATGCATACATCGGAGGTTTTTGGAGTGATGGCGATGAAGAGAACAACGACAATATCAAAGATGAAACATGTCCAATAGCGGGAACTTCAAAAAGATACGTCTCGAAACCGATTACTGTAATAATGACACATCTTATTTAGATTCACTTGAATTAGATGATGAGTATGATCGCCTTTGCAAAATTAGTCAAAAGATAATTTTCAAAAACAAATCTTTAAAATCCATTAAATCTAAACTAGAGAAAGAAATTTGTGAATTGAAAGATAAACTATCTAGACTCGAAAAAGGCAAGAAAATTGATATCGAGTGTAAATCGTGTCAAAAGCTTAAAATCAAAAATGAGGAACTCAAAGAGGAAGCCTCAAAACTAATTAGCTTTGAAAAGAGTACTTACGCTCTTGATGAAATATTAAACGCTCAAAAAATCTCTGATGATAAAACGGGTTTAGGCTATAACTTCTTCAAATCATCCACAAGCGGGAAAAAAAACAAATTAAACTTGTGAAACCCCTGGCAACTGAGTCCGCTACTGACGGTCCCCAAAAACAGCTTGACGGTCCCTCAAATATAAAGGACCGTCCAGCATTTAAAGGACCGTCAACAGAAGAAAAATATGTCTCTTTGTTAAAATCAATCTTAGGTCATGCACCATAACACTTGACATTTATGAATACTAAAATACCATGTTGCTAGTATAAGAGAAGTTAAACGTTTCTATAAACCATCACCGAAACCCGGAGTAGGATTTAATAGACCAATGATTAGGTCAAAAACTCTACCTCCTAGGAAAATAAATGTCTCTCAAAGACAAGTTAGATCAACACCATTTAGAAAACAAATTCATCCAAACATGTATCCTATAGTATGGAGAATAATTTTGCACCTCTAGGATTCTACTTACCTATACAACATCCAAGTCAAATGCAATAAATGCATGGGATGTTTGATGCTAACAACTTTGGACCCATGAGATATTGGGGACCATATATTTTAGTTACTTTATGATATTAATAGATATTCTTGGGAATCATTTTGGAGCCCGACGAATGGATCAAAGATATCAGATGTGATAAGGATTTAAAAGGTACCATTTTGAGGGGTCATTTAAGTCCTTAATTGATCACTTTTGTATCCGTTATTACTTAATTTCGTTCCTTTTCACTTTTTAGGTCTCTTGAAGGCAAATTGCTAGAATGACACTTATTCGGACGAAAAGGCGCGAATATACGAAGAAAATGGCCAAAGTCAAGAATCGAGACACTCAAGCTGCTGGAACTGAAGGGGACGGCGTCAGGTTCTATTTGTGACGTCGTCGAAACATGTTTTGTGACGACTCAATAGCCAAATTGCTTATTTACAAGTGACGGCATCAGGTTTTAAAATAGTAGGGCGTCGCAACTCAGACGGCCTAGATTTGGATCCCGGCGGCGTCAGAAGATGAAGCCGACGGCGTTACAACCGTAAGGTGACGCCGTCACAAGCTGCAACATGCGCGCGAAGTAGCTGATACTGTTTTGGCCATAACTTTTGCATACGAACTCGGATTTTGACGATTCAAAAGCCCACGCGACCGGAACGAGAAAATCTACAGTTTGGTGAAAAATTCGCTGTGACGCCATCACTCTTTGCCGACAGAAAATCTGCCTATAAATATAACATTATAACTTCACTTTTTGTAAGCCCCAAACCCTAAGTCCGATTCTAAGGTTTAGGTAGGTGTTTTTCCAGCAACTTAAAGGGTTTCAAACACTCTATAAACATCGTGTAATGGTTTGTTTGTTAATCCAATCCTATGGTATGTCTTCAATTATTATAATTGTTGCTTGCTCCTCATTAATTATGCTTGGCTAATTCACCTAGTGTTTGCTTATGATTGTATGAAACTTGTATATAATTAATTAGATCTTATTGATTTCTTAGTGATGCTTGTGTCTATCTTCATCATTAGGGGTGTGACAATTTCAATGAGTCTAATTGGTTTAGTTTATAATTCTTGCATCCTAGTGTCTCTTGTTTAATTGGTTGTCGCACTAGATTAAGGAAAGCTTGCTTCAATCGTTGAGTTGTGAGCTTGAACATCCTAAATAGTGATCTAAATAGTCCTAGAGTGCACTAGTTGGCTTTCGTTGTATTTAATGCGTGAGTTTATGCTCATAGAATTAGGGACCACCGGCACCGCCCTATGAATAAAACATGGAATACACACACCAATTAAAACAAGGATGTGACAATTCAGTAGGTAGAATTGGATAGCTAGCAAGGAGTAATACATCATAAGTAGATACGCTTCACGTTCCTGGTAGACCCCTAATTTAGTATCTTTTGGGATAGTTGACTAGCAACTAATTCCACCCTCCCCTTCAAAACCGAGATATTTTAATTCATAAAATATAAAAATACAAAAATAATCATCCCTCACCTTTAGATTTAAATCGACATACACTTCAGCCTAACGACACTATTCCCCTAGAGAACGATATCAATACTCGTGGCTTACCCTAATACTACACTACAACGATTAGGTTCACTGCCTAGGGTGTTGAAAAACTTGCTCGATGAAAAGGAAGTTCCTTTGACCCTGAACGCGCTGCGTAAGTGTATCAAGATGCACTAATCACATGACGGGTAATCGAAAGCTATTCTCATCATATCAATCATGCAGTTGAAGTAATGTCACTTTTAGTAGTAAACTCAAAGGTAATATTATTGATAGGTCACTAGTTTTACAACACAAGCATCAAGAGAAGAGATAGAGAGGCGGATAAACAATAAACCAAACACACACGCATGATATAATGATATGGTTATGCGTAGAGTGAGTGAAAGAGATAAATTGAACAACCAACCCTCAAGTGAGGGTTATACAAGAGTATTTATAGGAAGGGGAGCCAGGGCAACACTCCTACTCCCTTCCTTTCCTTAATGGACATGGGCCTAAGCTCATGGGCCTTCTACATAAGCTTAAGACTAATAACAAACATAAAGGCCATAATTAAGCTAACTATTACATATGAATCACTAACACTTGATTTAGGTTTAGGAGTGATTCCAAAAATCTCCCCCTAAGTGTTGGTGATGAATGAATATTAACGGTTAAGGCGTTGAAGTAATAGTAGCTTTGACGTCTTCTGACATTCTTCTTTCTTGTGAGAAGAATTGCCTTGATTCGAACAATATCCCCAGTGTGGAGAAATTGTCTTCTTTGAACAGTTCTGCTTTGACGTCATCTTTAACTTTGTTCTTTGTTCATTGTTCTTTGGGATGGTACTGATAGTATGTTGTTGTCTGCATCAAGTCTGCCTCAGGTCTGCTTCGTTGCTCCAGTGTCTCCACGTCATTCTTCAACATGCTCACACGCTCTTTGACGTTGGATTTCAGTACTGATAAAGTTCTTTAAGTCTTTAACTTTGTAGATTCTTTGGTTTGACGAAGAATCATTCTGACTTTTGTGTTGCTTTTAGATAGAACTTCCATTAGTGATGATGTTGGCATGAGCATGTGAAGAATCTGCACGATCATTCCGCTCCAGAGCTTCCATAAGAAGAAAACATGAAAACGGTTAGTAATAAGCGGATTCCGGCACTTACAAGTTTGAACTTCGAGAGTGTTAACAGCATAGTGTGAAAACACAACTCTAATTCTCACAAAGGCCGTTCCTGAACTGGAGTCCCACAAATGAGATAACGCGATGTACCGAAGTACATCTACAGTTCAGATGAGTCGCTGAGGTACACCGAAGCATCACCTCACGACTGTAGACCGTTTGAGACACACTAAGCGTAATCCACGGGGAGTTACCGAAGTGACCTGCTGTCAGGGCTGTTTGATGTTGACCCTGGCAGGAGTTTCCATTCAATCACTGAGGATCATAGTTGTGAACCTCTCATAAATGTTCTCGACAGATTGCTGAGATCTGTGAAGGACTCGATAACGTACCACTGATGTTCTTATTGTTGAACATCAAGTGATGAAATGTCAAGTGTACCTAAGAGATCTTTTGATGAATCTCGTGGCTCTAGACTCAATAGTGCGTTTTGGTTTTCCTGAGTGGAGACTAGGGAGAGGGTCTCCTTCTTCAATATCAGCAATCTCTAAGAGAAAGCCGATAGATTATGTAGGGTTCCCTGTGAGAGTGAAACAAGCTTCTGTTGAGAGAAACTTGAGTGGCTAAGAAGGTTTAGTGCATGCGTCACTGGGTCCATGACGGCTTTTATTCTTCAATACCAGCGTCATCAAGTGACAACCAGTAGCATATGAATTGAACCCGGTGTCTGCCCTTAGTTGAATAATTTGGAGGGCTATTTCTTTTCACCCTTTTCTTTGCATTTCTTTTTAATTCTTCAACTCCTTCTTTCTCCGATTCTCATTTTCTCCTTTTTATAATCGTACCTAAGGACTTCTAAGTACTAACTATTTGTGATGTCCTTGGGTAGATCCCTCCGGCTCTGGCAGATCATAGGACGGTTATTCCTAACCTTAGTCACCTTATAACTCCATGACTAACCTATGTTGCCATAAAACCAATTTTCAAGAAAATATCTCGCAACGATTATGATTGTAAAACATTTTGTACCACTGTAAGAGTTTGATCTTTTGCAGAAATACTCCCCCTCCACATGTGCTTAAGAGTTTTTACGGAAATCTGCACAGTGAGGAAAGAGCGCGCACTTTATGAATTGATCAACTCAAGATAGACAATCCCCCGCGAGTTACATTGTCAGCTTTTAGGTGACAACTAGCTCTAATAACTACCTTGAAGGTGTAGACAAACCTCGAAAGGTTGTCAAACCCGTCAGAGTTCATGTCTACCAAGAGTTTCTCGATTGGTACATTCTATTCGGACAAGTCCTTTGTGACACACGTTTACATCACTAGCGAACTAGCTTGAAATTATTACCCGTCCCGGACAAGTCTTTTCGAGTTACTAACAGTTAAGTATCGTCAATTCGTTGGTTAAGTCTATGGTACAAAGATTCATTTGCATTTACACAACATATTTCTTATCACATAATTTTCTCCCCCTAAAAAATGGCATATAAAATGTTATTTTTGAAAAGTTGAGAATAAATATGACCATTTCGAGTGTTGCGGGAAGATGACCACTGTGAACAATTTGTGAACAAAGTTTTAATTCAAATACTCCCCCTCAACAAGTGATATAAACGGTTGAGGTTTTGAAAAATCATAAGGGGAAGTACTTGTTCTTTTGAGCAAAACCTTTAAAAGTGAAAGGTTTGATAGGTTTTACTCAAAAGTAAGAAGCTTTCGCTCCTTATATAAGGATTGTGGCACTGAAGCGTACCACAGGGTCCTTTCTTGACAATTACGGGTTGTACACTGTTATGTGTGCACAAGCCATAGACATATATAATCACACATCCAAATTATATGAAATAGAAGCAGTTCAAGGGGTACCAGGAAGTCCGTCAATCTTTCCAGGAATGCGTTCAGGGCGTTGATAGCCTGCAAGAGCAATCCTGGGACGACCACTTACATAGCTCTCCAGAGTTCTGAACTGGTCCCGTCGATACAACCTTTCATCAATCTTTCTGATGATCCTCCTCACATCCCGTCTTTCCTTGGAATTCCATCACTTTTGTGACCCAATACCTTTATGAATATCCTTCAACCGATAAGCCAATCCGTCCCTAACCTTCTTCATTGTGTGATCCCCAAACTTGTGAAGATCTCTACACGCCATCAAGCAGTTGCGATGTGTTTCACTAATGTAAACCACTCCGAATGGTTGGCTGATGAGTATGTGTTGTGAAAGCTGGTTAATGTCGGGAAGATCTAGCTGAGGTGGAGTAAAGTTGACATGGGTCTGATATGATTCAACTGCAAGCTGGAGATCTTCTACACTTTCTTTGATGACTATGCTTCTGATGAAGATAAGCAAGGACTTGATGAATTCACGTTGTACTTCAGTTGAAAACTGTCTCATGCGACCCTGTACTTTGGCAAGGTATATGTCTTCAATCGTTGATAGACAAATTCTTAAAGTCCGCTTCAGAGAATGCATAATCCCTTTCGTCTTGTCTTTTGACCACAATATTCTTGAGAAAAGTGTAGTCCCATTTAGACGAAAGATCAACATGTTTGATAGCCACGATCGCTTTAGTACTGAACACTTCATGTTGAGACTTCTGAACCTGGCAGCTTCTGTAGTAGATTCATTGGCGTTCCGGCCAATGGTGAATCCCATACAATGCATCACGGTCATATACTTCCACATTGTTGGAGAACATGTGGTTAGCCCTTTCCTCGATGGCTATGCAGTTAGAGTATATGGCTGCCGGGAATGGAAGTGTCAGAGATGTAGCGTATTTCCTTGAACCATCGCCACTGTGTAGAAGAAATTCCAAGTCTTTGTTGAAGAAATATCAGAATGGAATCCTAGGCTGATCTGGTTGGCCAATTGTTGGTAGAGGTTTTGACCAGTCGGTGTAATATGGAGGGTTGTCCTGTTTGGTGAAGTCGATGTTTGCTTCTGGGTTGATCCAATCCATGTTGTTAGACATAGCTCGTGCTATATTATCAAGATGATACTCAACTTCAATAGCACTTTCCGAACTGTCTTTTAGAAGTTGAAATGCTTCATTCTTGATTCGCTTCAACTCGGATTTCGTCATCTTCTTCACACGGAATTTTTCTTGTAGTAGTTTCGCATGCTCCAATGTACTACATTCTGGAACCTCTTGACCTTCAGTTGGGTAGGGACTGGAATCAACAAGCTTCAAGAACCATTCAAATTCAGTATCATCCTCGTCTATCCATGACAAGACGTCAGTCATAGGTGCCTTCTTCTTCTTCTTCTTAGACCTAGATGAAGATTCTGGTTTCTTAACTTTGTTGGGAGAGGCGGGTTGTTGTTGGGGCTCATGAAATTCCTCTTCGTCACCACCTGTATACTCAAAGTGATCACCGGTTTTCTGAGTCTGGGGTGGTAACTCAGAAGAATCCTGAGGTTTTTCAGTAGAAGAGCGAGGAGGAGACCTTTGTTGAGCTGGAGTCTGTTGGGGTGGAGGTTGCATAGAAGATGATTCACTAGACTTCTTCGGGCATTTGGGCTCGTTATCCTTATCCTTATCTTTGTCTTCGTCGTCTCTTGGACGTTTAGGCCTTTCAGTTTCTTCTCTGAATGATGACCTGAGTTGGTATTCCAGCAATGCTTCAAACAATTTACCTTCGTGGGAGGCAAATGTTGCAGAGCGTTTCGACATTTGAGCTACCAGCCGGTTCACCAATTCATCATCTGAGAAGATTGTGGGTTCAACTGGATTGATGTTTACATTCATTGGAGTTGATTTCATGGTTTGCTTGGCCAAATGCAAAAGATTCAGATAAAGTTGTCTGGTGTACATCTCCTTTGTCAGTTTAGGAACTACGTCAAGAGGGAACTTGTGAGTGTATCCTTTGATCATCTCGTCCATTTTCCCTTGAAGATCATCTTTCATGAGCTTCTGGACATATTCCCTTTCAACTTGCATCTTGTCGTTCTCATCATGAAGATATTGAATCTGATCAGCGAAGAAATTCATCTTCTTGTAGAGCACGTCTTTCTTTCTGACCTGTTTGACAGCTTTAACGATTCGTATCTTAGCTTGAGAGATCCAAGATGCAGTTGGCTTCTTCACTGATTTGGATGTTGATTTGGTTGATCCTTTTGATGGTGGTGGTGAGGAATGAGAAGATGAATCTGATGATGATGAGATGTGAGGAGACTCCGGGTCCTTCGGTGGTTCAAAAGTTTTCTCCTTTGAACGTGTAGGACTATCCAGAAGAAACTTATCATAATCAACATCTTTATCTTTCTCGGACTTTTCAGTTTCTGGTTCTTCAATGTCATACTCAGTAGAATCTTCCACGCGCTTTTGTTGTTGCTCCAAAATGGTGGCACCAGTTCCCTTATCAGGTCGATTAACCGCATCAGGATCTGGTGTAGGTTGAACTTCACCACTTGACCCTCCGGGGCCACCCATTTGATCTTTAGCAAATTCCTTCGCAACGTGTTGGAGTCTAACGAATTTGAACTTCCTCCTGTAATCAGTTTCTAGTGGCTCTTCTTCTGATTCTTCTTCTTCTTGTTCAACTATTGGAGTCTTTCCTTTTCCTTTATCTGTCGGTGGACTGGGAGGTTTCGGTACTGATGGAGTGTCATCCTTTGCAGTTTCAGAGTAGGTAATCTCTTCATCTGATTCAGTACCCTCAGATTCCTCGTCCGTTAGCTGTCTTTGCGGTTCAGACTTGGGAATTGGAATAGGAACAACTTCCTTAGATGGAACTTTCCTTTTGCGTGGAGGATTTCTCTTGGGAAACTTCCTCTGACTCTCAGTGCTTGCAGCACTTCCTGCACTTCCTCTTCTGGTTTTTCTTGTAGGAGTACCAGAAGATTTTTCATCAAGAAAGCCAACTTTGTTCTCTTTCACAGCTGTCATATATCTTTTATAAGAGTAGAGCTGTTTGAGTTCATCTGAGAGAAGGAGATCCGGCAACACAGCACCTTGTTTCTTGGTAGTTGAATCCTTAAATCTGACTGTTAGAGTGGGTTCGGACAACACGTCAAGATTGTCGGGGTCATTGATTCTTTTGGGGATATCAGGGTTGTATCCAAGTGCTCTTTGGATCAACAGTTTTGTATATCTGATATAAGGAATCTTTGAGCCAAGCTTTTTGAGGAATGTCATCATGTCATCCCATATCAGAGCTTCAACTTCGATGTGTTTCATGTTGATCAGAGCCCAAAAGATTTTCAGTTCTACGAGCTTGGGATGCTCATAGCCGCTGTCACGACCAGAAATGGATTTTGTGATGATGATATAAAGGGTTCTCCAAGGCTGAGAATGTTTTTAAGATCCACGTGAGAATTCTTATTAATATCCCCTAAAGCTTCGTCATACCCAATATCAATCAAAAATTGCAGAACAGTCTCTTCAGTAGGTGCAGCAGAGAATTCAGTTGGTATGATGTCAGGAATGAGGAGAACAACCATTAAGTCTGCAGGAGTGATGGTGATTTGCTTGTGATTGAGCGTCACCGTCACAGTATTTTGACCTTTGATCATCTGCATTGTATTCCAGAATTGTTGTATGTAGATCTCCGGAATAGTGGCAGAGTTGGTGAGCATGTTCTGATATGGATGATTCTTCAGAATATCCACTGCAATGAGACAAGAAGATTCCGAGCAGGTGAGAGTTTCAAAGTCAACTCTGAGATTGTTCTTTCCAATCTTCATTGGATAGCCATGCGGGAAAATATCAGCAATGGTGAGAACGTTTGGTGCATCCACATTCATTTGAGCTTCCATGTCGTGATCTCAAACACATTTAGCCAAAAGAACCAACATATCGAAAGACATAATGTTAGTTAACAGATGGTTTTATTGTCTAATTATTGAATGTGATGTGTCAATGATTGTTACGAGTCCAAAATTACTTGTTTGTTTAATAGTCTAATGAAGTCGTTATAAGTTTCGTGAGTTAGTTAACTTTAAGTTTTAAAGTTTATGTTATCACAAAAATTTTAACAACACATTACACATTTAAGTTTATTAGTGACATTATTGGTTTCGTGACGTTTTGATTCATTTATTTACAAGTTTGTCCGCGTAACAATTCATAATGAATGTTTGATCAAAGCTTAGGCGTAGAAATGGTAGCTTATGCGTAAACAGGAGAAATGTACGCGTAGGCGCAAGCTTATGCGTAGGATCCTTACTTACGCGTAAGAAATATTACGCGTAAGAAAAGGGGACCTTATGCGTAATGCTTACGCGTAGGCGTATATAAAACCTTACGCGTAAGGCTTACTCGTAAGAGTAGACCTTATGCGTAGAGGTCACTGTTTACGCATATCCTTCACAGGATATGCGTAGTCCCTTTGTAGAACCTTACGCGTAAGATTTCTCTTACGCATAACATGCTACGCGTAAGGTGATCCTTATGCGTAGTTATCTAACAACCTTGATTCTGATTTTTTACGTGTAGCAAACCTGAAATAAGATCATCATAACATCAATATTTACACATTCATTCATTCAAAATAGATCAAGGCATGAAAAAACTCATCAAATAGTTTACGCGTAAGATAACATATGCGTAGACTTAAACCCTAGAGCTCAAAGATTACGCATATGAAATCTAACCATAGGAATTGCACCAAAGTGTTACTGGTAAGTCTTAGAGGCATAGTAAGTTGTTCTATCCAAGTTTTAACATCAAATTCAAGGCCAATCAAGGAAACCCATTTCGTATGAACTAGAACCCTAATTTTCAATTTATGAATCATTAGTGTTTCTGGGTAGTTTCTGGGCTTAGATATGATTAATTTAACTTGAAAACAACATTTTACAACAATCTTTAACACCAAAAACATTCACATATGAAAACGCCCAAACCCACGCATAAACCCTAATTTCCAAAGTCCATCAATTCGTGTATCTGGGTGCATTTTGAGGATTAAAATGATGTTAGTGATGTAAAAGAAACGTTTTGACACAATCCTTTTAACCTCAAACACGAAACACATGATCATGTGTTCTAACCCTTACGCGTAAAACACAAAAGTCATTGAATCTTGAGTTTTAACCGTTGGATTCACATGAAATTCAAAACCATTGTTTAAAAACTTGTTAAGAACACAAAATCACTTACAAATTGAAGATCAGAACACCGGATTTGAAGATTGATTTGTATGCGTAGGATTAGTTAGGTTTGTGTAATAAATGTGAAGTGAAAGTGTTAGGTGGAGGAGTTTTATTAAAATAACTTTAAGCTTTTGGCAGTTTTAGTCCCTCCACCTCTTCCATTTTCATCCAAAGCCTTTTAACTTCCATTTTTGTTACCAAACGAAGAATATTTGGAAATAACTTTGACGACACTCCCCCTCGACTTAAGAAATAATGAAAGGTTATAAATTTTAGTCCGAGGAGTGTCAGTAAACAAGAAATGTGACCACCATTATTAAAGAAACAGCCGGGATAAGGTAACATGCAAGTACACGGTTATTTTGAAACAGTTAAGAGTTTATTTTCTCCCCCTCAACACTTGATAGAAAAAATACTGAATTTTGAAAGATTTGAGTGTTGACGGAAGAAATGTACTTGCCATGTTTGAAGAAATATAGATAGAAGAATATTTTTGTTGTTTTATCTGATTTTCTATTTTTGTATTTTGTTTTTGAAAAATTATTTACAAAAGAGATTTTGGTGTTTGACTGGTTTTTAAGACTGTTTTAAGAGTTCATCCAGTTCATCTTGAGTCAAACACCGCATACCAATCCGGTGGACCAACTCATTAAACCTAGCGGGAGGCAAGGCTTTGGTGAGTAGATCTGCCAATTGGTATTCTGTACCCACGAAGTATAATTCAACTGTACCCTGTTCCACGTGGTCCTTGATGAAATGATATCGAAGATCGATGTGCTTTGATTTCGAATGCTGAACTGAGTTGCACGAGATCGCAATAGCACTCCGATTGTCGCAGTACATCGGGATTCTGTCAAATACGTAACCATAGTTTTTGAGTTGTGTTCTCATCCAGATGACTTGAGCACAACACGCCGACATGGCTACATATTCTGCTTCGGTTGATGACAGCGATGTACAATCCTGCTTCTTCGATTGCCAGGACACCAGTTTATCACCAAGAAATTGTAGTTCTCCTGAAGTACTTTTCCGTGAATCTAAACATCCTGCGTGATCAGCATCTGAAAAGGCGATTAGTTCAAAACCAGAATCCTTCGGATACCAGATCCCCAAGTTAATGGTTCCCTTGATGTATCGGAGGATTCTTTTAGCCTCAGAGAGGTGGGTTTCAGTTGGTCGCGACTGATAACGGGAGCATAGATAAACGGAAAAGACAATATCAGGTCTGCTAGCTGTTAGATACATGAGAGACCCAATGATACTACGGTATTTTGTAGGGTCGACAAGTTTCCCATGTAAATCAGCGTCTAGCTTCTTGGTATGAGTCATGGGTGTGGCATAAGTGTCACAGGTTTTCATTCCAAATTTGTTTAACAATTCAAGGGCATATTTGGACTGACTCAGGAAAATACCACGGGGTGATTGATGAACTTGCAGTCCTAGAAAGAATGTAAGTTCACCCATCATGGACATTTCAAAATTTTCCTTCATTAGTTTTGCAAAAGCGATTGAGTACTTTTTATGTGTAGACCCAAAAATGATGTCATCCACGTAAATTTGAACAATTAAGATATGTGCCCCGTGATATTGTATAAAAAGAGTAGGGTCGACCGAACCTTTGGTGAAATTATTAGCAATGAGGAAAGATGATAGCTTATCGTATCATGCCCGAGGAGCTTGTTTGAGACCATACAGAGCTTTGTTCAGTTTGTAGACATGGTTCGCGAACTCGGGACCAACGAATCCTTCTGGTTGGCTAACATAAACCGTTTCTTTCAGTTGTCCATTTAGAAACGCAGTTTTGACATCCATTTGAAAGACCGTCATATTCATATGAGCCGCGAACGCGAGAAATATCCGAACGGCCTCAAGACGAGCAACGGGAGCAAAAGATTCTTCAAAGTCTATACCCTCTTCCTAACCGTTAGCAACTAGACGTGACTTGTTTCAGATTACGTTCCCTTCAGCATCCAATTTGTTCTTCCAAATCCATTTGAGACCAATGACGTAGACCCCTGTTGGTCTTTCAACCAGTTCCCATACGTCGAGACGTTTGAATTGGTTGAGTTCTTCCTGCATGGATTCTATCCAGTTGTCTTTTGTCATTGCGTCTTTAATGTTTTTAGGCTCAGATTGGCAGACAGTGAGTGCATAAATGCAATATTCACCATCTGTGTGAAGACGTTGTCTCGTAACGATTGGTTGATTCGGGTTGCCAATAATATTTTCCAGAGGATGGTCTTTTGTCCATCGATGTGTAGAGGGTTGATGTTGGTATACATTATGCAGATTCTGAGGATTCAAATGGTTTGTTGATGATTCCGCGACATCAGGTGCAGCAGTTTCATTAGCAAACGGGTTAAAGAACGCATTTGGATCAAAATCTGCAGGTGGTGGTACTATATTAAGAACATCATCAGCCGGTTCATCATTATTGGAAGCGGTTTGTTCAACTGTTGTGGTGGAGTCAACTGGTGGTGCTTCTTCAACAGTAGTTGTTGTAGCAGATGTATCAGGTATAAGAGTAGTATCAGGTTGAGCAGCGGAAACAGCGGATACACCTGGAGCACGTTCATCAATATCGTCACTGAACAGCGGAGCAAATAACCTTTCCATTTGTTGACGAGTGAGCTGGGGGCTTTGTTCAGCTGATGATGGGGTTTGAGGGAAGTTTAAGCGGTTGTGACCGGGTTCTAAGCTGTTATACTCAGAAGCCATTTCCGTAAGTTCATCAAAATGAGCATGAATCGTTTCCATAACCTGTTTTGTACGACGATTCCAGATCCGGTAACCTTTAGAATTCTCACAATATCCAATAAAGACTTCAATGTCAGCTTTGGCTTTGAGCTTTCCAAAATCATCACGATCATTATTCGGATAGCAAAGGGATCCAAATACATGAAAGTGTTTGAGATTCGGTTTATGGTTGTGGAGAAGCTCAAAAGGTGTTTTGTTGTGGCGTTTAGTAATCATAGAACAGTTTTGAGTATAGCATGCAGTAGATACAGCTCCTGCCCATAAGTAATCTGGAAGTTTAGCATTGATTAACATTGTTCTTGCAGCTTCCACTAACGTTCGGTTTCGTCTTTCAACAACTCCGTTTTGTTCTGGTGTTCGTGCAATAGATGTCTGATGCTCAATTCCTACTTTCTCATAAAATTCTCAAAGAGTTTGGTTAACAAATTCAGTTCCTTTGTCTGTTCTTATTTGGCGGACGGTGTTCCGGAGCTGAACTTGAATTTTCGTGAGAAAGGTGATGATCATTTGTGGAGCTTGATCTTTGCTTCGAAGAAAGTAGACCCAAGTCCATCGTGAATAGTCATCAACAATTACTAAGATATAGCGTTTGCCATTGATCGTTTTCACGCGCATCGGGCCACACAAATCCATGTGAAGAAGATGAAGCACATGCAGAGAGTTGTGTTCCACCTTTGAAGGAAAATGAGCACGAGTGCTTTTCCCTTGTTCATAGGCTGAGCAAAGGTGATCTTTAGAATACCGGAATCATGGGAGACCTTCAAGTAGTTTGTGTCGAGCAAGATTGGTTATAGTTAGAAAGTTTAAATGTGAGAGACGACGGTGCCATAGCCAGGATTTTGTTGATGTTGCCTTTGAAAGTAAGCAGATGGGAGATGAAGCAACCATGTCTTGCATAGAGATAGTGTAAAGACTTGAGTTACGCGAGCCAGACATAAGGTCGTTTCCTTGTAGATCACGAATGAAACAAGATTTCTCCCTGAAAGCAACCTCTAAATCTCCATCACAGAACTGACCTACTGAAAACAGATTGTGACCGAGGCCTTCCACATAATAAACCCTGCTAATTTCGATGTTCCCATTGATATAGTCTCCGTAGCCCATGATAGCTGCAAAGTGATCATTCTCGAATCTGACAGTGCCAATGAACTTTGCAATAAAGTTTGATAACAGTTTAAGGTTGCCTATCATGTGTCGGGAACATCCGCTATCAACAATCCAGAGAATGATCTGTATCACCTGCATTACACACAGACGACACATATGGAATAGAAGTAGATGTGGAACCCGAAATGTTATAGGGTTTCGGAGCAGTTATAGTAGACATACACACATCAATAACTTTAGGCATCCATTTAAATCCTAATGTGTTATATATCCATTTCTGCCATCTCCAACTAGTATTTGCTTTAGTCTTAGTGAATGCACTAGGTGGTACTACATTCCTAGGACGTGAAACTGGAGCTACAGGGACATCAATGCGGTTCTTAGAATCTAAAGAGGGCGGTCTACCAAGCACTGACTTAGAATGATTAGTGGGCCTAGAGGTATTCCGATTCTTAGGATTCCTTAAACGAGAGATGATAGCTTTAGCAACACATTTGTCATGACAATCAGAATTCATACTTTTACGACAAATAACACAAGGTGCATCAGACTGAATATCAAAAGTACTTAAAGGTTTAGCATTCGTTACATTACTATTTCTATTACATTTGCCAGACGCAATATCTATAGTGGAAGCAACGTGAGTCTTATTCATAGTCCTAGGGTGTTCTTCTACTTTAGCATTCCTTATTGATCTTTTCTTAGGTTGAAACTTCCTATTCTTCGATGTAGTGCTCCTAGGCTTTGAAGTGCGGACGTTTCAGTAGAAGGAAGCACGTTAGCAACTTGTGTTTTGGCAGTAGGCATTCTAGGTTCACGATTACTAAGTGTTACTGGTGCTATTCTCTTAATCACAGTAGGCGGAAGTTGTTCATACTTTCCTAACATTTCTCTTAACTTATTGAGTAAATCAAATATGACACCATATTCCTGTTTAACTTTTACACGTTCTTGTTCATATTTTGAGATTTGACTTTTTAAAGACACGTTTTGACCATTTAGTTGCTCAAATTTTGGATTAAAATTGTTTGATTGCAACTGGTGGATTTTGTTTTGCAAAGCAAGTTCACGATTTTGACAATCTTTTTGACACCATTGAAGACGACGTTTTGCATTTGAAAGCTCGTTTAAGAGACGTTCGTTTTCAACTTTTAAAGACTCGATCTGAAGCACATTATCAGTATTCTCAACATTTACAACATTATCAACATTATCAGCAGAGATAGAATCAGATGCATATGACAAAGAATTCAATAACACAACATTATGGATATCAGCACAGATAACATCTTTCAAGAGTCGATCAACATCTTTTCGCAACATTTTTTTTTACGTTTAGTATTGGTAATAGATGTTTCTGTTTTCTCGAAAACGACCTTCATCACTCCAAGTTCCTTATGAAAGTCCCGTTCCCAAGACAATGCACAATGTTTCAAATTTTTAACATTTGGTAAAAGATTTTTCTGAAAAATGTCTCTTTGTTCTCGCGCCAGAGGCGATTGAAAGTTGAACTTTGATTTCAGAATGATATTCTATCTCATGTTGTAAACGTTTGAGGTCAACCATGAAAAGGTCAAAATATCTAAGAATTTTGCGATTTTCAGGTTTTGAATTTACTTCACTGATGGAAGGTAAAGGACCATAAATTTGTGCATAATCTGGTTGGGGATTAACATTAGAAGACTCAGACGTTTTTATGATAACCCTTGGTGTGTTAGAAGAATCCGTTGGTGTGACGAAAGTGACCGGTTTTGAATAATTAAAAGGTTTGTTGTAAACAACAGTTTCTAATTTTGATCGACTCTCGTCTTCTACATCTAATTCCTCTTGACGATGATATTCAACAACACTCATAACAGAATTATCAATTTTATATTTTGCATTGGAAACTTCAGGATTTGGTTTGAATGCTTTGGTTGATAGCTTAGGTTTGTAATCAGCAAGATTCGGTCCATATCCATGTGGATTGGGTTTTAAAGTAAACTTTTCAATAGCAGTTACTGACTCACCATGTTTGTAAACAACAGTTTTAAACTCTTTAAGTTTGTTTTGCAAGCCGATAATTTCTTCAAGATGATCATCTATTCGTTTCGTTGAATGCTTTTTGTATGCGGAGAACTGTTTTTGACAAGTTAACAACTCAGCCTTAGCTTTTTGATTTTCCAAGGTGAGAGCGTTAATTTGCTTTTTATGTTCATGTTTCAGTTGTTCTATTTCAGACAACAAAGCATTCTTCGAAGCGGCTAGATCACGCATCTGTCTCTCTAAATATTTTTCGTTTTGATGAGATTTAGCAAAGGCGGCTTCAAAACCTTTTTCACGTTTTTCTTGAGTTTTGAAAAAGTTGAGTTGCTTTTGTAAACATTCAAAATCCTTGGTTAACAGTGCATTTTTACTTTTCAAGTCCTGATTTACTGCACGACATTCTTCCACTATGGATTGTTGATTTTTAAGCCACAGATCAACATCTGGACGAGGCACAAGTTCGGCGTGTTCAACGTGAGTCACCACATGATCATTATTTAGATCCTCAAGTATAACCACGGAGTCAATTTGATTATCAATGGAAACCATAAGGTCATCTTGATCGTCAAATGTAACTACGGGGTCTAATTGAAAATCGTCGGAATGAGATGTGGATGACTCATTTTGAACATTCTGAGCCTTGCCGGATTCAGATGTTGTCGGAGATATTAGATCAGAGATAAATATGGTTTGTTCGGGTACCTGAGACAAGCCATCAGTGTCATACACTGGGCCTGTGTCACTCATGTGTAACTCATGCATATTAGCCATCAACATAACAGCTGCATTTGCCTGCAAGTCCTCCATATCATCATCTGAGTCTGCATCTACCATAAAACTGTGTTCTTTGTCTGTGAGAGTTCCACCAGCTTCATCCTTAAGAGCCAAAAGTAAAGCCTCCTTGTGATAAGCACTGCCCCTAGTCCTCGGCTTTGGGCATGCATTAGTCAGGTGTCCCTTCTCATTGCAGTTGTAGCATCGAAGACCATTCAACCCATTCTGAGCATTTTCTTGTTCCATCACTTGAGCTCTGTTGTTATTCCTACCCATAGCATTAAACCCTTGACCACCGCCCATCTGACGACCATAACCACGATTCTGAACTTCAACTCGTCCATTGTTCACAACAGTCTGATTCCTTGTGTTTGATGAGGAACGAATGCGATTGTTGGATTTGTTTGTATAACGGCCAAAAGCATTAGCAATCATAACAAATCCTTGTTGCAATGCTTCGAACGGATCGGATTCCTCATTAGCTTGACTATAAAGTGCCTGATCATTGTTGTTGTTGTAAGGAACCAATTGATTATGTTGAGATTGATGTGATTGATCATTTGGTGTGATATTGGCAGTTGGTTGAGTTGCTGGTTGAGGAGGATAACTGTTTTGAGCATACAAGGCAAGTTGTTGATTTTCCGGATGTGAAGCTGAAGCAATTTGAGCACGGAGAATCCTTTCCTTATCAACTTCCTTTTGATGAGGCTTCAAGTAATCGTACAACAATCCGTATGTAGAATGAAGCATGTTCTTTGCTTGACGGAGAAAAATGACATACTTCTCCCATTCAGGACCAAGACTACTCAGGAACTTAGTATTAACTGCAATTCTTGGCATGATGATGTTGTGTTTATCCAAATCATTTATGATGTCTGAGAATCGATGATGATAAGACTCTAGTGTCTCTCCAGGTTCAATCATGAAGTGTTCATAAGCCAAGTAAATTTTGGATTCCATATCCTCCTGATTGAGTGCAGATCCTTCCATAAGTAGATGAATGTGTTCCCACATTGCCTTTGCAGTCTTTTGAGCATCAACACTTCAAAGAATTGGGTTTGGTAATCCTAAAAGGATATATTGCATTGCAAGCTCATCAGCTTCATAGTGTAGAAGTTCTTCTGGATTCATGTCTGCAGCAGTAGCAATGTTTGATTGTTCATCCCTTGGTGGATTAGCATTTGGATCTCCGGGTACAATGACATTAGGCATCTGAAATGGACCTTCCAAGATAACCTTCTTTAAGAACTTTCCATGTGGCTTCTTCAGATCACAAACCTAAAGAACCTAATTACCCATTGATCGTAGTTTCGTGGAGTGAGTATTGGAGGTCTATCAAGTGATTCAGCCTCATGAATTGATTGTTGGCTGCTTAAAGCTTCACACATCTTTGCAAACCAAGTGGGTTCCTTCATAGTGTTCCTTGATGGATGTTGATTGAAATCGTTTGTGTAGGGTTGAACTTGAAGACTTGGTGGTGTTTGAACCATTTGTGGTGGAGGAATTGCTCCAAGTTGTGGAGTATGTTGTTGATTAAATTGTTGTTGATAAATTTCTTGTTGTTGATTCCATTGTTGATGTTGTGGACTTAGTTGTTGTTGTCATTGAGAATAAGTGTAAGGGAAATAATTAGAGTATGGTGGTTATGACATGTTGAAAACTTATGTTGGTAAAATGGATCTTTGTAGTTGAATGAACCTTTGTTGATGAAGTATCCTTAGGCGTAGAAATCACAATAAACCAAGTAGAACTTATGCGTAAAAACACCAAAGTTACGCGTAACAGCAAGAGTTACGCGTAGGTTTAGCTTACGCGTAAGCAGGGAAAAAACGCTAAAGTTATGCGTAAACAGTAAGTTAGGCGTAGAAAACTTAGGCGTAGGATTACCTTATGCGTAAGACTAGGCTTAGGCGTAAGATGAATCTTATGCGTAGGATGTTCTATGCGTAAGCTTATGCTTATGCGTAAGTTTAGGGTTTTTAGCCCAAGCGATCTTTTACACTATCACAGTGCAAAAGATATCCCAAGTCGACGTATTTTCAGGCTTATCCAAGCAAGAAAACACGGAGTAAACCACGAAACTGAAGATCAAACCAAGGAATAAGTTACGCGTAAGTTTAGGGTTTTGATACGCGTAGACTTACTCGTAAAACTGATTTTGCCCAAAGATGTTTCTAAACCAATTTTTGTGTGATGAAATAGCTTCAATATCACCAAAAGAACACAAGAGTGTGAAATCTGATGATCCAAAGCATAAAAAACGGTTACGCGTAGGATGAAACCCACGAACAAAAACAAGCTCAAAAACGAATATCCACGCGTAAAGTTTGAAACTTTTTGCCAAGAACAGTTATTTTAACACCTTAAAATATTGAAAGGACAAGAATCTTGGATTAAAAAGTGTAAAACGTGTTTTTAAGCGAACCAAAGTATCTAGTACGTTTTACGCGTAGGACCAAAACCCACTTCAAAAACAATACGATTCACCCAACTAGTAGGCGATTGATACCACTGTTAGGTCACTAGTTTTACAACACAAGCATTAAGAGAAGAGATAGAGAGGCGGATGAACAATAAACCAAACACACACACACGATATAATGATATCGTTATGCGTAGAGTGAGTGAAAGAGATAAATTGAACAACCAACCCTCAAGTGAGGGTTATACAAGAGTATTTATAGGAAGGGGAGCTAGGGCAACACTCCTACTCCCTTCCTTTCCTTAATCGACATGGGCCTAAGCTCATGGGCCTTCTACATAAGCTTAAGGCTAATAACAAACATAAAGGCCATAATTAAGCTAACTATTACATATGAATCACTAACACTTGATTTAGGTTTAGGAGTGATTCCAACAATTATTGGCAAAGGTACGATCACTCACAACTCTCTTACAATAACTAATGTTGAGCATGTAGATAACTTAGGATTCAATCTTCTAAGTATTAGTCAAATATGTGACAACAAGTGCAAAGTGATCTTTTTCGAAGAAGGTAGTGAAATCATTAAGGATAGAAAGGTCATTGGAAATGGTATTAGGAAAGGTGATTTCTATGTCATGAAAATGGGAAATAGGTCTAGTGATAATATATGCTTAGCTACGGTTAATGATAATTCGACATTACATCATAAGAGACTAGGTCACGTAAATATGCGATTATTGCAATCGTTGTCGTCTAAAGATTTAGTTAGGAATTTACCTAAACTTAAATTTGACCAACATTTCTGTGACGCCTATAAAGTTGAAAAACAAGCTCACTCGAGCCACAAACCTAAGAATATAGTATCAACCTCTAGATATCTAGAACTTCTTCACATGGATCTCTTCGGTCCTTCCGTCGTACGGAGCTACATAGGAAATCTCTACACCTTAGTAATAGTAGACGATTACTCTAAATATACTTGGACTATATTTCTTAAGAATAAAAAAGAAACCTTCGATCATTTCAAAACATTTAGTAAGAAAGTCCAAAATCAACTAGGATGTTCCATAGTTTCCATTAGGACAATCACGGTAGGGAATTTGGCAATGAAGTGCAATTTGGAGCTTACTGTGATGCTAATGGCATTACTTACAATTTCTCTGCTCCTCGCAATCCATAGTCAAATGGGATAGTTGAAAAGAAAAATCGTACCCTACAAGAAATGAGTAGAACGATGTTAAACGAACAATCCATACCTCAAAATGTTTTGTGTAATGCCGTAGACACCTCCACCTATATACTCAATAGGATTCCCATTAGACCAATTTTAGAAAAAAACCCCATACGGAATCTTGAAAGGTAGGAAACCTACTATTGATTACTTCAAAGTGTTTAGAAGCAAATGCTTCATTCTAAACACCAAAGACTATCTCATAAAGTTTGACCCAAAGTCTTACGAAGGTATATTCCTAGGATATTCACAAAGTAGCAAAGCCTATGTAGTCCTCAACAGAGATGAGCATGAGTACCGTAAAAACAGTACGGTACCGGAACCGTACCGGTACCGACCCGTACCGGCACAGTCTCTTTATTCGGTATGGTACCGGTACCATAAAACTCGCTCAAAAAAATCGGTACCACTAAAATCGGTACGTGATACGCGTACAACGCGCGTTCGGGGTCAAAGAAACTTCCTTTTCGTCGAGCAAGTTTTTCAACACCCTAGGTAGTGAACCTAATCGTTGTAGTGTAGTATTAGGGTAAGCCTCTGGAATTGATATCGTTCTCTAGGGGAATAGGAATGCTAGTGAGAAATTACTACGCTAAGGTTGGGGTTGAGGAAGATTATTTTTCATCTTTTTTATATTTTTTAGAAAATTGAAAGGTACGAATCTCGGGGTATTGGATTTGGGGGGTTGGTATTTCTACCGATTACTCTACTTATCTAATTAACTAATCTAAGGTGAGTGTAGTCTATGTCTATTGTTGTGTGCTCTTATGATGATTAAAAATGTGTTTACTTAGATGCTATTACTCCCTAGTTATCTCCTATTGATGGTTGAATTGTCACGTCCTTATTCTTAACGCATTGTGTCTTCTAAGGTCGTAGGGTATGCGTTTTTCACTTACTCTTTGAGACTACCTTAAGGTTATTGCCTACGAAATCTCTAGGATTCATAAACTAACTCTAAGGTTACCTTTGGATGTTTAGACTACAATAACTCTAGGTGATTATAAACTAATGTTCACAAAGATTACTCAAGCATTAAAAACACAACGAATGACCTATCGCAATACTAGGTCAATCACAATTAAGATAAGAGACAACCAATCAATATTCAATACCTAGGTTTCATAGATCTAAGCAAACACACAAGTAAATTAGCCGGACATGGAAAACATGCAAGCATACACACAAACAATTGAAGACATAATTAGATTAATGAAGTAAATCACTTATCTTGTTGTTAAATAGGGTATGGAACCCTAAGATACTGCCCAAGACAGCCAAGTTCGGTTTAGGTTTTACTCCAAAAAACTACCTCTCTAAAATACTGAAAATCTGAATTCTATATATAGAGTTACAATATGCGACGGCGTCACTCTTTAATTGTGACGCCGTCGGGTCACCGCCTTTAGGTTTTCGTCTTGGCCACGTTAATGTTATGACGGTGTCACCTTATGCTTGTGACGCCGTCGGCTTCATCTTCTGACGTCGTCGGGATCCAAATCTAGGTCGTCTGAGTTGTGACGCCCTACTCTTTAAAACCTTATGCCGTCAAGTGCAAAATAGCAATTTGATCTCTGAGTCGTCTCGAAACGTGTTGCGACGGCGTCGCCATTAGGCTGTGACGCCGTCACCTTCTGCTCCAGCAGCTTGAGTGTCTTGATTCTTGACTTTGGCCATTTTCTTCATATATTTGCGCCTTTTCGTCCGAATAAGTGTCATTCCAGCAATTTGACTTCAAGAGACCTAAAATTACCCCTCAAAAGTAGTAACGGATACAAAAGTGATCGATTAAGGGCTTAAATGACCCCTCAAAAGTGTACATTTTAAATCCTTATCAGTACGGTACCAAGACGGGAATTCTCGAGTTTGGTATCTGAATACAAAGAAGCTAATGGTTTTCTTACTAAACTTGTAATTTGAATACTGCTACACTTATTCCATGTATAATTAATGTTGGAACTATTATCTAATGCTAATTTTGTATAATGAGCATCAAGATAAATGCATGTGTGTATACGAAAATGCATCTGCTATTTACACATGACTCAGCATACTTATCTTTGTTATGATCAATTTAGTTACCAATACTAACGTTAACATGGGTACGAACTCCATAGCATTTTTAGCTTCTGCTATTTATTGTAGATTAACTTAAAGAAAGATGATTAACAATTTTCGTCTACCAAAATAATATGAATTCTCAAGCGAATTCATTCACTAATATGGGTACGAATTCCATGAATTTTTAGCTTTTGCTATTTATTGGTGACTAGCTTAGAAAAAGAGGGTTAGTACATTTTATTTCCACCAATAAAGAATGGACTCTAAAGCGAATTCACCGACTAAAAGGTTCAAATTTGAGATTATCTTTTTATGCTAAACGGTACTCGTTTCTTTTAGTACCGGTTTACCCGAACCCGGTACCGGTACCAATATACCCCTCGGTTTTGGGACCGGGACCACATATTTTGATCGGGAAAAAATATGGTACCTCGTAAACAGTGCCGGTATAATACCAAAATGGTACCGTGCTCATCCCTAGTCCTCAATAAGGAAAAAATGACTGTTGATGAAAGTCGTCCCTCATCTAAAACATCACCTTTGGTAGATGATGATCTAGATGAAGAAAAAACCATCGAGGATAATAAGAAAAACTGAAGGATCAATAATATGAATGAAGCGTTGGAAATATATGAAACCACCAACATTAAGGAAGCTAGGAATCACCTTTTAGACAACGTCATAGGAAATTTAAATCAAATAACCCTTAGGTCACAAGCACATGATAAGAGCAAATTCTTTTGTTTTGTGTCAATCATAGAACCTAAGAATGCCAATGAAGCATTGAAAGGTGAAATTTGGATCATCGCAATGCAAGAGGAACTAAATAAAGTTAAGTCTAATGATGTTTGGAAGTTAGTACCAAGACCCAAGTACACAACCATAATAGGAACTAAGTGGGTATTTAGAAATAAGTTGGACGAAAATGGACTTGTGTCTAGAAATAAAGCTAGGTTAGTAGTACAATACTATAATCAACAAGAGGGAATTGATTATGACAAACCTACGCACCCGTTGGTAAATTGGATATTACTTGCTTACGCTTGTGCGTTAGACTTTAATTTGTTCCAAATGGATGTGAAAAGTGCATTCCTAAATGGTTTGATCAGTGAGGAGGTGTATGTAGCACAACCCCCAGGATTCATTGATTTCGAGAAACCCGATCATGTTTATAAACTCAAGAAAGCCTTGTATGGTCATAACCAAGCTTCTAAAGCATCGTATGATAGGTTAAAAGCTTTTATTATTAAACATGGTTACACAATGGGAATGGTAGACAACACTCTTTTCACTAAGAAGAAAGATTCAAACATCATAATTGTTCAAATATATGTCGACGACATCATATTTGGTTCAACTTGTCGAGACATGTGTGAAGAATTCTCAAAAATCAGGCATGACGAGTTTGAAATGAGCATGATGGGTGAACTTAACTTCTTCCTTGGACTTCAAATAAAACAATTAGAAGATGGAATTTTCTTCAATCAATCTAAGTATGTTAAGGAAATGCTTAAGAAATTTGGATTAAAAGACTCTAAGCCCATGAAAACACCCATGGCTACGGACACTAAGCTCACCAAAGATGAAGAGGGTGAATCCGTAGGTAGCACTAAGTATAGAGGCATGATAGGTAGTTTGTTGTATTTGACTGCAAGTAGACCTGATATCGTCTTTAGTTTCTGCCTTTGTGCTCGCTTCCAAGAAGATCCCAAAAATTCTCACCTTGAAGCGGTTAAACGTATTTTTCGATATGTTAAAGGCATTATACATTCAGGATTATGGTATCCTAAGGGGACCGGCATAGAAACCTTGGTTTACGTTGACTCTGATCATGCGGAAGATTATGTGGATCGAAAGAGTACTAGTGGCATTTGTACCTTCATGGGTTGTTGTTTAACTTATTGGTTCTCTAAGAAACAAATGACACTAGCAATCTCCACAACCGAAGCCGAATATGTAAGCGCCGGAAAGGCATGTCAACAAGCACTATGGATGAAGCAAGCTCTCATAGACTATGGCATCAAACTTAACAACATTTAAATCATGTGTGACAATAAAGGAGCCATTGACTTAAGTAAGAACGTCGTGCAACATTCTCGCACAAAGCACATAGAAATTCGTCACCACTTTCTTAGGGATAATGTTCAAAAAGGGAACATATCTATTGAAAAGATTCCAAACAAAGAAAACTTAGCAGAGATCTTCACTAACCCACTTAAAAGTGAACCATTCTACTATCTTCTGGACTTAGGAATGATGGAGCACATTCCTCAAAATGCTCCGTAAATACATTGTAAGTCTCTTCCTTCTAATATGAGTCTAGGATTCTATTGATCACAAAATAAAAATTAGGAATTTACTTTCTTGATTATACTTTCCGTAGATATAACCTTCGCATACTTAAAACCATCTCTTGAAACTCTTTGTTCACATGAAAAACCCTAATTTGTTCTCTCAAAACTTCACACGTTTAGTAAAATCATTTTCTTGCATTATTAATACAAGTCAAAAATGTTTTTCTCATGCATGCATAATGATCTCTGTAGAAAACTAGAAGGGGGGTTGAATAGTTTACCAATTAAAAACTTTGTTTTGAAACTTATTGAAAAGATCAATTGATATTGATCTTAGATGTGTTAATGAAATATGCAAGCAATATGTAAAGAGTAAATAAGGAAAGAAATGATCAAACCACAACAAGTTGTTTATAGTGGTTCGGTCTACAAGGACTCTATTTCCTTGCCCTACTCCACTCCCCGAGTCTCACACTCCAGAGTTTAACTTCACTAGTCAACAAGCTCCTTTCACCGGCGGAGAAAACCTTTACACTTCGCTTACACTATTTCCGACACTAAGCTAGATGTCGAGTTCTTTCCAAGGGTACAACTACTCCCACACACAATGTATTTTGAGGACTAAAATACTAACCACTCACACTCACAAGATTATGATGGTTTAATACAACAATGAAGTATGAATCAACACTAGATCATACAACACTAAACAAACAAGACTTCCAACTTCTCGTTTGAAGCTTGAATGTGACTTGATCTTCTTTGCTACAAAAGAGATCACTAATATGATATGAAACTGAGTTAGAAAGGTTAGAGAGAAGATATGTATGAGAGTATGATAGAAAGGGATAAAAAAACTACTTGGTTTGGCATTGCTATTTATAGCCAAAATGGACAGGAGCGTCCACGGACCACGGAACCCTTAAAAGGGTTCCGCCCGTGTACCATTTTGGTACCGCCAGGTCTGACAGCCAAGATATCAAAATCTTGCCAAAGTCAACCATATCTATGAAAGATTGTGTAAGATATGAAGAGTACAAATCCACACAAAATATCTAATGAAATCTTTCAATGATTTCCATGATGCATTACATGATGTCATGTGTTGTCTTTCTATTTTTAGAAATATGCAAATGCATAAGTAATGTTTAGTTTTTAAGAAACTAAAACATTCTAAAAACTACTATCATACATTATGCTTAGACTCATATTGAGATATGATTAGTCACAATGTAAATGCTTAAATGATGAAGATATTATTTGAAAAAGCTTGTTTTAATATCTATTAAACTTGACAAGCTTTAAGCTTTTATATAAATTAAATTTACTTTTGTCGTTAACAAAACTTAGGTAAAGATCAAAAATATGAATAACGTTTAATGACGATATTTGTATTAACAATCTCACTATCCTCGGTCGGAAAATGTAACCAATATATATTTCGACATGGATAGTCGAGCAAAATTGAACTAAGAAGACTTTGGATTATCTCTTAGGTTTGTATTTTCTATAGAGTCGGGATAATCACATCTCCACATATGTTGCATGTAGAAACACACTAGACACATTTTCCCTGGATGAAATCTTGACTCTTCTGGTGGTGGTCCTCAAATTATAGGATGGTCTCCCATATTTAAGGGACCGTCTGGTCATTTACGGGACCGTCCCCATACAGACAGTCACTTTCATCTTTTGATTCTCTTTTTCTGAATCACTCTTATAGCTAAACCTATATTTCTCTAATTTATAAGATTTCTAAAACATCCTTTGCTAAAATTAGAACCCTCATTCCTTACTTAAACCTTTATCTTCTTCCTTCATGTTCATGACATATTTCCTCTCCTCTCCTCTCAATGTCATCCTCTAGAAAGCCTAGAATTTCCATCAAACCAATTTGGCGGAAGAAACAATCTTTAGGAGATTTTATGCAAAGTGACCACCTCAAACAATCAATTCCTACTTACACACCACAACCTATCCCTATCAAAGAAGTATCTTCTTCTTCCTTTTTCTTTCTTCGTTTCACAACTAATTAATGAGTCTCAATCAATTCACAATGAGTCCTCTTCCACTTCAAAAGGTCATCCTCTACCACCTTCACATCCACTTCTTGCAATCCTTGCCACAATCAATTAAGGCTCAAGAATTCTCAACTCTTATTTATTTGCATCTTGTAAATGCAATCATTGCTCAAAAACTTCAATCACCACCTCTCATGAACCGTCACCTAACTCTAGATCAAGTTAACCATCATTGAGATTATTGCTTGTGTTTCACCTATAATCACAATCTATTCCAAAAACTCCAAAATGATCTAGACTTTATGACATCTCTTCTTTTGCCTCCTCGCTTCCCGCCACCTTCGAGCAATACTATTGCACCACCATTTCCTTCTAAGATCTAGACAAGGTTCATGTTCTCCATTAAGACCGGGCATCCTTTTAGTCATCCTAGGACTAGACTAGGATTATTTATAATATGTATAAATATGTTGTAATAGTCATACCTCATGTATGACCTCTCTCTCATTAATGAATGTTTCTTTTTAAGTCTATCTTACTAATTATACCCACTTACTGAAATTTGCTCACTGTGACTAACCCACTATCGGCGGTCCTTTAAACAACCGGTGATCCTTTATTCATAAAGGACCGTCCATGTATTAAACAGACCGTCTACAGTGTTTCTGATATATCTTATCTCTCTCATCTATACTCTATATAAATAGTTCTATGGGTCTGATATGCATTTTCTTGCACCCGTAATCTAACTTGTGTTCTTATATATCTCTCTACTCATGTGTATCTACATATTGTTGCACTTGTTTCTAACTTGTTCTTGTAGCACGAAACCAAAGCTCGATACCTAGGTGCCCTCAACAAGGGGGAGCACTAATCAAGGGGGAGCGTTTGCATAGTCAATTTCTTTCCTCTTAACGCAACGATGACACGTTTTGGAGTTTACAAAAGGGGAGAAGTGAAACGAAACACATTTAAAAACTTATTAAAACATATTTTTACCTAAATGAGTTTATGTTTTGTAATCATCAAAAAAATGGAGATTGTTAATACAAATAATGCTAAAAATATTGTTTGCATTATTCGATCTCTTTGCGTTTTGATAATCACAAAACGTAAGAATACATTACATAGAAATATACTAGATAAGTTTTATTCGAGAAATATCGTTTCATCTAAAACATCACTTAAGGTATGAATAAACATCTTACCAATCTTGTTAAGTGATCAAAGAAGTTATTTTGTCCCTAAAACTTACATTTTCATAAATGTGACAAAGGTTTTTACAAATAACTTTTACAAATTATTTCTATAATTTAAAGAAATGTTTTATTCATAAAAAATATTTGAATTTGAATTTTTCCGCCCAAATCAGATAAATTTTCACCAGATAAATATTTCCTCACTAAAAGAAAAAATCTAGAGCGGAGTCTATGGGACGGTCCCTTATATATATGGGACCGTCCAGCTTTATGAGACCGTCCCCCGCTCCTCTTGATTACTATAAATACTGCACTATTCCACAGAAAAAAATCACCTCTTAAGCAGTAAAATTTTTTGTCTTCTCAAATATTTCAAATCTCTCATCTTTGATCATATTAACATATTGGTAATTGTTTACAAGTGATCACATTTATCTTCCCACAAAGTGCAAGAGAAGAACACTCGTATTCTTCAAGAAACGAAGTGTTGGAGTCTAGTCATTCACCTCGTAACCATTGTTACGTTTTCTCTCCTCGATCTATATTCTTTATATCTCCATTCTTGTATATTGGTAGATTCGACTTGTGTAAGTTGTGAGTTGTTGTATATAGGTAGATTTGGACGGTGTATATGTCTGTGGGTGATTGTAGATTAGACAGTGTGTATGTCGGTGTAGTATTATGTATAGTGTGGTGTAGATTAGTTTTAGCTAGGATTAGAACTCTAGATTCCGCTTAGTATCGTAAATTGGTGTAAGCGTTGGTGTATGGTTTTCTCCGCCTAAAGGGATCTTGTTGATATAGTGTTCGTGAACTCTCGAGTGTGATACTCGAGGAGTGAAGTAGGGCAAAGATAGAACTTCGTAGCTGAACCACTATAAATCTCCATGTCTTGGTTTGATCGTTTCTTCTCTTTACTACTTTACATTCCTTACTTTGTAATTATTGTTTATATTCACTGTGCTCATATATTGTTGTGTTGATATCACATAAAGTTCAAATCCAAATGTCTTTAAACGAAACTTGTAAAAGATTATAAAGCGTAATATACAAAGGGTGAAACTATTCAACGCCCCCCCCCCTTCTAGTTTCTACAAAGCCCATGTCTACTAAAACTATATATGTAACACTCTTTCGCAGTTTGAGAGAGAGGAGACCGAATACTCAAACTAAAGTGAAATTCTTCAAACAACGTGAAAGGTAAGCCCTTAATGAAAATATCAATATACTAGTAGTGTGATGGCACATGAAGAACACGAACAAGTCATGTAGGAATAAAATCCTGAACAAAGTGTCAATCTTGAAATGCTTACTTCACTGATGGTATTAGCCGTCAAATAAGCAACACTAACATTATCAGAATAGAAAAGTTGTAGCAGATGTAAGGTTGTATGTAATTCCTGGAGAAGGTTGTGGAGCCAAGCGGTCTCAGCAATGACATTAGCTACACTACTATACTCTGCCTCAATGATACAGCAGTTGCAACACCGAATTTTACAACCCTTGAGGCAGTGTACCTAATCGTTGTGGTGTAGTATAGATAAGACTGAGAAAAGATCATTCTCTAAGGGAATAGTGAGGTAGATTTGAGATGTATGACGATCTAATCTAAAACTGGAGGAATATTATTTTGGTATTTTGTATTTTAGTGAAAGCAGGTAAATTACCGGGTTTTGATTGAGTTTGTTTTAAGACTAATAATTAACCTAAATTGCAAGAATTAAAATGACAAGAAAAGTAAATTTTGGTGTAAATTAATAGGAGGTAAAAACATATTTATCTATGGTGGACTACTCCTTGCTAGCTATCCAATTCTACCCATCGATTGTCACTCTTTGATTGAATGCCTAAGATTCCCTTTACTAGTTCTAACTATAGGGACATGTGATGACCAGGTATTGTAGTCAATTGCTAGAGGGACGATTATTAGACAGAAGTATTATAGTTAATTACTATATTGATTAACTAGATGGGCTTGATAACTAAAGGCAGAAGTTATCTAGATATCTTGCTTGTTGTCTTAAAACAATTAATTATAGGGACGAGATATTAACCAGGTATCGTAATTAATTGCAAGCATTTAAACACATTCAATCAAACAAAGAATTGATAGGAAGAAAGAAATATAAACTAAGCAAGTTTCATGCAAAACCAAAATAAATACTAAGTGATCTAGCCCAGCATAACAATAGGAGAACAAGCACCGACATAATCAAGCAAATAATTATTAACATAATTAAATGATTAATCAAATAACTTATCCTATCAATACATAAGTTCGGTTAGTGTTTAGCTCCGAAAATTTTCAAATGAAAATATGAAATAATGCAAGTGATGTCGTCGTGTATTGAGTGTGACGCCATCGCTTCAAGCGTGTGACGTCGTCACTGAGGGCGTCTCCAGACACTGAGCCGCCACTAATCACTTCAAAATTGCACTTTCTGGGCACTTTTGGTAACCATGTCACAAATTCCAGTCACGATCCTGAATTTTGTATTTTTCTTATGTTCCTTCATCCAATCGAGCTTAAAACGCATACATATTCAGCATTTGCATTCCAAGTACCTAAAACACAAAAACAAATCATTTAAGGTAATAAATGATCCAAAGTGTACTAATTCAGGGTTAAATAACCCCTAAAAGTATACAAAAGTGCACCTCATCAGTCTCACCACTTTACTTTTCTTGTCATTTACTTTTTTGCATTTTAGGTTTATTATTAGTATAAAATATAAAACTCCCACAAACCCAGGATTTTTATTTTCTTTCTAATAAACTAAAAATACCAAAAAGACTCATCCCTCAACCTTTAGTCCGATTCGTCATACAATTTGAGCCTACCTTACTATTCCCCAAAAGAATTATCAACCCCCTGGTCTTGCCTATACTACACTACAGCAATTAGGCACATTACCGAAGAGGTTGTAAAACTAGGTGTTGCAACCGGCGCATCAAATTTTTGATGCGGCTGGCGTGGAATGGTCTAGGTTTCGATTTCTATCTCGTTTAGGTCTAACTCACTAGATACCTATCAAATGAACTTTTTATTTTCTTTTTTTAACTTTCTTTAGTCTATATTTTCTTTGTTTCTTTGTTTCATAAATTTCCAATGACTCTTCCGTTCCCCATCATGAAGAACGTGATTTCACCAAACGTTTAACCTAATTATCAACTCGAGGATTTTCTTGAACTATATGATTTGTACCCTATCAACCATTTCGAGAATGCACCTTTTGTTTCTCCTTTTGTCGACATATTCAGATGAAGAGTTGGATTTGGAGATGTAATTGATGAAGTAGAAAAAGATAAGGGAAGTCTGAAAGACTTCCCAACCCCCATAGATGAGTTTCCTATAGGATATATGTTAGAATATGATAGTGTAGCTCCTACAACGAATACTCCTTGTTATTTCGAATTTGGTCAGAATATACGAAAGAGTGACCCTTATAATTTGCGATTGACCAAAGGTTATAAGCCCTTTAGGTGTCGGTCCTAAATCGACTAGGAAAGTCAACAAATTTGACTACGGGTCGACTTAAGGGTTTCGACCAAAGGGATAATCCCTTTGGTGTTTGTTTGAATGATTACAAAAGAGGGAGAGAGAGGAAAGAGTTTAGGGTTTGTAATTGTGTTATGAGAATCCCTTTAACACCCATTTATATTTATAGGGCACTTAAGAGGATTCTATAATTACATGAAAACCAAGTAATCCATGTTAGAAAAAAAACACAAACACCCCATTGTGAGGTTTCGGCCAAATCGACCAAACAACCCTTGGGGTTGTTTGTTTGGTATTTTGTCGTTTTACTCCTTCAGATTTCATTTACTCATCTCTTTCATTTCATTTCGTAACTCTTTTCTTATTTCACTTGCACTGTCCCGTTTAGTGTCCACTGTTGTGACCCTTTGACATTTCCGTAAAGATAAGTGTGACAGACGTTATGTTGTTTGCACACAAACCCTTCATAAAACAAATAAAACTAATCGAAAATCAATTAAGGGGAGAAAGTTGTGTTAACATAGCTATTCCTTTATGCTTCCAAATGATTCAATCCTACGTTTAATGTTTAATCACGATCTTAGCAGAGACTCTAATATCATAAAGATCCAATTGATCCTCGCAATCTAAACCTATGATCTAAAAATATCTAATCTCAAGATTATAGCAATTAACTTATCCGGATTTCAGTCATTAAGAACGCCAACTATCCTATTTGATTTATCTATGTTAATCACTTAACATTCAACACTAATAGTTGGCAATTACAAGTGTTGTCTTACACATTTTAATAGATTTCTCTAAATCTAGGCTAAGTTATTAGTCATAACCCGACAACTAAGAGGGAATGGTCATCCAGTAGTCATTCAAATACCCTAGTTTTCAGCTTGTGACATACTTCCTAGTGTATTTTCCACTAAACCATTATAATCAATACCAAAACGCAAGGATCATTTGATATAAAAATAATATATCCACTAAGATAACAAATTAAACTCAAGAATTTAAATTAACGGAAACATAGAATCATAACTAGGATAACACATAATAAGTTTAGCTAAAAATCATAGTTTGATTCTCAAAAACAATGGATAAACAATGAAAGTATTAAACATGGTGTTCGATAATCAAACCGACTTAATGCTAATGATGATTTCTTCTCCCTTGTATTGTAGCTTGAAAGTGGTAAAATTTGTCCCTTGTGAAACCTTTTTTTAGCGGCGATTAGATTAAAAACTCTTAGCAAGACACTAGTGAAAAAAGAAATTATAGTGTGATTGTTCAAGCAATTTAAGGATCTGAGATCCAATCCAACCAACTAGGATGTAAAATCTAATTCCTATTCAAAATCCAAAAATGCTAGAAAACTATGATTTCTTCTATGAGAGTGTCCTTCCTCGTAGGTTTTAAATCAAAGCAGATTCGGTTTCTGTATTGCCAAATTATCCAAAAGGATGTTTGTATCACAACATCCAAACATATTTTAGCCTGCTTGTTGAGAGTTAACCCGTCGCTCCACTTGATTAAACTGTTGATGTATTTGGGGAAGGCGCCAATATTTCACCATCTGGAAATTGAATTTCAAATAGAAACTGTGATCGGGCATCTTACAAAGAGGTGAATATCAGTTTCAATATCACCATCGCACACATGGCATCTAACAAAATTAAGTTCAATTCCATGTCTATCAAGATTGAATCGAGTGGGGAGACGTTTCAAACTAAGCCACCATGAGTGAATATTAATCTTGATCGATAGAATCTTGTTCCAATGAACAGGGTCATCATTGGAATAAAGGAAAAAAGAATGAATTATGTATCTCATCTCGGAGGTTGAGAAAGATGTAGAGTCCATTGAATTAAAAATCCATCCATCAGGTGAAGTTGTAAGAGTAACATTTAAATCGACTTTTGTGGTGAATAATGAGTTATGGACGAGTTTGGGTCGGTATTTATAAGGTTTTGTTGTCTCGACCTCCCTACGACGTATACGTAAGGAATCTCTATGTCGTATACGTTATGTTTCCAAAACCTCCTGCAGTCTTCATTGTCTACGACATAGAACTAAGTGCTTATCTACGTCGTAGAAGCTATGTTCGGATAAATGCACAATAAATTTTCAAAATGTCTACGACGTAAATGTAATAATGCCAATACGGCGTATACGCTTCAAAGTGATTTATCTTTAAACTCTCCACTAACTACGGTATAGAGACAAATGCCCCTCTATGCCGTGGAAGCCTTGATTTCATATTTCTTTAAGATTTCTTTAAACTTAATCCAATTTTCGCGTTTTTTTATTCCAATATTCCATTATATCCTAAATCAGTACATGCTATAATAACTTCATTGTGGTACCTACTAAAAAGAACCCCATGAAACTTCTTGATAAACGCACGGTTTATGCAAATAGGAAGAAATTAAATACCAAATTCTAATAAAATGATATAAAATAAGACAACAAACATAAGATGTTGAAAACTAAAATGTGATATTATTTGATATTATTAGAAGCCAACAGTTGAAAAGTCTAAGGGAGTACCTACACCACTTGCACATACCTTTGCATATGTATCTAGGAAGATGGAGAAGACCAAGAATACCCAAGCTTTGCCCAAAGTTAAGGTTGAAGATGTGTGTTGACTTTCTGTTCTACACACTCAAAGTTTGGAAACTCATCAGAGTCAATGAACAACTAGCGAACATGATGAAAGCTGCATCCACGTGGAAACAAAAACCACCAGAACAGTATGATCCGGTCATCACCAAAGATAATTTAATACCAAGAGTGGATTCTCCAGTTTACACATGTAAACCCAATCCCAAGCTCTACAAACCTAACCAAAGTACGCTTGTCAACTACAACTTGGTTTATTTCATAACTAGTGATGATAAATACCGACCTTCCACTTCAAGAAGTCCTTCCTTTGAAGCTTATCCAGATAGATTTCTTGAAGAAGGTATTCATTCTCAGAAGTTCATATAATGGGTTCTAATGTAGTACAACACATACATATCTAGGGATTACACATTTGAAAGAAGTAGCATGAAACTTCTTAAAAGTACACCAAAGAAGAGTACATCCTCGTGAGAATGTGTACTCAACCCGAAGACTTATGGTCGACTCAACCCAAAGAAGGGTTCATTGACTACTATGGTGGACTCAGATTGATTCAAGAATCATGGGTTCATTGACTACTATGTTCATAGGGATGACCTTTAGAATGATTGATACTCATGCCGACTATGAGAACCTTCACTCTCACGACATTAAAGACGTGTACCTCTATCATTTAAATCATCATAACAAGAAAGGCATTAATTTAAATATAGTTGAATCGCGCTACTTGTGAGATATAAGGTACTTATCATACATGTTGAGGACTTCCAAATGGTAACAAAAAGTTACTAGCAGAGGGTGAACCTTACCAAGCTCTTGTTAGTCTTCTCGGGAATCTATAATGTCAAATATTGGACGTGTGTAAGAAGGCCTACGTTTGGGATAATCTACGTGACTGACTTGAGGCACAAAAGATTTATGAGGATGGACGTACTTGCAAAGTTCAGCATAGGGACACTGCTATGGGTTAATGAAAAGGTTAACAAGATGATGAGGGATTGTTTCTATAGATTACTTGAGTTACGTGATAATCAGCAGACATAATTGAGAAGAGTTGATCAATTGATTGAAGAGAGGTTGGAACTATGAGAATCCTAGAAACACATGAAAAGATACATAAGATCTTGAAAGTATCCAAGAGACCATATGAACAAGAGAAGACCTAGATGATCTACTGAGAACATCAAATTATCCTAAATATTAAGTGTCAATTTCCCCCGATAATAATTGTAATTTATATCATTTATATGGATTTACGCTTGTTTTTCGTTATATTTCACTTTCAGGTAAATTACGAGCATTGGAGCTAAAGAGACGCGGATTTGGAGAGGTTATTGAAGATTTATCATAGTTTGCTCACTTTGAAGAAGTTACGGCGTAACTCCTCTCTCACATTACGCCATAACTAAAGCGTGGCTCAGAAAACCAACTTATCAGAAGATTACGGCGTAACTCTCTCAAAGATTACGACGTAACCATATTAGGTCAAATGAGGTTCTGCGCCGCTGATAATTACGCCGTAACTCATGCATCAACTACGGCGTAACCAAGATTTATTGAAGATACGGCATAACTCCTTCTTCAGGTTACGCCGTAACCAGCATTATTAGTTCAAGTTACGAAGAATTATATGTTACGGCGTAACTCTTTTAATAGTTACGCCGTAACCAGATCTGGCCTATAAATACCCCACGATTTTCAGCATTTGAAGCATCCCATTTCACACACAACAATCAGAGAACGTGAGAAGAAGCCAAAGGCAGATCTAGAGGAGTATACAGAGCTATCTCCAAGGGAGAAATCACTCCCCTACGATAAGCATTAGCTTTTTATCTTTTCTTTACTTTCGATTCATGTATTTCGTAACATTAAACATTGAATTGATTTGTATGGTTAATATGAGCGGCTAAGCACCTCTTGTTTGCATTTACATTGCTTCCGTATAATTATTTCTAAGTGTGTGCATGTATAGTTTATTGGTAGTTACCCTTGTTGCTTAGGAGATATGACCAACTGACCCTAAGTGAGTAGACTGAGACGGGAAGGGTAAGGTATGACCAACTGACGACCCTTTCTACTTGTGCGATTTGACCAACTGATTACCTACCGTTTAGATGAACTTAAGAATTAGGGGGTGATCGTTCAAGTTTCTAGCGCCCGGGCACTCACTATTATAAATCTAGCATGTAGCGGAACTTAATGACTTGGCTTAGGGGACCAGGAACAACTGGACTTATGAGGGGACACCTGATTTCTCCAGTGGTGGCCCTTTGCTGATAGGTTAGGACGAACTGACCAAATGCTGTCCTCTCGACTTTGACCCACCTTAAGTAATTGGAAGTAATTAGACGTAAATATTACTAGTTAGGATGAATAACTAGGTTAGCACCACTATCCTCTATTGATCACATCCTTTGCCTTTAGTTGCTTTAGTAGTTAATTAGTTAATTCCTTATCAAAATCATATTAAAATCTGTGACACCTAGACTTAGTATAAATCCACACACATAGCTCTTGGGACGACTTCGGTTTTACCGAATACTACACTACGCACGACCGGGTACACTACCCGTTAGTGCATTAGGGTAGACCATAGGTATAACGAGACTTATAAATATTAAAACCTGGTCAGTAAAACCTGCATCAAGTTTTTGGCGCCGCTGCCGGGGAGTTATATTAAGATTTCTATTAAGTCTTTCTTTTTTGTTTTGTTTTAAAATTTTCTCAAATTCTCAAGATCTCTTTTCAAGTTGCAGGTACCATGGAAGTTGTTAACATTGATGACCTCACTCTTGAGGAATATTTGGCGTTGACAAGAGAAGAATAAGGACCAGGGATTGTTAGGTCGGCCATCGCAGAAGATGCTCAATTCGAAATCAAACCTCAATTTATGAGGGAGTTGCGTGCAAACCTTTTCTCTGGAAGCATTACCGATGATGCTCATGAGCATATAGACAACGTGGAATACATTGTCAGCCTATTCAAAATTCCTAGAGTCTCAAACGATGTTGTCATGTTACGTGTGTTCCCTATTTCTCTCACTCGAGCTGCTAAAAGATGGGTTGATCGATTACCTGCCGGAACAGTCAACACCTGGCCTCTCCTAAAAAAGTATATCATTCAGAGATACTGTCCTCCATCCAGGACTGCTAAGCAATTAGAAGAAATCCATAACTTCAAGCAAGAGGGTGATGAAACGTTGTACCAAGCATGGGAAAGGTATAACGAATTATTATACAAGTGCCCTACTCACGACCTTAACAGCCAACAAAAGGTGAACGTCTTTTACAAAGGTCTGAACATCTCCTCAAGGCAAATGATCGATTCTCAGGGACCAATACCTGGAATGACTCCAACATTGGCTCTGGAAACTATTCAGAAGATGGCTGACTACTCTCATAAGTGGCACAATGGGGGAAGCAAGCGAAGTAAGAGTGGAAATATGGAAGGCCTTGCAGCAATAAACAACAAATTAGAAAGTCTCGAAAGAGACATGAAAAAGCTCAAGGAAAATGTGCATTCCATACAAGTTGAACAAAGTGGACACAATGGAGCTCTCCCTACTAAAGAGTGCTCCTCCAACAAGGAAGTTAAAAGGATTGAAGAAGTAAAATATGGAGGTGGAAGTCCCTTCAATGGATACAATGGTAACGGGGCCAGATACCGAGAAAAGTCCCCAGGGTTCTATACAAGAGTCAACAACAATCCTCCTAGACCAAGACTTGAAGAAATAATGCATAAGCATATCGAGGAATCTACAAAGAAAGGCGATAGACTCAAAGAATGGATGGTGAAGGTAAAAGAAGACACCAACATAAACTTGCAAAACCAAAATGCCGCAATTAAAAACCTCGAAACCCAAATTGGGCAATTAGCTAAAAACCTTGAGACCAGTAATGACAATGCCATTGCCTGCAAAGCCCTATTTGCACAAGATAAACCAAATAAAGAGCAGTGCACCTCTTCTGTCACCAATGATCTATCCGGGATTAACTACCTAAAAGAAGATGATAAATCGGAAGACGACGAGGACCTGCCAAGCCAACTTCCTGAGAAACAACAATATCAGGAAAGTTTTCTTCTTCCATGCACTATCGGTAATCTTAAAATTCCCGCATTAGCTGATTTGGGGGCTGGGGTAAACCTGATTTCTACCACTTTGTTTGATAAAATAAAACTTACCAATTTAAAAGAAACAACGATGATAATAGAAATGGCTGATTTCTCTAAAGCTGTACCAAGGGGAGTAGTTAATAATGTCCTCCTTAAAATTAGAAAATTCCTTTTTCCCACTGATTTTGTGGTTATTGATATGGGAAAACGGGAGACTTACAACTTAATTGTTGGAAGACCTTTTTTGGCCACTTTTCGTGCACAAATTAAGGTCTTTGAAAAACAAATTTCTTTGGGAACTGAAAAAGAATGAATAACTTTCAGCATGAAAGAGCAATTAAACCCAAAATTAGAAGTCTCAAATAAAGTTGATGTTGTTAATATTCAATCGCTCGATCCACCTTTGTGTTATAATCCTAGTACTAACAATGGTGGAGAAAATGTTGATAGTTGTAAGCAGGAACAGGAAAAGACTGTCCAGGTTAAAGGTATTAAGGAAGCTCCGGATCCAAACAAACATTACTGCAACCCTATATTAACCGAGGATAACGAATCAATGAAAGCATGGCCCTCGTGTAACCCTTTTCGTGAATTTTGTGAGGGAAGGGCAGATGAATGGATGTGCCCTCACGAGGCTGAAAGACACGATATAAAATTCAGGAAATTATCATTTGAAGATTGGTACAAGATAAGATTTGGAGACTCAGAAATCAATACGGGATTGGTAAAACAACTAAAATGCAATTACGATAACTATCGCCTTACTGATGCAATAACCAATGATGAAAGATCAAACGTGAGTACAACAATTGGTCCTATAGCTGAAGATGACTGGGGAAAGTCATTTTTATCATTTAATGAGTGGCTCTCGCAAAAATTTGGAACATGTAGCATTGGGAACACAGCAAGAAAAAAGGTTTTTTATCAAATGGATGAATGATTGCCGCCAACTAATAGAAGAAGTTGGCCAAGTCCAAAGGCCACCATAAAGCCTTGAGGCTCTGATTCTAACGTAAAGACTCGTAAATAAAGAAAAGTGCTCTTACGGGAGACAACCCGAATTATCCCTTTCTTTTATTTTGTTTCCATTTCTGTTGGGTTTTGTGTTTTTAACCATTTTTGCAGGAAACAAAGAAAAGTTGATGTTGCAGCATGCTAATCTGACCAGACTTACGGCGTAACTCATTCTCATGGTTACGCCGTAACAGGCCCCTTGCAGCAGAACTTCATATGCACTACCAATTACGGCGTAATCCCATCTCAGTGGTTACGCCGTAGCTACACTTTTGCAGCGTATGCCAGGTTTTGCCTAGTTACGGCGTAACTCCTTCTAGAGTTACGACGTAACTATCCTATGCGTTACTTCTTTCATTTTAAACACAATAACCTTGTATTAGTCTTTTAAATGAACTTTGTGCGTATGTTCCCTGTAAACCCTCACGAGACTTCACTCGTCCACTTGGGACACCAAGTGGTTTAAAAGGTTTGTTGCATATGCTAAATGCAACCGTGATTCCTACGAAAGTGAGTTAGGTTTATTTTTCATTTTTCATTTTTTTCTTTTTAGAATTATGCTTGTCGGTAGTGTGATTTCAGGGATTGAAGTTTGCTCGTGGATGCTTATGCAAAGGCACGAATCTTTTTCGTGGGCCTTCTTTGTTTTTGGAGCAAATTTCAGGGAAGTTCTTGCTCTAATTCTACTTTTCTCTTCACCTTTATTTAACGCTTAGTACAAAAGGGACTTTGTACAATTCAAGTTGGGGGACGGGAGTAGAATTGTCTCTTGAACTTTATTTTTCCCTCGTTTTTCTAGTTTATTTTGAAAAATTATGCCATTTTTAAAATTTTGACATGTTTTTCTTAACCTAACTAGATTAGACCTTAGCCGAGCACATACAACCCTTGATATTATATGGTGAGATTAGCCTTATCCGTTTCCAAAATTTTACCCCAAATCCACCAAATTATGAGTGTGCCGGTAGCTTGTAAACTTTAGAACTTGGCCTTTACATCATTTCGAGACCATAAACGAGGTATGTTGAGTTAGCTTGATGTATTTGGACTTTTCAGTTTAAGAAGGCAGTATTATAGGATTATCACCCAAATAGCCTACCATTGTGTGTCTATCGATTAGTCACCTCGACTTCTCGACCCTCGTGTGAAACCCTTTTGTTGCACTCACCTTTAGTGCAAGATACCCCTAGATACACCCATCTGAGCCATTCCTTTCATTTTGTTAACCCAATATATTGTTTCGTTACACCTATACACCTTAGCCTACCATGTAGTCTTTATTTGTGATTGGGAAGTCATCATTTACCTAAGTTCAAGGTTCAAGTGGAAAGGTTCGAGAATCACGCTTTCGTCGACGACATATTCTTAAAGATCATTGAAGACCCCCCGAATTCCCATTGTTCATCTCAAGTGGGGGGATGTTATGTTTAGTTGTTATGTTTATGTAAAAAAAAGAGTATTGTTATTCAGTTTATTGTAAAGTGTGATGTTATAAGCACTATATTATGAGCTTTATATAGATTTAGTATCGAGGAGGCCACCTCGGTCATATTTGAAGATTGGAGTTGGTAATTACACCAACAGTTGGAGAGAAGGTAGTGTGCCCATCATGACGTCCTCTAATGACACATCTACCTAATATATCATGATCCGGTTTCTTAACTTCGAAGCTTGAACTTTGGGCGGACGGTAAGTGGTGATGACTTGGTTATAGATTTGGACTATCTGCTTAATTTTTTATTTTACACCATTTATATATCCCATGTATTATCCTACCCTTTAGTCATGAAGCGTGTCTAGGTGATGCAGCGAGCAATCTTTGGTGTCTTGGCCATGGATTTGGTCATGTATCAATGATTTTTTCCACTTCGCCGTGACATGTTAGTAATGACAAATCACCCGCAACCCTTGTCGTGTCTACCCATATTGCCTTCGAGAATTTTTTTGTCCTTAACTCTAGTGGTGGAGATTTGTGTAACCGCCAAGCTTATGATAGAATACATGCTATGACTGTACGATTGAGTGATCACCCCGAAATTAACACTTAGAATAGTTGAGAGATTTGAGTGTTTTGTTCCCATTTCGTGAGGTGTTCGGCTTTTTTTATTCTAGCATAAGGGATTTGTAAACTTATATTTTCCAGGTAATGGGAGATATCTTTTTATGAATCTATCTAATAAGGTCTACTTGAGGGCAAGTAGAGTTCAAGTGGGGGGATATTTGATAACATCAAATTATCTTGAATATTAAGTGTCAATTTCCCCAGATAATGCTTGTAATTTATATCATTTATATGGATTTACGCTTGTTTTCCGTTATATTTCACTTTCATGTAAATTACGAGCATTGGAGCTAAAGAAGATTTGGAAAGATTATTGAAGATTTACCATAGTATGCTCACTTTGAAGAAGTTACGGCGTAACTCCTCTCTCACATTACGCCGTAACTAAAGCGTGGCTCAGAAAACCAACGTATCAGGAGATTATGGCGTAACTCTCCCAAAGATTACCAAGTAACCATATTAGGTCAAATGAGGTTTCGCGCCGCTGATAATTACACCGTAACTCATGCATCAACTACGGCGTAACCAAGATTTATTGAAGATACGACGTAACTCCTTCCTGAGGTTACACCGTAACCAGCATTATTAGTGCAATTTATGAAGAATTATATGTTACGGCGTAACTCTTTTAATAGTTACGCCGTAACCAGATCTGGCCTATAAATACCTCACGATTTTCAGCATTTAAAAGCATCCCATTTCACACACAACAATAAGAGAACGTGAGAAGAAGCCAAAGGCAGATCTAGAGGAGCATACGGAGCTATCTCCAAGGGAGAAATCACTCCCTTACGATAAGCATTAGGTTTTTATCTTTTCTTTACTTTCGATTCATGTATTTCATAACATTAAACATTGAATTGATTTGTATGGTTAATACGAGCGGCTAAGCACCTCTTGGTGATGGCCTAGTTATGATTCTTTAATTATTTTGTTTGTGTTTGCATTACTTCTGTATAATTATTTCTAAGTGTATGCATGCATAGTTTATTGGTAGCTACCCTTGTTTCGGTAGTTTTGAATGGCGGTAGAGGCTAGTTGCTTAGGAGATATGACCAACTGACCCTAAGTGAGTAGACTGAGACGGGAAGGGTAAGATATGACCAACTGACGACCCTTTCTACTTGTGCGATTTGACCAACTGATCACCTACCGTTTGGATGAACTTAAGAATTAGGGGGTGAGTGTTTAAGTTGCTAGCGCCCGGGCACTCACTATTATAAATCTAGCATGTAGCGGAACTTAATGACTTGGCTTAGGGAACCAGGAACAACTGGACTTATGAGGGGACACCTGACTTCTCCAGTGGTGGCCCTTTGCTGATAGGTTAGGACGAACTGACCATATGTTGTCCTCTCGACTTTGACCCCACCTGAAGTAATTGGAAGTAATTAGACGTAAACATTACTAGTTAGGATGAATAACTAGGTTAGCACCACTCTCTTCTATTGATTACATCCTTTACCTTTAGTTGCTTTAGTAGTTAATTAGTTAATTCCTTATCAAAATCATATTAAAATCTGTGACACCTAGACTTAGTATAAATCCACACACATAGCTCTTGGAACGACCTCGGTTTTACCGAATACTACACTACACACGACCAGGTACACTGCCCGTTAGTGCATTAGGGTAGACCATAGGTATAACGAGACTTATAAATATTAAAACTTGGTCAGTAAAACCTGCATCATCTACCCTGAGGGGGAGATTGTTAGCCTAGATAAAGTGTAAATCGTAGTGTAGGGTCTTATGTGTAACAATGTAATAGTTAAAGGTTTGGATGTGTATGTTTAGTGTATCTCGATATGGTTTATGTTAACACTCGTCTGGTTAATAGATACTTATTGTACTATGGTATGAATACCCCTCATACACGAGATTATGTGTATGACACCATATTATATGAAATACATTTCTCTCTCTATTTATGTATGTGCACCAACTTTCTATCTCTCTAGACTTCATATGATTAGGGCTTCATTATAGAAGAACATGGTGAGAAGACACAAAAGTTGGCGTGGATTAAACAACAATTGAAGTTTATATGTCCGAAGTCCAATGCGGCATATCCAAGATACTAGATACGCCTTATACAAAAGATGCTAAATAGTCAAACAAGGTCAACTGAAGCTCGATACGGCATAGCCAATTTTGGTGATACACCGCATACATGGTCAAAGGTGCACGTAGGATAATTCTTAATATTTGTCGAATAATCATTAATTATCCGGTACGACATATCCAATTTTTGATACGCCGTTCCACGAGAGGTTTTGAGAACTTATAAATACAACCCTAAAAACAATTTTAGGGATGTCACTCTTCAAACCTAGATAATCCAAGGGCATTCCACTGTAGAATACCACCATTGAAGACCTCCACAACCACGAAGAACATTCTTGATAATCATAATGTTCGTTATTAATCGATTTGCATATCGATTCAACTATGAACTCGTTTAGCTTAGCTTTTATTAATTCTTTTGTTATGTTGTATGAGATCATTGACTAACACCTTTGTGTGTTAGCCTAGTTATGACTTTACTATCGACTACTTGTTTTAATGTATTCCATGCTAGATAATTATTGAGTTTATTTATATAATTTCATCTATGTGTACTATAATTTATTCATAGTATAAGCTTTGATTGTTAAGTAACTTTACATTAATAATCATATGTTTAGTGTTGTTCCCGTATCACAAATAGTAAAAACAGTAAATTAGACTAAGTGTGGTCCATGACTAAAGCAAAGTGATTGAAAATTAGTTTCAACAAGATAAAATACACAAAGGATCTTCAACATTTATATTCTTTAATAAATCAAAAAGAATATATTACCCAAGTGTTTGCGGAAGAACACTTGGGATTGAATGACAAGTATGATGTGCACTCCTCACTAAGCTTAGGCTAAGTCTAAGTACAACTATCAGAAACCACTGAGCTATCTCAGGGACATAATCGTATTTGGAGGAGTGGAAGTTGCTTGTGTGTGTTTTTCACAATTAATGCACAAGCTTAACTTGTACTCCTACCTTATGGCTATTTATACAAGTATGAATTTAACTATATCCTGAAAGACAAATTGACATAAGCTATAGAGACAAAATAGTATTGCATTTTGTCTCTATTTACAAGAACCTATTTTTGGTAACAGACAAGGCAGCTTTTTGGTTGTCAGTGATGATACGGATCCTGGTTGTTAGTCTTTTAGGGAAAGTTTGACTTATGGCAGATAAGGACTCCTCCTCATAAGTTCAAACTTATCCCGCCTTGTCCCACCCATTCTTCAGTCTTCTATTCTTCAGTCTTGGTCTTCAGTCTTTGTCTTCAGTGATCATAGTTGATGAGGAGTTGTGGGATTCGGTGAGTTATTGTCATCACTCACTGAACCCATTATCTTCTTCTTGACTCAGTCTTCACCCCTTGAGTTTCGCATTACTGAGCGGAGAGACTTTTCTTTTAAGTCTCGTTCTTAGTATCCTGAAGATGGCTCACTGAGTGCCTATGCGCTCAGTGACCTGTTAGTGTTTAAGGTTATAAACACTTAGGGTATTTTCTATTCAAATCCTAGAATTAAGGGGTTTGGGTATTCACTGAACCCAACGGTCTCCCCTTATTTGGATATACAAATAGCCTAAGTGTTTTGATCATTGTAAGTGAGCAAGAGGCTTCTTCTTACAGTGAATATACTAGTAATCATAATAAAGAACACTGATCTAACAAAAATACATCGTTTATTCATAGTCACTACAAGTTCCTATCAGCTAGTACAAAAGTAAAATGATAGATGTTGTTGCAGTGATGTAAGTCCATGTGGTAACCAAGTGCTTTCAGCTTCGGCTTCTTAGAGAGGAGAGTTGCTTTATCAGGATGGTCTTTTATCTTTGCATTCAGGTCAGTGCAGAACCTGATGTTCTCAGGGGACTTGATTTGAGATTCTACCATCAAGTAACTTACCATTGAAGCAACACCAGCCAACTCAATGTCGCTCCATCTCTGAAATGCAGGGTTTCCATACACATCAATGAAGAAGAGTCCTCTCTCAGGCTGCTCGATGACTAAGTTGTTCACAAACCTTACTCCTTCAGGGAGTTCTCTGTTGCAATCGAATCCAGGGACTTTAGCTTCCAGTTCAGATTCTATCCTCTTTCTCTTTCCATGGGATGATTGGGGTTGAGTGCCTTGAGCTTCAGGGAGAACAGATTGTATTCCAAGCTCAGTGGACGCCTTCCTTAGTCTTTCATACCTTCTACTTAAAGATTTCATCAGGTCTTTGACAACCAAATTTCTCTTCTTCTCTATGATAGGACCAAGTTCACCCAATTCAGTGATCCCAAAGTCAGTGAACTTTAGAGGATCATGAACTTCAAAATACCTCTTGTCCACTCCCCTGTAGACATTCATCGCAACTGGCTTGGGGTTGGGAATGATCTTTACATCAATGATAGGCTCAGGGTCTCTTCTGCTAGACATCGTCCAATTGTAATGATTCACCCTTTCTTTCCTTAGCTCTGCAGCTTTCCTAGCCTTTTCATCCCTTCTCTTGCTTTGAGCAAGCATTTCAGCATCCTGAGAAGCTTTGAATTTTAGGCCAACTTGTCCACTTTCCAGTGTCTTAGGATCAATCCCTAATTTTTCAGCCTGTTCATACACTACCTTGACCAGTGCAGCCTTGCTATTTATTTCTTCTTCAGCCTGTTTCTTGACTCTTTCCTCCTTCTCAAGATAGGCGCTCAACTGCTCCGGAGTTAGTAAGTACTTTTTGCCATTTATCTCATAAGGGATCTTGACAGGCTCAGGCGTTGTCATTATGCCTTTGCCTTTTTCTTGAGGAGGGACTGATGAAGTTGGTGGTGTTGATGATGGTACTGATGGAGTTGGTGGTGTTGTTGATGTTGTTGGTTGGACTTAGGAGATTGGCACTGCTGGATTTGGCTCCCCATCAGTGTGAGAAGGAGTTTCTTAAGTGGTTCTCTCCCCCTCAACTGTTGCTTGACCGTTAATGACAGCAAGAGTTGACTTAGGCACTGAGGGTGAGGGAGCTGCTTGACCATTGAAAGCCTGATAGAGTTCATAAACCATAGACTTGATCTATGAAGTATCCTGTTGAAGACCAGTGACTTTCTCCCCAAGATTGTCCTGAGAGATTTCCAATGCTGTCATTCTAGGCCTGATATTCCAGGCCATAGAAGATGAAGACTTAGCTAAATCTGCAACCTGTTTATCCAAAGAACACAAAGAGGACTGAATGGCCTCCACTGAAGAGTTGAGACCCAGAACATTAGAGTTTTTGTGCATGGTGATCAGTTCAGTCAGGCTTGAAGAGTTCTTCACATATGTCTCTGTAGCCTCAAGTACCTTTTTGTTTAGTGCAGGGTCTTACTTAACCGCTTCTTTGATCTAGTCAAGTTGGGTTTCAGTACGTTGAAAAGCTTTAAGGAACTTCTTTAGATAATCATCCAGGGTGTCAAAAGATTGGTACATGATTCCATGTGTTCGCCATTATCCTTAAAGTTTGCAACCACTTTAGCTTTGAGATCTGTGTAACTTGCAACAACCTCCACATGTTGATCCCATAACTCTTTAGTGACACCAGCATACAACTTCTGAGTAGATTTTTTTAGAAACTTCACCAATTGTCTTTTAGTGAGGGGAAGAATTTTATCATCCTTCTTTAAATCTTCAGGGCATGAAGATGTTGCATAGTCGGAAGAGGCAGAAGAGTCATTGTCAGGTTGAAAGGGTGACTCTTCAGTCTCTTTTGGATCAGGCTGATGTTCTTGTTCAATGGGTTAAACATCAGCATCCACTTCTTCACCAGCAGCAAATTCTTCCTCCTCGGTTTCAGTATCAAGCTCTTCATCAGACATCAAGAGCTCCTAAACTTCTGCAACACTTAGAAAGCCAGAGGGGGTTATGGGCTCCGTATCAACGGGTGGTTTTTGTCCCTCTGAGTCTTTGTCTCCCAAGGACCCTTCAGACACTGATGGGTGTTTCCCAGTTCCTTCGCTAAGGTCAGGATTGGTGATGAGTTCCGTATCAACGGGGTTTTTGGATCCCTCTGAGTCTTTGTCCCTCTGTACCCCTTCAAGCACTGGTGGGAGATTCCCAGTACTATCCTTAGGGACAGTGGCAGTGAGATCCCTATCTGTGGGTTATTTATCTCCCCCTGAGTCTTTGGGATCAATAGTTGTGCCCTAAGAAAAAAGCATTGATTTGCAAATGTCCTCATCAGGCGAAGTGGAAGGCACTCCCCTACCAGCGGGTTGTATGTTTTCATCTGGATCTTGGGTAGTAGTAGTTGGTACCAAGGGCACTGACACCAGGGGTGGTGTTGTTTGGTCTCCCTTGGGTGTCTTATCAGTCTGGGGTTTCTTTTGCCTCTTGGGCTGTATTCTAGAAGCCTCAAGGCCCTGAGACTTGGGTTTGGTCTTAGTCCCAGTCTGAGACTTCCCCTTTCTTTTTTTAGGAGTAGGGTTTGGAGACACTGATTCTCTCTGGTTGTTTACAACAACCATATGGGCCGTCAATTCAATATCAGTGACTAAGGATGGGTTCTTTGTAAAATTTGATGGACTCGGGGTGGCAGGTAAAGCGCCAAAATGGTAATCCTTAGTATAATTACAACCCAGTAACTCTTGCAAAGCACAAGAGACAAACCTAAGGTATGAAACGTATTTCACCCTAGTTTTGCTCTGGATCTTGGTTACGAGATCACTGTAAATGATCTCTTCAATGTCGACATTGGTCCCTGTCATCAGGCAGTAAGCCATCATCAACTAAATAGAGTTAATTTGTTCAGTGAATGAGTGGTTCCCGCCGAGAACCTGAATCACAAAAGTAAACAGGATCTTCCAAGCCACGGGAAATGAATTTTTGTGACAGGGGTCTTGTCCAGTAACTTTGGGTCTAAAGCAATTTTTGCTAACTCAGCCTTAACAGAGGCTGGCTCAGGGTGTGCAACATATTCACCATTATTATAGTCAAGCCCTATTGAAGGGAAAAAAGTTTTGTAGTCCAAAGTTATTTGTTGTTCCCCATTTAAGACCAAAAACCTGATGAGAAACTCCCCTAAGGGGTCTTGGCTGGTTCTCATCAGTAGAGGGTGTCAGGTCAAAGGCCACTGCTGTAGCCCAAAAATCCCTGAGGAAGTTATGGTACAGTATAGTGGGTGAATTTGTAAAGGCCTTTTTCAGTGGGCAGTTAAACAAAAATTTCATGATTCCCTTATAGGTTGGGACATCATTGGGGTATTCAAAATTTCCTATAACGTTGTTGGTTTTGAATTCAACACTTTCTAAACCACCCACCCAATGTGGTGCGAACAAAACGCTTTGAGTTCTTGCCATTTGCGTTCAGAAAAAAAATTAGGGTTTTGGTTTTGACAAGAACAGTCAAAGAGGGTAATTTCCTTTTTGAAAGTTTGAGATTTGAAGAAAACCTTTGAATGTTGTATGCAAAGATGAAAGGAATTTTTTCTTAAACCAATTTAGAACAAAGCACGCACAGTTGTTTAGATTTTGAAATAATTTTGACAGAGTTTGATTGCAGAAAATAATTGTGTGTGTGTTTTCTTGTTTTTGAGAGGGGTATTTATAGAGTGGTGAGAGGGCTGATTTTGCACATGTGAGAATTTGTAAAGTTGTTTTTGAAAACGTTTCATTTTCCTCATTAAATGCATCCACTCCATTACCCGCAGTTTTCTCCCGGTTTTCAAGGGAACAGTTGCAGAGCACAGTAAAAGTGCATTTGTAGAGATGATATCATCAATAAAATATCCTTGGGATATTGGTTGTGAGTGTAGGCATTAAATGCCATGTGGGATAAAGTGAGGGTTATAGGGACCCATGACATGGATGACATAAAGGTTAAGAGACATATATTCTTATATTAAATTAGCTTGTTTACCAACCTAGGACATTAAGTAAGTGAACTACTTAGAGAATTTAGTTACTCATTTAATATGTTCTTTATCCAATGTCAGGGACCCTGAATGAGTTTTACTCATTCAGTGAGAAGATGTGTTTTTGGGGATTTTATTCGGGGACCCGGAACCTTACCAAAGAGAACTGATGAGATTGGGATTGATTTTCAGGTTACTGACTTTCAATGTTAAGCATTCCCAATTCAGCTTTCAGTCTCCTGAAGGTAGGTTCATCCAAGGGTTTGGTGAAGATATCATCTAGCTGATATTCAGTAGGGATGAAATGGAGTTGATAACGCTACACGCGTCGTTCGGGGTCAAGGAAACTTCCTTTTCTTCGAGCAAGTTTTATAACACCCTAGGCAGTGAACCTAATCGTTGTAGTGTAGTAATTAGGGTAAGCCACGGGTATTGATATCGTTCTCTAGGGGAATAGGAATGCTAGTGAGAAGTTACTACGCTAAGGTTGAGGTTGAGGAAGATTATTTTTGTATTTTTATATTTTTTTAGAAATTGAAAGGGTACGAATCTCGGGTATTGGATTTGGGGGGTTGGTATTGCTACCGATTACTCTACTATTATCTAATTATCTAAGCTAAGGTTGTGATAGTCTATGTCTAATTGATTTGTACTCGTATGATAGTTTAAAGATGTGTTTACTTAGGTTTTACTACTCCTTAATTATCTCCTATTGATGGTTGATTTGTCACGTCCTTATTCCTAGTTGCGTTGTGATTCTAAGGCTATAGGGCGTGCTTGTTTCCCTAACTCTTTGAATTTACCAAAGGGTCTTGTTTACAAATCCTCTAGTGATTTATAGACGCCTACTCTACGGTTGTCCTTGAATACTTTATCCTACAATTACCTAGATAATTATATTCTAAAGTTCACAAAGAAAAGTCAAGCATTAAGTACACAACGAATAATCTAGCGCACTCTAGATCATTAGTCAACTAAGATAAGTATCAACCAATCAATATTCAATAATTAAGTTTCATATTCCCTAAGCAAACACACAAATAAATTAGCCGGACATGGAGAACATGCAAGCATACATACAAATAATCAAAGACATAATTAAATTAATGAAGTAAATACTTATCTTGATGTATAATAGGGTTTAGAACCCTAAAATACTGCACAAGAAAGCCTTGGTTCGGTTTTAGGTTTTTACTCCAAAAGACTACACACCAAAACTGAAAAATTCGGATTCTATATATAAGATTACATCTGCGACGGCGTCACCTTATGTTTTGTGACGCCGTCGTGTCGCCGTCATTAGGGTTTCGTATTGGCCACGTAAACCTTGCGACGGCGTCACCTTATGACTGTGACGCCGTCCCCTTCAGCTCTGACGCCGTCTTGGCTGCATCTAGGCCGTCTGAGTAACGACGGCCTACTCCTTTAGAACCTGACGTCGTCCTTTGAAAACATGAAATTTCGTTTCTGAGCCGTCGCAAAATTCCTTCCCGACGGTGTCGCAGATATGCAGTGACGCCGTCGCCTTATGTTTCAGCAGCTTTGAGTGTCTCGATTCTGACTTTGGCCATTTTCTTCGTATATTCGCGCCTTTTCGTCCAAATAAGCATCATTCCAGCATTTTGCCTTCAAGAGACCTAAAAAGTGAAAAGGAACGATATTAAGCAATAACGGATACAGAAGTGATCGAATAAGGGCTTAAATGACCCCTTAAAAAGGTACCTTTTAAAACCTTATCAAATATCCCTACACTTGGTATTTGCTTGTCCTCAAGCAAATGTGCTTTTAGCCAATTAATTTATAAGTTAGGGGTCATGAAGCATTCATTCAAAACGGTCCACAACACATATAAGCCCCGCAAAAGTCATAACAAGCACGGAAATTACATACTAGCACCTCACATGGGGTGTTTGGATACTCACATCTCTCTCGGGTGTATATATGAAATATAACAAATCGGAAATGGAAGATAAACACTCATTAACCGGTCCTAGTACATAGATTACCATAGGCTTGAGAATAGATCAAACCTCCGTCGCTTTGGCGTAAGCACCTAGGAAAGACTATCAAAGAGGTCTTTTAAAGGGTTGTAATGTTAGGCTTACGGTAGGGAAATGAAGGGTTTGGTGGGATAGGCTATTTAGTGGTGGATAGTCAAAAATCTCTATGTTGCAAGTATACGAAGAATGGCGTTGCTAAGCCAAGACTCGACACTCTAAAACTCTAGGAAACGAAAATAAACAAACATAATTTAAAAGATAGATGTAGGATGGTAGCCCGTTTTTTTTTTTTTTTTTTTTTTTTTTTTTTTTTTTTTTTTTTTTAATCATACACTTTTACTCTACCATCCTCTACGGTACATCAAAATGATAGGGATTTATAGACACATCCCTACACTTGAGTTTTTATTACTCTAACACTAATTTGACCCGAATTGAAAAGATCAAAACACTTGGAGTACATTATTATGCAAACAAAGGGAATTTGAGTTTAACGTTCTCTTCCCTATATTTCATAAACTTTAAATTTTCCCATGAATCCCAATCATCCCAAAACTGTATACAAAGGATATGACTCGACTTAGCAACTCATGCAAGCAACCAGATAATTGAACTAAGGGTTTTGGGTGATAACATAAATTTGCACTAAAAGTGAGTGCAATAAAGGTAGGCTAAGGCGATTTGGGTGTATATTAGGGGGTGGGGTGTAAACAATGCTCTTCATTGATATCCCGGAAAAACCGAAATATCACAAGAACCGCGAAAAGGATAGGCTCTGAGGGGTTAACTAGGGGTATCGTGTACTAAAGATGAGTACAACGCAAAGGGTGTGGGGGAATTACTCAACCGAGGTGGAAGAAGTAATTATATTACAGGTATCAAACAAGGGTTTATCCTAATGCCTCTTATCATTTAGTTATTCCTAACTACACAAGTGTAGTCTCACTAGCGATCTCGGAATGCATCACAAAACAAGTTCTAGAATCTAATATACTACCGGTTCACACTCTAAGCATTAAAGATGAATGCTTTAATTCCTACTAATCTAAGGGCGATCCTCACATTTTGGGTGGAATTTAGGTGGTAAAGGGTTTTTGTGCTAGTCATGCAACTTCCTATCCATGAGACGCTTTTGTTAAGACTAATGGCCCACTCTTATACGTCATGAAAAAAAAATTAAATTTGGCTAAAATTACCCTAACCTACATTTTCTCATGGTTTATTACACAAATACACTTGGACAAAGCAAATAGTCAAGGATAAGCATAGTTTCAAAATTCCCGTTTTATTTTCCCTCCCTACACTTAAACTGAACATTGTCCCCAATGTTCCCCGAAAGTATCAAAGTTATGATAATAGAAGGTAATTAAAAACGAAAGAAACTAATACTCCCCTGATTAGCTCGGTAGGATCCGTGAAAAGTGTTGGTTAAATCTTTTCCAAGAAGAGTTTTTGCGTGAAAGGCTCCTTCCAAACTTGTGTAACTTCTTCTTGATAAACTAAACATGCACACTAGAAGAAAAACAAACGAAACCTTCGCGTAAAATCGGCGGTAATAATATACATAAGACTCGATTTAAACTAGGATATAATGCTTGTGGAATGGATGTTTACAGAATTTGTTATGAAAGTTAAGATCTGGAAAATTCTAAAATTTTACAAGTAGCTCAGAAAACGAGAAAAAGTAAGCTGATGTTTTTATTCCTTCCTGACGCCGTCAGGTTGCAATCCTGACGCCGTCAGGTTATCCTGACAAAAACTGGTCTGCGATTTTCTGGAAAAAATTCTGGAAAATTTGCATCTTTAGAATCTGGAAAAACTTCTGCAAAAACATCCATTATGACTCGATACAAGCATTTGACTCGAACAAACAAACATATATATCTTTTAGTTAATTGTTATTCTCATGTTTACGTTTCTTATGAAAACGTGTGTAATCCTCCCTACACTTATCCTTTATGTAAAATACCTTTATATGTAATTAAGACGAGGTTAAAAACAAAATAAAGCATTTTTACAAATTCAAACATGAGGACAAACAATTAATAAAAGATATATGACACTAACAAGCAAACAATTAAGCATGGGTTGCCTCCCACGAAGCGCTTTTCTTTATTTAAGAGTCTTGTAGCTAGACTCGTAGTCCTACCCCTACGTTGCCTCGTGCACGCTCGCGTGCTCATACTTAAGCCACTCCAACTCTCTTTCATTCTTTTTATAATCATCTCCTAATTCAAGGCATTTTTTGTAATACCGTTTTGTTTTCTCATACGGGTACCTAAGCCCACTTTGCTTATCTCTTTCACTAAGCAATGAAATAGGGGTCATTCTATTACAAGCCTTAATGTCCCTATGTTTAAATCTGGGATGAGCGCGTGGCATTTGATAGACAAAATCTTCGACTTCATCAGAGAAAGTGATTAGACCGTCAATCATTCGTTCATTCAACCTAGTCAAATTCTTGAAAGGTTTCCCAAAAATTACTTGAGTGAGGTCCTTGTCGATAAATTCTCCCAGGTTTTCTAAGACCATGAATTCTACCAAGTAGGCAAAACTTCCAACGAACACGTGCAAATGAGTGACTGCTTTAACAACATTGTTCCCATGATAGGTTAACTCATTGACCTTGATTTTATTGTACAGATCCTTTGAGATTAAGTTTAAAGGCAAGAATGAATTCAAATAAGCATTGAACCCTTCTAGTCCTATTTTGCACGGGAATTGCATGTTAAATGGGCCATCTTTCTCAATCCTACATCTAGGGTCAAAGTATTGGGAGGGATCTTCCTTAATTTCAAAGCTATCCTTATTGATGACCTCTCCGCCATCAAGTTCTTCATCATGATCAGATTCCTCATCAGAATCTGAGTAATAGAAAGGACTTTGTTGTCGCCAATTCACCTCGTTATGCCCTGGGTGGTTATCAAAATGGTGAGTGGGTGAAGGGTTTTGTGGGATTGTGTTCTCAACCTCGGGATTGGGAATGGGTAGGGTGAAGAATCTTCGGTGGAAGATACGGATCATGGTGAGTAATGGTTTTTACGAACGAAGGTCACGAAGAAGGGGGATAGACTAAGAGAAAGCTAAAAATGAGAAAAAAGTTTACTTGATATGAATCAAGCAAAGAAACCTAAACGAGGTGGACTACTAACTAGCTATTCTATTCCCCGGCAGCGGCGCCAAAAACTTGATAACGCTACACGCGTCGTTCGGGGTCAAGGAAACTTCCTTTTCTTCGAGCAAGTTTTATAACACCCTAGGCAGTGAACCTAATCGTTGTAGTGTAGTAATTAGGGTAAGCCACGGGTATTGATATCGTTCTCTAGGGGAATAGGAATGCTAGTGAGAAGTTACTACGCTAAGGTTGAGGTTGAGGAAGATTATTTTTGTATTTTTATATTTTTTTAGAAATTGAAAGGGTACGAATCTCGGGTATTGGATTTGGGGGGTTGGTATTGCTACCGATTACTCTACTATTATCTAATTATCTAAGCTAAGGTTGTGATAGTCTATGTCTAATTGATTTGTACTCGTATGATAGTTTAAAGATGTGTTTACTTAGGTTTTACTACTCCTTAATTATCTCCTATTGATGGTTGATTTGTCACGTCCTTATTCCTAGTTGCGTTGTGATTCTAAGGCTATAGGGCGTGCTTGTTTCCCTAACTCTTTGAATTTACCAAAGGGTCTTGTTTACAAATCCTCTAGTGATTTATAGACGCCTACTCTACGGTTGTCCTTGAATACTTTATCCTACAATTACCTAGATAATTATATTCTAAAGTTCACAAAGAAAAGTCAAGCATTAAGTACACAACGAATAATCTAGCGCACTCTAGATCATTAGTCAACTAAGATAAGTATCAACCAATCAATATTCAATAATTAAGTTTCATATTCCCTAAGCAAACACACAAATAAATTAGCCGGACATGGAGAACATGCAAGCATACATACAAATAATCAAAGACATAATTAAATTAATGAAGTAAATACTTATCTTGATGTATAATAGGGTTTAGAACCCTAAAATACTGCACAAGAAAGCCTTGGTTCGGTTTTAGGTTTTTACTCCAAAAGACTACACACCAAAACTGAAAAATTCGGATTCTATATATAAGATTACATCTGCGACGGCGTCACCTTATGTTTTGTGACGCCGTCGTGTCGCCGTCATTAGGGTTTCGTATTGGCCACGTAAACCTTGCGACGGCGTCACCTTATGACTGTGACGCCGTCCCCTTCAGCTCTGACGCCGTCTTGGCTGCATCTAGGCCGTCTGAGTAACGACGGCCTACTCCTTTAGAACCTGACGTCGTCCTTTGAAAACATGAAATTTCGTTTCTGAGCCGTCGCAAAATTCCTTCCCGACGGCGTCGCAGATATGCAGTGACGCCGTCGCCTTATGTTTCAGCAGCTTTGAGTGTCTCGATTCTGACTTTGGCCATTTTCTTCGTATATTCGCGCCTTTTCGTCCAAATAAGCATCATTCCAGCATTTTGCCTTCAAGAGACCTAAAAAGTGAAAAGGAACGATATTAAGCAATAACGGATACAGAAGTGATCGAATAAGGGCTTAAATGACCCCTTAAAAAGGTACCTTTTAAAACCTTATCAGGAGTTCTATGTCTCCTTTCATGATATGGTCCCTGATAAAATGGTATATGATATCATTGTGTTTGGTTCTTTGGTGAAGGACAGGATTGTTGGAGATAGCAATAGCACTGGTGTTATCACATAATATGGGTACCATCTTATAATGGATGTCATAGTCACTGAGTTGACTTTTCATCCATAGCACATTGGCACAGCACCCTGCAGTTTCCACGTATTCAACTTCAGCTGAGGACATAACCACTGATTCTTGCTTCTTAGTACTCCAACAAACAATTTTTCCTCCAAGGAACTGACAGGACCCTGAAGTACTTTTCCTATCCATGTTGCAACCAGCATAGTCAGAGTCAGAGTAACCTTTGAGGTCAAATCCTGAACATTTAGGGTAGTAAAATCCAAGACTTAGGGTACCCTTCAGGTATCTGAGGATTCTTTTGGCTGCAGTGAGATGAGATTCCTTAGGGTCAGACTGAAATCTTGCAATTAGACATACAGCAAATTTTATGTCTAGTCTAGAAGCAGTGAGATACATCAGTGACCCTACTATTTTTCTAAAGTGAGTTTGGTTGACTGATTTGCCAGTGAGATCTGGTCTGAGATTATTGGGTGGAACCATTGGACTCTTCACTTAGGCACAATCAGAGATCTCATATTTCTTCAAGAGATTTCTAGTGTATTTTCTTAACTTATGGTGATTCCTTTGTCAGCTTTCCTGATTTGTAGTCCAAGAAAGTATGTGAATTTACCCATCATGCTCATTTCAAATTTCTTTGTCATCAATTTTTCAAACTGTTTGCAAAGAGTATAATTTGTTGAGCCAAAGATGATGTCATTGATGAGTGTGTAAATACTCATCATTTTTGTATAAAATAAACTGCAAAATCATCTGAAAATACTCAGAAACACATCAAAATGATAAAAATATCACAAATCAGTATTTTATGTGTTTCAAATGCAAAAATATCAAAATCAGATGAAAAACATTTCAAATTTGCAAAAATTGCAGTTTTAGTCCCCCAAGTTTCATAAATTGTCAAAAACAGTCCCTGAGCATATAATTTCAAAAGTAAAGTCACCAAAGGTCCTTTTAAAATCAAAAGTTGTCAAATTTAGTCCTTTGGTGAAAAATATGAAAAGTTTGAGAAAATTACAAGTTTAGTCCTTCAACTTTGAAAATTGGCAGAATTGGTCCCTGGAAAATGTGAAAAAGGCAACATTGGTCCTTGTACTTTTGAAGATTGTCACTTTAAGTCCTTGGAACAATTTTTCTGAATTAGCAGCTTAGGCCCCTCAAGTTTCAGATTTTACACATTAAGTCCTTGGAGTTTTAAACTCTTTAAAACCATTTTGGACCCTTGACACACCTTTGACCCCCTGTCATTTTGAATTATGAACCCCCATCTTATATTAGCCACTTGGGTCAAACTCTGGTCAATCTTCTCACCCGCCAAAAGTCTTCACCACCCCACTGCTTTCTCTGCAACTCAGAGTACCCATCCCCCCTCCTCCATTTCCACTCCACCATGTTCCCCACTCCACAACTAACATCCAAGAGCATTTAATGACCTTTCCCCCCCCCCTCACTCAACCCCAATTGGATAAAAGGGGATTTGGCGCCAAAAATAGGTTTAAACGGCCATGATCAATTTGAAGCTATCCAAGGGCTAGGATTGGTGGGATAGATTCAAAAGAGAGAGACAAAGACATTGGGTTATAAAAGAAAGCAAAGAGAAGAAGAAAGGGAGTAGATTTTTAGTTTAAAAATTGTCTTATGTCGTTTTAATTATTAATGTATTAGTTTACTTCAAAAGTTGTAGCATTTTGTTCTTAAGTATCAAATTCAAGTCACATTTTCAGATTATCCAAGTTTTTAATTATCAATTCTAAGTTTCATTGAATTCCATGTTTGTATGCTTACTGTTAAAAAGCTTGAGTTTCATTTAACAAGCCTAAGCTTCATAAAGCTTGTTTACAAGTTTTAATAAGCTTGTATAAGTTTTTTATAACTTTATATAAGCTTATAATCAAGTTTAAATCTCTTTTGCATTCGGGTCAACAAAAGTCAACTGGGTACCAAAAATTGGAAATGGAGCTACAAAGGGGTTGATGCAGTTGGAATTGGGTTGGATTTGATTCAGTTGGGTTGAAACTTAGGTTAGTTGTTCATAGTTCTTGGATTCAAGCCACTGTGGCTATGGACCACTTGTAAGTTATTTTTATAGTTTCATATGCATGTTCTGTCTTGGAAGTTAGAATAAGCTCATTCTTGTTTGATTAAGTTGTACTTAGGTGATTTGAACTTAGATTGATCATTAAAGTATGCTGGATCAGTGAATTGCTCCTTAAAACTTCACATCAGTGGGTTAAGGGAGTGTTTGGTATTGTAGTTTAAACTGCCCTTAAGGCTTGTTCAGTGATAGCTATCTGATAGTTCATGTTGCTCAAGCTCATTTGAGCACATTTCAAGCATAGTTTTGGTCTGCAAACCCACAAAAGTCAACATTTCATTAAAATCAATCTCACTGATTCACTGTTGAAGTTTAGGATTAGCAAATCAGTGTTTAGTGTTTGGAATTCATCAAGCTAGCTTGCTTTACACCTATTATAACATATAACATCCTTTTCAGTTCAAAGATTTGAATCAAAAGTTGGAAATAGTCAAAATTTCTTGTTTGCTTAAAAAGTCAAAAAGGCACAAAAAACCAGATTTGAGCTCATCTAGAAGGATTTTTCTAGGGTTCATCTTTGAGCCATTTTCAGTGAAATTTATACCTTCATAAACTTCAGTTGGTGTTCCTCCTTATTACCATTTTAGTTGGATTTTACAATTTTTCTTTAAGCTTCAAACAAGCTCCTCTTCTTGGGCTTGTCTGCCCTGCACCACTGCTCAGCATACACTGAGCATTTTTCTCAGTTAATGCAGCTAGTGCACAGAGCTCAAAAGAGCTTTTCATGGTTTGATTTTTGGAACAATTAGTCTTAGCCAGGTCTACTTTAGGGTGCAAGTGGTAGTTTTCATTTTGTGGCTTATTTGAGTGCTCATTCTTTGGCTTAAAGTAGCTACCAAAACCTGTGTTTTAAGCAAAAAGCTCTTGACATCAAATCTGATTTAGCTTGTAATTCAGAGGGTTTAGCCTGTTGATTCTCATTGCATTTTGTTCATTTTAGCATATTTAAGCTTCTGTTAACAGCTGGTTGCCTTTGGAGTGCTTTTGGCTTATCAAGTGCTTATTTCAATGAGCACTTCCATAGCAGTTCTTAATTTCTCCACATAAGCACCTATTTTTCTATTTTTCCTTCATTCCTAATATTATTTTAGACTTTTCCTGAAATTTTCAGATTTTTCTAAGTAGTTTTGCTATTTTTCTCAATTTAAATTAGTTTTTAATCATTTTTAAATAGCTTTTAATACAAAAAATTAGAAAAAGGTTCAAAAAATTAAGTTTTCATTTTTCTTAGGCTTAGATAAATATAAAAAGTGGAAAAAGTAATTTTCCATATTTTTCATAGTTTATTTGGTAATTTTTAATAATTTAATTAGTTTTTAATAGTTTAAAAATCATAAAAAATAGAAAAATAATCAGAAAAATACAAAAATAGTTTTGAAAATTCTAGTTTGATATTTTAGACTTTTTCATTTCATAATTTTATTTTTCTAGCTTTGTTTCCTCATTTCTTGTATTTTAGTTAATTATTAAATAATTAAAAATAGTTTTTAATTAATAATAATTAGATATTTAGTTGTAAAAATAATTTTATTTTTCTAAAAAGTTTCTTATATCATTAGGTTTGTGAAAATGTATTTTTCATATTTTTAGGACTTTTATTTCTTAGATTTCATTTTTTATTTTGTACGTTTACGTTATTTTTAATTTAAACGTACGTTTTAGGTTTTAAACGTTCATCACTTTAAATATAGTGATAGCGTTTATTTAATAGGTTTTATCTTTTTAATTTTCTTTAATTTGCATTTAAGCCGTCTTTATTTGTTGGCTTTTTCCGTAGTTAATATCATATTCAGAATCCTTTTCCCGTTCAAACTCCTCGATCACTATTCGTGAGATAATCCATTGCACAACTCGCTGGGACATAACGACCCGGGGAAACATTATACTCCTCTGATCTTCATTGCATTGGTTTTTGAGCAGTTTTTAGTCTTTTAGACTTGACTGTTCAGCACCGATCAAATTTTTGGCGCCGCTGCCGGGGAGCTGTGCTGATTTATCTCCCGTTTTAGCAGATTAGTTGTTTGAATCCTCACTCATTGTTTATATCATCCATCTTTGTATATATATATATATCCATATTTTCTTCTAAAAAATCCAAAAACCCAAAAACAAGCAAAAACGTATAAAACACAAAAATATTTTCTCTTTTGTTTCTATATATGTATCAAATAATAAAAATACAAAAAGAATCGTCGTTTTCTCTAATAATTAACAACTTAAAAGATTACCACCGCAAACCAAGGCAGTGCACTACCTAACTGGGGGTGCGACCATAATAAGTTCCCGAACTAAAGATATAAAACTTGCCTTTGTGTCCTTGTGATTGGTGTACCTTTTTCAAAGAAGCCATTCATCTTGGATTATTGGTTAAGTTCACTGTTGTTTTGCCTCGATCTTGTGTTAATTGATTTTGTTGTGATATCGACGTTTCAGAACCAGAAAACCCATAAAGATTCTTCTCACCTGATTTTTATAAAACGTCTTCATAATTCTCATTCTCATCTGAAAGATTTTCATAATTCCCATTTCTCTTCTTAACTCTGAGATCCCTTAGAGTTATCTCTAGTGCATGCGCACTCGTTCTTCTAGATCATTGAGTCCTTTACGTGATCTAGCAGAAATTCCAAGAAGACGTTCTCGTAGGCGTACTGCCCAAATAGTCGAACCCGAGATTCGTACTATTTCGAGCAACAGTATGGCAGACGAACGTACCATGGCGGAAATGCTCCAGGCACCCACCGAGGGTTATGGAGATGCCATCGTCTTACCGGTAATCAATTCTGATCACTTCGAATTGAAGACACATTTAATCCAACTTGTGTCTACGAATCAATTCCGCGGGTCTGATCGAGAAGACCCGTATGCACACATCCGTTGGTTCAACCATTTGACATCAACTCTCAATTACAAAGATGTGCCACAACAGGTGATCGATGCTATTTCCGTTCTCACTTGCGGGGGCAGCCAGGATTTGGCTGGAAAAAGAACCCCCTCGATCCATCGAAACTTGGGAGGATCTTGTCCAAAAGTTTGTCAATTATTTCTTCCCTCCATCAAAGACGACTAATCTTAAAAATGAAATTTCTGGATTTCGTCAAAATTTCGATGAAAATTTTGGAGAGGCATGGGAGAGATTCAAAGATCTCCTCAGGAAATGCCCCCATCATGAATTCACGGAGCTTCAACAAGTTAATATCTTTTACAATGGGTTGAACGGTAATGATCAAGATTCTTTGAACGCATCCGCGGGTGGTAATATCTTGAATCGTAAACCTAAAGATGTGCTTGAAATTTGCGAGAGTAAATCAAAAGTTCCTATTTCTCGCAACAAAGTCAATGTTCCGAACACTCCTGCCTCTTCTTCATCCGGTAACTCTTCCGAGTTAGCCGCTCCGTTAGCCGCTCTAACGGACATCATCCATTGTATGATAAAAGAGGTGAAGGAAATCAAAAGCGAAATTCATAAGCCGGAACCAATCAAAGCCATAAACAAGGTGTGTGAAATTTGTAGTGGTCCACACGCGTATTATGATTGTCAAGCAACCGATGCTTCTTTTTACCAAGCTCCCGTAGCTTCGGTAAACCACAATCAATACCGACCACAGGCTGATCCTCACTACCGTGCACCTAGCGGTATGACACCACCTGGTTTTCCTCCTGTGCAAAACCATGGCAATCAAAACCATGGAAATCAAAACCATGGCAATCAGAATCGCTTTGTTCCGAATCAAGGACAAAATTTCAATAACTCTCCAAATTTCAATCAAAACCGGAACAATTTCAACCCACCTCAACCATATCAAGCTCCAAATCATCAAAGTTATCAACCACCTCCTCAAGCTCCCTTACCCAATGACTTCATGAAAATGACTGAGTCAAACATGCGTTCTATGCAAACTCAGATCAATAACATGAGAGGTGAGCTAAAAAGGGAAATTGATACCACATTATCTCGGCAGACAAATGAGTTAAAGAATATGATGAGCAGTTTCATGAACATGAATATGAACAAAGCTTCACCATCTTCTGGAGGACTCCCAAGCAATACCATTCCTAATCCCAATGCCGAGTTGAAAGCCGTCACCACTCGTAGTGGTAAGACGCACAATGGACCTACGACTCCAATGCCCCCTCCTCCTGTGGCATTTAGTCAAGTTACCAAGGAGACAACGGACAAGGTGCATTATTCAAGCCCACGAAGTACCGCACACGTCCCACCTTCGGTAGTCCAAGCTTTAAGTCCGGAACCCGATGTTCCGAAGAAAAATCTTGAGCCAGAAAACACTTCCATCCCGGCTCAAAAGTCTAGTCAGCTTCCATACCCATCAAGAATGAATGATGAGAAGCTCAAAGACAAAAACAAAGAGCAAATGGAAAAAATTTTCCAAATCTTCAATGAGCTTCACTTTGATATAAGCTTCGTTGATGCTCTCGTTCTAATGCCTAAATTTGCATCCACGCTTAAAGGCTTACTCACCAACAAAGATAAAATATCAGAGATGGCGAAAACCCCTCTCAATGAGCAATGCTCAGCAGCCATTCTTAATAAGCTTCCCGAAAAGCTTGAAGACCCTGGCCGGTTTCTAATCCCGTGTGATTTCTTGGGGATGTTTCAATGCTCTGCCTTGGCCGATCTTGGCGCTAGCATTAACCTCATGCCACTCTCAGTATGGAAGAAACTGTCTCTTCCTGAACTTTCATCCACTCGTATGACACTCGAGCTAGCGGATCGTACCGTAACTCGTCCACTTGGGATAGCCGAGGATGTCGTGATGAAAGTGGGAAAGTTTCACTTTCATGCTGACTTTGTTGTAGTAGACTTCGATGCAGATCCTAGAGTTCCCCTCATCTTAGGGAGAGCTTTCTTAAGAACGAGTCGTGCTCTGATTGATGTGTTTGCTGAAGAGTTGACCATACGGGTTGACAACGACGAGCTCACGTTAAATATCAACCAGAACTCCAAACCTCTATACAAAAAGAGTGTTGCCACAATTGACCAAAAATCTGAAAGAATCAATGCAACACTCTCAAATTTCAGGGTTAAGAGTGTTCACCAAAAACGTGCTGAGCTCAAAGCTTTGAAAATTACCCCTGGTTCAAGCAAATGGTTTGAAAGCTGCACCAGGGAAGTCAAGAGTGTTCTTGATGATGATGACGATGATCTAGAATCGGAGACTTCATCGGAAGTGGTGGAAACTGCTAGCTCTAAGAGCACACCACTTGTCCCACCTCCGGCATCAGTTTGTCGCATCGAGTTTGTTAAGTCTGTGGATGAAACCAAACTCTCTTCAGTTTCATCTGAGTTGGATGATGATGTTTGTGATCCAATGGGAGACATTCTTCCCATTGATGAATTGCTCAAAACTGATCCATCATCTTCTAGTCCTATTCCCGACTCTTCCACCCCTTCTCTCACTCCTGATGAGGAAGAGGACAACTTTTGGAATGAAGTCGATGCATTTCTAAGTGATGAATCAATTCCAACGGGAATTGATAACACTTACCTTGATCCGGAGGGAGACATTCTTTTTCTGGAAAGTCTGTTGATTGAAGAACCATATCCCACCCTCCCTCCCGGACATCTTCTTGACAATCACCATCTAAGCTTCAAGTTTAAGCTTAAAGATGTCAAAACTGGTGATTTGCTTCTCTCTGCTGAGGAATGGACATGCATTCTCATGTACGTCTTTATTCCATTCTTCACAGATGGTGTGGTTGCTCTTTCCCTTTTCTCTTTCGGGAATGAGGACACCATCTTTGACCCCGGTATCATCCTTTATAGTTTCTACTATTAAACAATACCGCGGTTATATCTCGTCGGTGTGGAACTTTCTGATGTTCATATGTTCATTAACATTGTGAACGAAAGTCCGATCGAGATTGGTTTTCCACGTTACTTTCCCCATGAACAAATGAATGCGGGGTCGAGTCAAGCTAGCGACTCGGGAATCAAAAACAGTAGCATGCAATATGGGTTTTCACCCATATTTCTGTCTTCTCACCTCTTTCTACCACCCTAGTGTGGGGGGGTTGCCCACATGTTTCAAAAAAAAAAAAAAAAAAAAAAAAAAAAAAAAAAAAAAAATCATCTTTCTAAATAATGGCCGTAGTATTTCCCTTTTACGTTCTTTGTTTCGGCATAACCGCCGGTACTTTGAATATTGAGGGCAATATTCATTTCTAAGTGTGGGGGGGAATTCTCACGAATTTCATATATTATCTACCCAATTCCCCCGTTTTTGGCCAAAAATTTTTTTTTGGAGTAAGTGTTCTACACTTTCTCATCAGGTTATCAGTCCGCCTTGTCTGTAAGACAAAAGGATTGGCTAATCCAGGAGCAAACGGCTCTTGGTAAAGATATCTCAAATCCGTTTATATGGCTTGCAATTTGCCCAAAATTGTATGGTTCTCAACTCACCATATCCTAAAAAGTGAAGAGTTGGCTAGCCCGCAAGTTTATGGCTTGTGGTAAAGGCAGTGGAAAAACCATAATTGGTATTCAGCTCACCAAAGATAATGCTGATAATTTATCTAAGAGTTGGCTAGTCCAGAAGGGTACGGCTTCTGGTAAAGACAAAATCAAATCCGTTGAAAGCTGGTGGTTTGCTCAAAATCACATGGTTATCAATGTACCATGGTTCTTACTTGAACTGAAACATTTGGCTACTCCAGAAGTAATGGCTTTTGGTAAAGAGTTTAAAATCCATTATGTTTTCTCAAATCATTGCTAGGGACTAGCAATATCTCAGTGTGGAGGATTGATGAGTGTGTAAATACTCATCATTTTTGTATAAAATAAACTGCAAAATCATCTGAAAATACTCAGAAACACATCAAAATGATAAAAATATCACAAATCAGTATTTTATGTGTTTCAAATGCAAAAATATCAAAATCAGATGAAAAACATTTCAAATTTGCAAAAATTGCAGTTTTAGTCCCCCAAGTTTCATAAATTGTCAAAAACAGTCCCTGAGCATATAATTTCAAAAGTAAAGTCACCAAAGGTCCTTTTAAAATCAAAAGTTGTCAAATTTAGTCCTTTGGTGAAAAATATGAAAAGTTTGAGAAAATTACAAGTTTAGTCCTTCAACTTTGAAATTTGGCAGAATTGGTCCCTGGAAAATGTGAAAAAGGCAACATTGGTCCTTGTACTTTTGAAGATTGTCACTTTAAGTCCTTGGAACAATTTTTCTGAATTAGCAGCTTAGGCCCCTCAAGTTTCAGATTTTACACATTAAGTCCTTGGAGTTTTAAACTCTTTAAAACCATTTTGGACCCTTGACACACCTTTGACCCCCTGTCATTTTGAATTATGAACCCCCATCTTATATTAGCCACTTGGGTCAAACTCTGGTCAATCTTCTCACCCGCCAAAAGTCTTCACCACCCCACTGCTTTCTCTGCAACTCAGAGTACCCATCCCCCCTCCTCCATTTCCACTCCACCATGTTCCCCACTCCACAACTAACATCCAAGAGCATTTAATGACCTTTCCCCCCCCTCACTCAACCCCAATTGGATAAAAGGGGATTTGGCGCCAAAAATAGGTTTAAACGGCCATGATCAATTTGAAGCTATCCAAGGGCTAGGATTGGTGGGATAGATTCAAAAGAGAGAGACAAAGACATTGGGTTATAAAAGAAAGCAAAGAGAAGAAGAAAGGGAGTAGATTTTTAGTTTAAAAATTGTCTTATGTCGTTTTAATTATTAATGTATTAGTTTACTTCAAAAGTTGTAGCATTTTGTTCTTAAGTATCAAATTCAAGTCACATTTTCAGATTATCCAAGTTTTTAATTATCAATTCTAAGTTTCATTGAATTCCATGTTTGTATGCTTACTGTTAAAAAGCTTGAGTTTCATTTAACAAGCCTAAGCTTCATAAAGCTTGTTTACCAGTTTTAATAAGCTTGTATAAGTTTTTTATAACTTTATATAAGCTTATAATCAAGTTTAAATCTCTTTTGCATTCGGGTCAACAAAAGTCAACTGGGTACCAAAAATTGGAAATGGAGCTACAAAGGGGTTGATGCAGTTGGAATTGGGTTGGATTTGATTCAGTTGGGTTGAAACTTAGGTTAGTTGTTCATAGTTCTTGGATTCAAGCCACTGTGGCTATGGACCACTTGTAAGTTATTTTTATAGTTTCATATGCATGTTCTGTCTTGGAAGTTAGAATAAGCTCATTCTTGTTTGATTAAGCTGTACTTAGGTGATTTGAACTTAGATTGATCATTAAAGTATGCTGGATCAGTGAATTGCTCCTTAAAACTTCACATCAGTGGGTTAAGGGAGTGTTTGGTATTGTAGTTTAAACTGCCCTTAAGGCTTGTTCAGTGATAGCTATCTGATAGTTCATGTTGCTCAAGCTCATTTGAGCACATTTCAAGCATAGTTTTGGTCTGCAAACCCACAAAAGTCAACATTTCATTAAAATCAATCTCACTGATTCACTGTTGAAGTTTAGGATTAGCAAATCAGTGTTTAGTGTTTGGAATTCATCAAGCTAGCTTGCTTTACACCTATTATAACATATAACATCCTTTTCAGTTCAAAGATTTGAATCAAAAGTTGGAAATAGTCAAAATTTCTTGTTTGCTTAAAAAGTCAAAAAGGCACAAAAAACCAGATTTGAGCTCATCTAGAAGGATTTTTCTAGGGTTCATCTTTGAGCCATTTTCAGTGAAATTTATACCTTCATAAACTTCAGTTGGTGTTCCTCCTTATTACCATTTTAGTTGGATTTTACAATTTTTCTTTAAGCTTCAAACAAGCTCCTCTTCTTGGGCTTGTCTGCCCTGCACCACTGCTCAGCATACACTGAGCATTTTTCTCAGTTAATGCAGCTAGTGCACAGAGCTCAAAAGAGCTTTTCATGGTTTGATTTTTGGAACAATTAGTCTTAGCCAGGTCTACTTTAGGGTGCAAGTGGTAGTTTTCATTTTGTGGCTTATTTGAGTGCTCATTCTTTGGCTTAAAGTAGCTACCAAAACCTGTGTTTTAAGCAAAAAGCTCTTGACATCAAATCTGATTTAGCTTGTAATTCAGAGGGTTTAGCCTGTTGATTCTCATTGCATTTTGGTCATTTTAGCATATTTAAGCTTCTGTTAACAGCTGGTTGCCTTTGGAGTGCTTTTGGCTTATCAAGTGCTTATTTCAATGAGCACTTCCATAGCAGTTCTTAATTTCTCCACATAAGCACCTATTTTTCTATTTTTCCTTCATTCCTAATATTATTTTAGACTTTTCCTGAAATTTTCAGATTTTTCTAAGTAGTTTTGCTATTTTTCTCAATTTAAATTAGTTTTTAATCATTTTTAAATAGCTTTTAATACAAAAAATTAGAAAAAGGTTCAAAAAATTAAGTTTTCATTTTTCTTAGGCTTAGATAAATATAAAAAGTGGAAAAAGTAATTTTCCATATTTTTCATAGTTTATTTGGTAATTTTTAATAATTTAATTAGTTTTTAATAGTTTAAAAATCATAAAAAATAGAAAAATAATCAGAAAAATACAAAAATAGTTTTGAAAATTCTAGTTTGATATTTTAGACTTTTTCATTTCATAATTTTATTTTTCTAGCTTTGTTTCCTCATTTCTTGTATTTTAGTTAATTATTAAATAATTAAAAATAGTTTTTAATTAATAATAATTAGATATTTAGTTGTAAAAATAATTTTATTTTTCTAAAAAGTTTCTTATATCATTAGGTTTGTGAAAATGTATTTTTCATATTTTTAGGACTTTTATTTCTTAGATTTCATTTTTTATTTTGTACGTTTACGTTATTTTTAATTTAAACGTACGTTTTAGGTTTTAAACGTTCATCACTTTAAATATAGTGATAGCGTTTATTTAATAGGTTTTATCTTTTTAATTTTCTTTAATTTGCATTTAAGCCGTCTTTATTTGTTGGCTTTTTCCGTAGTTAATATCATATTCAGAATCCTTTTCCCGTTCAAACTCCTCGATCACTATTCGTGAGATAATCCATTGCACAACTCGCTGGGACATAACGACCCGGGGAAACATTATACTCCTCTGATCTTCATTGCATTGGTTTTTGAGCAATTTTTAGTCTTTTAGACTTGACTGTTCAGCACCGATCAGTCATCAACATATATTTGGACCAGTATCACATCTTGTTTTGTCATATAGATAAACAGGGTGTTGTCTATCTTTTCTCTGACAAACTTGTTTTGGATCAAGGTTGAGAGAGTTTCATACCATGCTCTGGGAGCTTGCTTCAGTCCATATAGGGCTTTGTCAAGCTTGCATACATAGTTAGGATACTCACTACTCTCAAAGCCAGAGGGTTGCTGAACATAAACATCTTCCTTAAGTTTACCATCCAGGAAGGCACGTTTGACATCCATTTGGTAAACTTTGAAGTTCATGTATGTTGCATATGCAAGGAAGATCCTGATGGCATCCATTCTAGCAACAGGAGCAAATGTCTCATCATAGTCAATGCCTTCTTGTTGATTGTATCCTTTAGCTACAAGTCTGGCTTTGTTTTTTATGACAGTACAGTTTTCATCAGTTTTGTTTCTGAAAACCCACTTCATTCCTATGACTATGACATCTTGGGGACATTTGATCAGTGTCATTACTTTGTTTCTGTCAAACTAATGAAGTTCTCCTTGCATAGCCTGAACCCAGTAAGGATGTTTTAGAGCCTCTGTAACACTTTTGGGTTCAACTTCTGAGAGAAAGTTTGCATACAGACACTCATTAGCTGAAGGTGCTGATAACTTAGCAACCATGCTCCTTGTGAGCATGCCTTCAGTGGGCTCTCCAATGATATTCACAAGCTCAATATCTTGAGATCTTGTCCACTTATTTTGTGGTTTTGGATCTGAGCTTGATGAGGTCACTGGGAATTGAGGAATGGGTTCAGGGGCTGGAACAACAGAAACATGAGGTAATTTGTTGTTCAGACTGAGATTCTTGAATTTTTGGTTCGTGAACCTTTGGTTCAGTATGACCTATCCCAGTAGGGATTGATGGGGTATCAATGAATTCACTGATGGATGGTTGGTTGAGGGAGATTGTGAGGTAAAATGTGGTAGGAGATGTATATGACATCAAAAATAGCAAAGTGACGTATACTTTAAGACGGAAGTATATGACATTGGTTTTGATATATATAAAAATGTATAAAATATTAGGTTAATAGGTTTGATCATTAACCCTTGTATAAAATATACGTATAAAAGGTTAACAACAAGTGAGTGATATGATAGCACTGTCAATCAGTAGTGCTAGATGACCTATGATTGATCAAGTGTGTGCATAACTTATTGCAATAAGATAGAACTTTTAGTAGCAAATATACATTTAGCTAATACAGAGTTACTTTTATGTGAAACAACAAATTCTAGCTAAGTTTTTTAAATAAAAGATTGGATTTTAATACTTAGAACTAAACTTATTTTAATAGTAAAAAGATAAAGCAATATATTAATTATACACGGCATTTATAATGTATTCCATGTATGCAAAGCTACCCTAATAAAATATTTGCTCCAATGATATTGTGCAAACTTTGCTCATTGCCATGCCTATTTCATTCCTTTCATAATCATATTGTATTGATACTTTTCTCATATAGACGAAGAATAAACTATTAGAATAGATACTAGTAGTTATTATTATATTTTAATACTATTATAAGGATCATCATCATAATCTGTTCTTTCCCCTTCTAAGGAGACAATCGTGATTACAAAGATATGATAATAATAAAGTTTGTGTGTGACACACCATATATTGTTGCACAATCTTTTTCTTTGGTATTAGTTATATATCTTATGTAGCTTTCTTCAAACCTCAAGTTCATGTTTATGTGGTAGTTTATTATTATCTATCTACTTACACGATAATATCTTTTTGGATGCGTGATTTCATAACAAAATGTTAGGCCGTAACGTCTAAATTAGAACTAAATGTCGTTTAAGAGGATGTACGTTTGTCTAATTTGAGTGCTTAATTAGGAGCTCAAACTTCTTTTAAAAAATATTTTTAACGTGTTTATAGTTTAAGCTAAAAGCTTTCATAAGCTTCTCCCCTAACACATTCGAACAAGTAAACTTAAGATTTTATCATATTTTTTTTCAATCAGCTCATATGTCAATAGGGTAGTCCCTGAGAATATGGAGGCATTGAGCGAGAAAGAAAATGAGACCATCGAATGTTAACATTATATAAAAAGTGTTAAATTTTTATCTAATTCAATACAAACTATGTTAAAAAGTCATAATTCTGATATTCATTATAATCTAGCTACGTTAAAATATACAATTAAAATTTTGTAGTCATTTTAGTTGTAACTAAAGAGTAAATCTTATCAAAAAACTTCAGGTAACAAACAAAAGGTTACCTTTGATGTAAACTTGTAATGCTTTCTATTTAATAGTTTTCAAGTTGATCTAGTTCACTAAATCACACGAAAAAAAAGTAAAATAGATCAATGAGTGAAAAGAATTAAAAAGATTATGAGAAAATTCAATGAAAGTATCAGATATCGAGAAAGCAGCAATTGAATTTTCAGCCATCTTCAAAAAAAAAATTTTCAGCCATCATACTGGTTTTCTTGTTTTCATATAGGCTTTTTTATTTGTTAGTTTTATGAAAAATAAAATAAAATAAAATAAAGACTAAAATACACCGTTGGTCCCTAAACTTGTATCGGAGGATCGCGATGGGACGAAACCGGGCATATTCATCGCCACGGGTCCAAACAGTAGCCATTAAATGCCAGATTGGTCCCTTGACCAAGTCAAAGTCTGATTTTTGTTTTGTAGTCGAGGGTATTTTAGTCCATACACATTTATACTTTTATAACACATTTATGTTTTACCCCTTCATCTTTCATCCTCTTCATCATCTACTCAAATCATTCATCTCCCCAACATTCATCATTCATCTCCCCAAATTTCAAACACCCCCGTAAACAAGAATACCATATAATCTCAACTTGTTTCTATCGTAAAAACATACAAAATCTTATGATTTGGTAAGGCTTGTTTAGGAGCAGACTTTGTATATCACTAATAGTCTAATACAATGAATATACTCTCTTTTGGCTCTAAGACTTGAGATTATAGAGATATAATCTGTGATGGTTTGTCTGCAAGTTGGTAATGGAGGTGCCACACAGTTGTCTACTTGCTATAGGAGTAGTTTTCATGAATAGAGTTGAACTGTTGAAGAATGAATGCAACACTTTGGAATATAGTTTGTTGATCATTTTGAATCAACATTAGAACTTTTATTTTTAAAACTTTAGTGTTTATAGGACATTCGTTTTTTCTTGAATGGTTCTTGAAAGTATTTTCACTCACCATAGAAACAAGTTACTATCCATTGTTTGCACTTTGCTGTGTGGGTCTCCTATACCAGTTTAGATTGGCGTATGCATTTTTTATGATTTCTTGAATAGCCCAGAACCAGAAATCTTTATATGTCCAGTATGATATTGAAATGTTTGGCTTTTTTAGCCGCTTTAACTAGTTTCTGTGTGGCTGTTAGAAAAACTACTATGGACAAAATGTGTTTTGGGTCAACTGGGCACACCATTTTGACCCGTTTTCCTATCTGCCCACCCTCCATTTTCCACCTTTACTTTCGGGAGATAACCCAGCCAGCTTCATTGAATGCTCAAAACTATCATTTACTATCCTGGTGATGGTCTGATCCCTTGAATTGTTTTCTTGCAGGCACAAGGGAACAGTACTTGAAGTCTTTGAAGATGCATCTACTGTATCAGTTACTTTAGATGACGGAAATGCATTGAATGTTGATCTTGGCAAACAAGGAATCCGTTTTGTTCAAAAGAAGCAAAGACACTGAGTTAACCTTTATGGGTCAACTTAAGGTGTTAATTGATTAGTGTTTGGTAAGGAGTTCACATATTTGGATTTGAACCTGAAAGAAGAAAGAAATCAATTGTCTGCATAACTTGTGAACTCCTTTGTATTGTATGATTGCGTCCAGGTTCTGTTTGTAGTTAGAGTATTAATCAGATTAATATCAATTGTTTGGTTATTGTCAGATGTATTATGTACCAAACATGCTTAGTTTGATCTTCGAATTATTTACTTTGCCTTTTAGGGGCATATCTCAGTGTTTAACTTTTCGGAACAGATCAAAGCATATGCTGCAATTTCTTAGTTTAGTTTGTTTCATCCCTTATTATGTAAGCTCGTTATTCTGGGTTGTGTTTTGTTTACATGTTTACCCGTATAACTTCATGTAACATATGCTTGTGCAATAGATTATCCAAGTTAAACTGGCTCTTTGTTCTTGTAGGTTGCATGTGGTTCTCATGTAGTTTGTATTAGACAAAAGAACATGGTCTAGTGCCTTGATAGTTTAATCACTATTGAGATTTTAAATGTATTGAGAGTTTCGGACAATTTCTAAATGGTGTTTTAAGATTACATCTAAATGTGTTAAGCGATCATGTTGTTTGGTGGTAGACGGGATTCAATGTTGTCTTTCTTTCCAAGGCCCTGACTCATCTATAACAAATTTTATTAGAAGTCTGTATTACAATGCTAACCGTTCAGTTAAGTTAAAAGTCAAATTGATACTGTTTCCCAGTTTTTGAACTTAAAACATCAAAACATGCATTCTGCAATCTAAAACTGCTGTGTAGACAAAGTTGATACCGCTACATGGTGATCCAAGCAACAATTCAGCAAAATGTGTGCCTTGTGGCATCACATGACCTAGCCTAGGAGACAGGTTGGGAGAGTAAAACGGCAAAACTGCAGTGATCCATGGCCTAAAAGTGCTAAAACCTTCAAACTTTTTACAAGACTTTAAAACCTGAACTAGAATTATAGTAAGATGTTGCAAAAAACATGGGGGAATATGCATTCTATTAGCAAATTTGAAGTCAGACAACATCCACATCAAGCATCTCGTCATCTTCAACATCATCATCATCAATAAGATCATCATCGTTTCCAACATCCTTAGCCTCATCTTTCCCTATGTACTGCAACCAAAATAACAAAAATTTAACATCAGTTCATGTCCACATACATTACCAGTACCACATTTGACTAGGCCAGTCATGAAACCAAAAATTGTTCGGCTCATAAATACACCCCCCATAATACGACAAAACAGAACAAATTTGTGATCCAAAATCAATAACATGAAATGGAGTTGATGTCCATTGATAGTTACATGATTGCCTTGAATATTTGCAATAAACGGAAATTGTGCAAATTGTAACGGAACAAGTACAAGTTCTATAAAGCTACAAGTACATCACTCAAAAGTGAAAAAAATTAGTGATTTCCGGTTGAATAAAAGTTAAAATTACTCTATGCTCCCTCTAGTCTCTATATAATTTGGGGAGAAGATGATGAATGTTGGGGAGATGAATGATTTGGGTAGATGATGAAGAGGATGAAAGATGAAGGGGTAAAATATAAATGTGTTATAAAAGTATAAATGTGTATTGACTAAAATACCCTCGACTACAAAACAAAAATCAGACTTTGACTTGGTCAAAGGACTTGTAGCGAGTGAAAACCTTGAAATAGGGACCCCCGACGATGAAAAGGGCAAGGTTCGTCCCATCGCGATCCTTCGAGCCAAGTTTAGGGACCAACGGTGTATTTTAGTCTAAAATAAAATAACACGTCATGTTTTATGACCCCCCTAATATTATTTGAGCGTCTAAAAACTTAATAAATATACAGTTAGTAGATATATAGAATCAAACTGTTTATATTTTATTTTATTTTATTTTATTTTATTATATTTTATTAATATGTATTTTTTTTAAACTACGTGTATCTCTATAATAATAACTATAATATATGCAAATTTTGAAGCTTTTGAAAAACGACACTCTGCACCAATCAAATAAATTAAGACATACACGCCATAGCGTGCACACGCTAGCGATTTGTGTATATTTTCCATTGTGCAACATGACAACAAAGTAACTATAAACTCATCTAGAGAGCAAAATAATTAAATATAACAACTGTTGCTTAAAGTTATATTAATTTCTTGGATTATCTTTTATTTGATTTATGGAATGTGACAAGAGTCACATGACTCATGAACCCCTACAACCTTATTCAAATGAGGGAATATCAAATGATTGGAGGATGGCCACTTCATCGTTAATACTTTGTCGTGAATAAGCTTCTTATCCTAATCATTTGCATATTAAAAAAGTCATAGAAATATATATGCTTTTAATTAAAAAGTCAAAACCAACCTTTAATGACGAGTATATATCCTGTCCTTTAGGCACCGCCTTTTATTAGTTAAAGTTTCTATGGAGTCTTCTGGATTGGATCAATGCTTGCACCATCATTAATAATTGATGAAACTAATTTAGTCAATTAGCTAGCTACATTCATGTTTCTCAATGATTTCAAGTTAAACAAATTTGCATTAGTTTGTGTGATATGAAATATGCATATTTTATTTTTTAGAACGACAATTTTTATTATCTCATAATATTTACATTATAAATCTATTTTACATGTCTTTAATATGACCTGAACCCACAACCATTTAAATGATTTAATTAAGGAGCTTCTCATATAAAATGAGATACCATTAAGACACAAACCTTTTGGTCATTTTACATATTGTTTCTAATGGTATAATCATATAATTGTAACATATAAAGTGATATGATAAAATAACTACCTTCTCTAAGGCACCAATCATATGTAATTGTAACATATATCAAAGTAAAATGGTGAGGTAAGGAGTAGAGAAAATAAGTGGATTTTATTTGTTGTCTTTTCATTTGGGTAAAAGTAAAACGGATAAGTATAAATGAATTGAAAGAAGGTATTGTATAATGTTAATTGTATAAAACTTGCTAGCTAACAAAGCAAAAAGCAACACAAAGTCTCGATAAAATGACATCACTTCACTTGAAATCGCTTGTTTAATATTTTATAACAACGTAACTATTAAGCAAACTCCTTTAAAAGAATTTCGAAAATATCTCAAAACTTTGTCAACAAAGATGTTAATTCATGTTATTAGTTTTCGTGTTACATACTTCCTATACTTAGACCCTTTTGTGCAATGGATCCCCTAGGAATTACATTGATTTATGTCCTTTAAATGATAATTAGTTTTTCGGGTATACAGTTATGTGAAAGTATTATATGAGAAGCAAAACAATTCACAATATTTGACTAGAAAAAGCGAAGCATGAAAAGCTAAACTTAATAATCTAAAAGGGTCCCAAAAAAGATATGCAATGATTTGGTAACTTGAATGCAATGTTAATTGGGTAGAAATTTTAGTAAAGTGAAAAGGGTTCTTGGCTAAATACAGTAGAAAGATTGAACCCGCATCTTCATCTATACCATTTGTAAAGTTAAGGAAAAAAAAAGTTTTGATACATGACTTTATGGCTTTAACAAGTGCTCACACACATATATTGATTGCAGCAGTGTATCTTTTTAACTCGTTATTAAGTTTTATAAAGTCGACTAGAGGATGCTTGCACTTTAATTTTTCTTCGGTTATAACCTTTTTCTAAAGTATTATTTCAATATACATGTATTTAATTTTATATACTCCATAGGTTTTTCATCATATATGATTACTTCAATAAGATCATCAAGTACTTAGGCAAGATTAGGGCTGCTATCGAGTCAAGCTAAGCTATAGTTTGATAGGGTTTGAGCTCAATTCGAAAAATTATATTGATAGATTTGAGTTTGGCTCAAAAAGCTTGAATTTATATACAAATACTAAATCCGATAGCCAAACTCATCAATAAATTCAAAAAAATATGTGATGAACTAAACCAAAGAACTTATACGAAACATTTGAAAGAATTAGCGTTTAAATAATCCTTCTACAAATATCTCATTATTATACAAATATTCGCGTTAGACTTTAGGTTGTATACTTGTATATATAGATATGTTTAACAAAAATATATATATTTTTGAAGGCTCAAAAACCTCGATAAAAGTTTGAGCTCGAGCTCGTCTCGTTGTGTGTTTTTAGTTGGTTTACTGGGCTCAGGCTCGAGCTAGTGCTCGATATAAGCACGACTCGATCGAGTCAAGCTCAACCTCGAACTCTAATTGCATAGTAAAAGCTTGGTTTATTTGCAGTTTTATGCAGGACTGCAAGAAGGCATCTTTTTACTTCCTGATTCGATTAATGAGAGTGCTATATATACATATACTTGCTATTTTATTATTATAAACATTTATAATGCATGCATACGTGATATCCTCCTACTCCGAACATCCCCCCTTGAAAAGTTCGATAGAAGCATGCTTAATTGTCCTAATTGGTTGTCTATGGACATCTATCTACTACACTTCTACCCTCCGAAAAGTGTATATAATATAAATATAAACTTAAAACAATCCAAATTTATATAATAAAACAGATCATGATTCATGAAGGATGAAGCTTTTCTGTTTTTTCTTTATCAAGATTTCCATTTATGATAATCAGGAGATTTTTAGCCTTTCATGAGAGTCGCGTAAATTTTATTGTTTTGTATGCTAAATGTGAACATTTCAGACGATTGAAGATACACATAAGCGGTAAATAAAAGGACATGTATCAATTGATGATGGGTCAAGTTATATCGACGGTGCCTAGTATTTTAGTTTAACCCCATCTAAAGCTAGGGTGTACTTTTTTTTTTTTTTTAAAGGAAATAAGTGTGTATAAGGTTTTTTAGTAAATAAGTGTGTATAAGGTTTTTTAGGAAATAAGTGTGTATAATTAAGTGTGTATAAAGTGTGTGTATAATAACGTATTGTACATGCATAATGTTTTGTATACTTTTGTTTAATAATGTTTCGTGTATAATTAAGTGTGTATAAAGTGTGTGTATAATAACGTATTGTACATGCATAATTTTCGTAAACGTATAATTATTTTGTTTGTATAATAGCACGTTCAATATTTCCACATTAAATAACTGCAGTTATTATTAAATTAAACGTCAAAGTTAACATATTATTTAAATACAACAACATCTACTACATATGAAGATTATTCATCTCGTTTAAAAGATCATGGAGCCTTACACCCGACTGACAAGCGTGATCCTCAGGATTCCTTGCCAATTCTAACTCCATCTCCAACGTCTTTATTTTTTTCTTCAACAGCTTGATCTCATTATCTTTAGCAACGCAGTTTGAGCACTGCGTTGAAGACGAGGCTCGACTTAAGTACCGTCTTTCAAATTCATCTTTCCAACTGAAGTATCGACACCCATAGTCATCTGTACCTGGCTGTTACATGTTAAGAAAATAATAAGAAATGTATTTTTAACAAACAAATTATTTACATAAAACCCCTAAGCAAACGTATGATTATTTACCACTGAAAGAGGACATGCATAATACGGTCGGCCCGGAAAGGATTTCGTGGATTTCCATTCTATAATAAATCCTCTATTACATCGACACCAGAAAGGATTTCCTTGGCCCACCTGACAAAAGAATTTGCATAAATCAGTAATCAATCATTTACAACAGAAAACATGTATCATTTACAATGTTATTATTAATTTAAATATAAACAGTAATCAATCATTTACAACATAAATCAGTAATCAATCACTATGTTTACAACATAAATCATTAATCAATTATTTACAACATAAATCAGTAATCAGTCACTATGTTTATAATTATTTACAACATGAATCAGTAATCAGTCACTATGTTAGTCGATCCCTATATAATGATTCCCACTGGGATGCAGCTTCGGATCTGTGCCTCCTCCATTGTGGGTGGAGATGCGGAAGTGGAGAATCTTCGTCTAGCGTCAGAACAATGTAATGACCTACTTCGTCCCCCACACGACCTATCACAAGGGGGTCAGTTCTTTTTGCGAAGTCTGGACCACTGAGAAGCGGAAAACACGTATTCCAACCCCTGAGAGATATAAATGCAACGGGTCGTCTAATCAGTTCTGCAATAGCCAACCACATGTTTGGCATTTCCATGTAGCGATCAGTCGGTGCACTTCCATGTCCGGACTAGTCTATTGTACGGCGAAGTTCGTTAAAACCAACTTCCTCCCACAAACCCATGTAAACCTGCCAATGTAGGTCCATCTGTTGCAATAACATCTGCCTAACTTGGCGCCAGAAATGTTGTTGTTCCCAAACACCATGGGCAACGCACCGAAACCCACAATTTCCGTCACCCACCACATTATATATACTGATTATGTATGGATGCCAAAGGACTGGAAGCATACCCATAAGCATTTCGCTTTCTGCATCTCTATCGTACAACATGTGTCTTATTTTTGGTTGATCACTAGGACCCGTGAAAGAACTATGTCGGGCAGGTTCTTTGTTGAAGTTCGGGACTTGTGTAGATCTTGTAGCGGTGTTTCTTCGGTGATCTACGGTTGGAACTTCATTCAAGTCCGGGACTTGTGTAGCCTTGCCCATTTTGTTAGGGTTTGGATCTTTGGCTTCTGTGATGGTGAGTATGTTATTTCTGGGTGATTTGTGGGTTTAATTTAACAAACCCTATGGTAAAAGCAGTTACAAACTGCTTATGTGAGATGGTGATTATGTGATGATATGTTAAACTGCCTGAGTTGTGTAGGTGCAAAAGGGTAGGTTAACACCTTGATCTGCCACCATTGAGTGGTATGAATACCTGCTCTGGCCTACCCCAGTCCACAGGATCAGTGTGGTTTCTTGGGAAACTGCTTATGTGCTTATGATAAAAATGTGCTTATGTGCTTATTGAAACTGCCAGAGTTGTGTGGGTGCAAAAGGGTAGGTTAACACCTTGATCTGCCACCATTGAGTGGTATGAATACCTGCTCTGGCCTACCCCAGTCCACAGGCTCTGTGTGGTTTATTGGGAAACTGCTTATTGCACACAAGCAGATTGCACACAGGCTCAGATTAGACCCCGTTCCAATAGTACTTTACTGGTTGGGTTATATTGACTGTGCCTATTATTTTAGATTAACCCTGAGGGTTTGGAGATGAAATTGCTTATGAATCTGAAAATAACAAACTGCTTATATGCTTGATAAGCAGTTTGTTAAAAAAAAAACATGATTTTGGCTTGGCATTTCCAAATGGACGGCAAATAAAAAAAAAATTATTTTGCAACCTTTATTGTTGCAGCCATATATGATAATATGATTTTGGCTTGGCATTTTCGAATGGACGACAATTTTTTTTTTTTTTATTTTGCAACCTTTGATGTTGCAGCCATATATGATAATATGTTAAACATAATCTGAGCCTAATGTTGTAAAATTGTCATTACCTCTGGTGATTGAGACATATCAGCAGCCTAAGATATTTGTTGTTTCTTTGTGGTTTGTTACTTGCGGCTTTCACTTGCGGCTTGTGTTTCACTTGGCTTGTCTTATAACCCAACCCTAGGTACTAGAGTGGGTTAATCTAAAAAACCTGGCACCGTCTATATAACCCAACCCTATCTGTAACTTGTTGTAACTTGTGGATAGTTGCTTTGTGGTGAGGGATACTTGGTGATAGTTGCTTTGTTTGTGGTAATTTGTGAATGCCTTGTGGTGATGAGGCTGAATATAATGTGGAATCTGCTTGTGAGTTCCTGCAGTTTGTGGTGAGAGATACTTGGTGATAGTTGCTTTGTTTGTGGTATTTTGTGAATGCCTTGTGGTGATGAGGCTGAATATAATGTGGATCTGCTTGTGACTTCCTGCAGTTTGGGAATCTTTCTTTTGCTTTTTGTGAACATTGTGAAACATGTGTTTCACTTGTATAATGTGGAATCTGTGGCAATCTAACTTGGTTGCAATCTGGTATTGTGCAATCTGATCTGTGCACTTGTGTGCAATCTGCACTTGAACAAAAAAAAAAAATTCAAAAAAAGGCGATGACGATTGGTTTTATAACTGAATGGCACGGCAAAGTGATATTTTTATCACTTTGCAACCTTCATATCCGAGCCTAATACTTTTTATCAATTGTGCAAATGGTTTTCTAATGCAATCTGCTTGTGTGCTAATGCTGCTAATGCAATATGCTTGTGTGCTTATGCACTTGGACAAAAAAAATACTTGGCGATGATGTAATCTGAGCCTGTGCAATCTGCGTGTGTGCTAATGCACTTGGACAAAAAAAATACTTGGCGATGATGTAAATCTGAGCCTGTGTGCTTACTGCTTGTGTGCTAATGCACTTGGACAAAAAATAAGTTTGGGACTGATCACTGCTTGTGTGCTTATGCACTTGGACAAAAAAAAATGGGTTATGCAGTTGGACAAAAATAATACTTTGGGACAAAACAAAAAATACAGCAAAAAGACCAAAAAAAAAAAAAAGGGACAAAAAATCTGCCAAAAGTACCTTACAATTAGAGAGGGTTTACAGGGTTGGGGCATAGACCCCGTTAATATAGTGTAACCCATTGATGATGGGGTGGGTTATTTCAACGGTACCTAGTTTTTTATTAGAACCCTCCCTAGTAACTAGGGTGTACTTTCTTGTCCCTTTGTCCCCCTCTCTCTCACCTCTCACATGGCTGTGGGTCCACCCACATGGCTGTGTGTATCAATTTTTTTTATTTTTTATTATTTTTTTTTTAAACTTAATTATGTAGTGTTTAAGTATATATATAATGTATTTATTTGTGTAGTGTTTTTATATGTATAGTGTTTTTAATTGTGTAGTGTTTTTATATGGTATTTATTTTTAAAAAAAATTATAAAAAAAGTTTATAAAAAAATGTTTAATAAAATGTTTATAAAAAAAGTTTATAAAAAAAAAGTTTATAAAAAATTTATAAAAAAAGTTTATAAAAAATTTATAAAAAAGTTTATAAAAAAAGTTTATAAAAAATTTATAAAAAAAGTTTATAAAAATTTTATAAAAAAAGTTTATAAAAAGTAACGTAAAAAAAGTTTATAAAAAATTTATAAAAAAAGTTTATAAAAAAGGTTTATAAAAAAATGTTTATAAAAATGTTTATAAAAAAAGTTTATAAAAAAAAGTTTATAAAAATTTTATAAAAAAAGTTTATAAAAAATTTATAAAAAAAGTTTATAAAAAATTTATAAAAAAAGTTTATAAAAATTTTATAAAAAAAGTTTATAAAAAGTAACGTAAAAAAAGTTTATAAAAAAAGTTTATAAAAAATTTATAAAAAAAGTTTATAAAAAGTAACGTAAAAAAAGTTTATAAAAAATTTATAAAAAAAGTTTATAAAATTTTTATAAATGCACTATATACATATAAAAACACTACACAAATTAAATATACCACACAAATAAATACACTATACATATAAAAACACTACACAAATTAAATATACCACACAAAATAAACTATACACAATTAAATAAAAAAAAATAAAAAAGAAAAGAAAAAAGAGATAAGGGTACCTGCGCCTAGGGGGCCCACTAGTGGCAGTCGGCAGCCTAGCTAGGAAGGGTTTGGGATAGGGACCGTCCCAATAGTACATCGGGTTGTGCTATTGGAACCCCCCTATGATGTCACATCATAGGGGAATATTCCCTTTGTCCCCCACTTTTTTCAGTACAACACAGTTTTTTGTCAGTTTCTGTTCCGTATTTCTGACAGTTTTAAGCGTTTGCTTATTAAACTTTATATTTACTGTTCCGCATTTTCAGGTTTATAGTTTTTTGATATAAATAAAATTAAAAAAATAAAAAAAAATAAAAAAAAAATTAAAAAAAAAAAACAAAAAAACAAAACAAAAAAAATAGGAAGGGTCAATCTAAAATTATAGGGGGGTCAAAATAACCCAACTCTATGTAAAAAGGACACCGATAATAATGGTGATGATGATCATAATCATTTTCATAGTTTGATGGTTACCTTAATTTATTGCTAGTAGTAATCAGTTCTCAAGGCGTCTGTTTCGAGAAGAACTTTAGTGGCAAACTTTTTAGCAATGTTGAAATGAAAGTTACAAGATAGTTGACAAGTAGTCGGCAAATAAAAGTCATACATCACAGTACTAAAACAGTAAAACGAAAAGACGTTAATATGATTAAGATACATATTTGAAATGAGATGTGATATCACCCACCCAAATCCAATCCCTTTTCTCCGGCGGTCGGTTTCGACCGGCCGTCCGGATCTTTCTTATATTTTATTTTCCCTCAATAAAAGGCTTGCTCACAGATCTGTCATCACTCGCCGCTGCTGTTGTTGTCGCTGCCGCCACCTGCTCAGTCTGCTCAGATCTGTTGTGGTCCGCCATCGATAGCTTGCTGTAGCCTTGGGTTTTGATTCTAGATTTGTTGGGTTTTGCTCTGGCTCCTTTTAGGATGCTTGGTTTTATCTTCTATGTATGTTTTCTGTACTTTGTGTACTTTTGTCAAGCTACATCTTTGTATGGTTGTGTCTCCTTAAAGCTCACTTTGGTGATTCCCCCCACCCTTGTATGGTGTAGCTGTGGTCGGTCACAACTATTAGGGTGTATGCTTTCTTTTGGCTTAACTTGTTGCCTCGTGTATTTTGTTTGGCAAGTCGGCTTCGACTTTGCCCTTTATGTTCGATGTAACATGTTGTGTGCAAATTTCCTCCATTTGTGAGGTGTGATATGAAATGTAACCTTTGTAAAAAAAAAAAAAAAAAAAAAAAAAAAAAAAAAAAAATGAGATGTGATAGAGAGATCTAAATAAATAGGCTTAAAAGAGACCTAACGCTGCATAAATGTACAAGTAATTAATGCGTTATGTCTCTTTTAGGCCTATTTATTTAGGTCCATCTATCATTTACCATTTGGTATACAACCTAAAATGGTTTATATTTTGAAGAAATTCTTTAAATGCCCCAAAGGTACAAGTGAGATTACTCTATTTTGAGGCGATTTTTACAAAATTGTGACACGTGTGCCATTCATATACTTGTTTTTGACACGTGTCGCAATTTGATAGGAGTCGCCCCACAACTACCCGGGGCAACTTTCGGTAGAAGATTTTGAGAAATGAATTTTTTTGAGGCATATAAGGTAACCTCACTTGTACCTTTGGGGCATTTGGGGAATAACCTCTTATATTTTTATTTTTATTTTTTGTAAAAGATGAATCATTATTGATTTCTGATTTTAAGCCAACTCATGTCATTTCCAACCAAGGTTGCAAAATCGCGAATTAGTAGTCGGACGATCAATCCCCTTATAGATTGTAATAAATCTAGGTGGGAATAATCAGTGATTAATCGGATTGACATTTTTGGCAAGTTTTGGGTATTTTCAGCGAGTTTTGGGTATTTTCCAGGCTAGATTTTCCATTAAAAACATCTTATAACAGATATAAACAGCGACTATAATTAATTAAAACTAGTTTACAGAGAATTTTGGCTATTTCTAGTAAGATTTGCAAGTTTCTAGCAAGTTTGACAACTTTTTATAGTCGTTGACCGCTGTTGACAACAGTTGAAACCTATTTGTTTGAGCGATTTACATAAATCAAAAAATTAGTGATTTAATAATGTCTAAGTGCCGATTAATCGGGTTTAGATATTTTTTTTAACACTCTCTCCAACTACTGTATACAAACCAATAAAGCATTAATCAAGTTGACTCATTGGTGGGTAAACCAATAAACAATTTTCTAATTGGGAATAAATATGTACAAAATTCATGGACATAATTATACATTTATACTAAAGTTTAGTGCATGATATTTGACATAGAAAAGCTAAAAACCTATAAAGTCCAACAAGGTCCCAAGAAAGAGGTCATCTTCATCCATTTGGTAATGATTTGGAAAACGGAATGCAATGTTTAAAAAGTTGAAATTTCGTGCATAAAGAAATTGAATTCTTTCTACCAAAGGAGATAGATTTCAAACCTCATTATTCTTCCTTTATATTTGTAAAAGTAAACAAAAGACAAAAAGGACTTTATGAATTATGACCAAAATTACATGAGTAGTGGGGATACAATCATCATCACCAATCATATTGGTTGAGTCACTAATTTCCGAGGAAGTCACGTCAACCTTTTACACGCTTAAAAGCTACATTATTCATCAGCAAACTTTGGCTGGATTGACTGGTTCTGAAAAAAAGCATATTTCATATTCAACATATTAGATAGCTTAATCATGATAAAAGTAGATGTAAATACTTGGGTGCAATGAAAGCACATTGGGTTTTTCTATTGGTTTGACTCAAGAAAATCTACCAAATAGTCGATTCACTTGTGTCCATTCGCATTTTACCTTTTTCCCTAAAAGCTACAAGCTTTAAACGCTTAGGGAGTTTGCTTCAGCTTATTTACTAAGTTTATTTACGAGTTTTAAACACTTAGGGAGTTTGTGTCAGCTGATTTACTAAGATTGTGAGCTTATGGATCAGCAAAAGCCAACGTTTAGTAGGGGAAGAACGACGAAGTCCATCCAAACCATCCAATGAAAATAAAGCGCTAATGGCGCGGGAGTACATGCACCGAGAAAAGGAAGTTCAGAGGATCCACTTTTACCAGTTATACCTCAGCTTATGGGCTTAAATAAGCTATATGCATAGCTTGACAGGTTTATAAACTAAACAATAAACTTATGAACTTTTTCAAATTTACATAAGCTCATAAGCCTGCAAATAAGATACTCCGTAACATGAATACTCCTTAATGCTCTTTCGGGAAAAACAAAAAAAAAAAAAAAAAAAACAAAACAAAAAATATATAAAAAATAAAATAAAATAAAAAAGAAAAAGAAAAACAACTTGCTTTGATGGAAACAATGTATAATTCAACATTAACTAGTTATCAAAAGTCAAAACTACTTAATATTTTCATTTTGCCTTTAAAACCAAACCCAGTTGTGAATTTTGGTGCAAATAAACTGTACAAGCTTTCAGCTTCTAGCATTTTTCTTAACTTTTTTTTGCTCTGTAAAATTTAAAAAATTATTGTCACCTTTAGTTTGAATTAACAGTTATATTACCTTAGACCTGCTATAGACTGAACTACATCACGTCACATCGACAACCAACCTTTTAACACACAAACCAAAGACAAAGATTAGACACCATCTAGACCAATGAAAAACCCAAGGTTGTTGTAAGGACAACAAAGCCATATATTTAAGGTATACTGATAAATATCCTAGTAACTGTCATAAAGATGGAATGTTAATACAACTGAGATGAGTGCTTCAAGAAGCAGGGTCGTTTTTTGGCTGTTGATCCACAACCGGGGGTAAGAGTAGGGCGAGACGGTCTTTGTACCTTTCAATTCTTTGTAGCCTTTGATTTCTTAGTCTGCAAAAAGAAAAAAAGTTAGCAAGATGTGTGTTAATGTACCGATCATGAGGGAGTGAGTTGTATGTAAACAGGGCTCAGACGTAATATCTCAATTTTGAGACTTTTGAGTCTAATGAGTAGCTAGTTTTGACATATATGGTATACAATGAAACTCGGCATTAAGAACACATACTTCGCTCGAACCTTCTTAGCATGCTTAACATGCTGCTGCAACAGCTCCTTAGCAGATAAATTCTCAACATTTTCTGTGACCTGAGACCAAATAAGAGCAAAACAGTAATTTCCTAGTGAAACTTGAAAAATACAGCATACCTGTGCATTCTGTGTATATACATAATCACACACACACACATACCTCCTCCATCTCCGTATCGTCCTCCTTTGTTGGTTCTACAATGGCTGCAGGCGGCAATGGCTTCGGAAGAGATTTCACACGGTCCACATATTGTGGCTATCAAAAAGCATCCAATATAAATTTAGGTTTTGAATAGAACACACAATATTCACAAAAATATACTAAAAGACAGCATCATATAAATTGAGGTTTTCTGATTTGTACTTCACAAATGCATAAGAAAAAACATTTAACAAATTAAAGTCATTGATGGTGTAAAAGATACAGCAAGGTCATCAGCTTAATCGAGTGCAATCTATAAGGAAACATTGTTATAAATGTTAATGACTTATTGACGTTTTAAACCATCATAATTGGCTTTCCTTAGCAAACAAAAATGCAACGGGAACATGATTATGTTGGAAAATTTAGTGCACTTGTGGAATGGTTCACACCTTGTAATGGGTTAGGAGGTACGGAGTGTACACCCATAAGGTCCATGAACACCCTAACTCTAATAGTGGTATGTATTGGTAGTGCTTGGTGAAAGTATTGTTGTGGTTAACACTGATTATCAGTGTTTCCACTGAAGGAGTACTTCAGCAGGATCAGTGTTTCCACTGAAGTTGTGTTTACACTGAAGCAGTGTAACCACTGAAAGCACTATGAAAGTACATGACAGTTACAACTGCATCATTATGACCACGTTTAATTGGTCATGTAACCACTAACGGCTATAATGGGGATGATTATGAGGCTATTAATGGGCCGATTAATACTCATAATTCCATTGGAACGGTCAAGAGTAACCTCCTATAAATAGGAGATCTGAACATGCATGAAGAACACACAGAAAACACATAACACTTATAAGCGCAAGGGTTAAAGAATTGTGCCTAATTCTCTAACTGCATTTGGTCTTATCCCAAGTAGATATTCGTGATACCCAGGCATTAGGGTCGAATAGTTTACTTTGGAAAGTGATCACACGATTCCAAGTGATATCCGGTAACCACCTGGTGGTATCTGTTACTGCTGACCATTGTTTGTTTCTGCTGAAACAGTTGACCGTTTCTGCTGAAGTTGATTATCTACACCCTGCTGCTGGGACGAATAACCACCAACAATCAAAGTAAACTATTTTGTGATAATCAATGGCAACTGCTGCAATGAAACACATGGCTTCAAACTTTGCTAAGCTGGACAAGTTTGAAGGGGTGGACTTTAGGAGGTGGCAGAAGAAGATGCACTTCTTACTGTCAAGCATGAGTGTGGTCTATGTGCTGACTACTCCGATTCCTGATGATGGTGATGATGCTACTGTGGAGCAGATCAGGAGGAGGAGCAAGTGGGAGAATGATGACTACATATGCAGAGGTCTTATTCTTAATGGTATGTCTGATTTTTTGTTTGATATTTATCAGAACTTTGAATCTTCCAAAGAACTGTGGGATTCCTTGGATGCCAAATATATGGCTGAGGATGCATCAAGTAAGAAGTTCCTTGTTAGTAATTTCACAAATTACAAAATGACTGATTCAAGACCAGTTATGGAACAATACAATGAACTTCTTGGAATACTTGGAAGGTTTACACAACACCAAATGAACATGGATGAGGCTATCAAAGTCTCTTGTGTCATTGACAAACTCCCTCCTTCATGGAAAGATTTCAAGCATACCTTGAAACATATGAAGGAGGAGTTAACTCTTGTTGAGTTGGGCAGTCATCTGCACATTGAGGAATCTCATCTGCACATTGAGGAATCTCTCAAGGTGCAGGATAATGACAAGCCAAAGAGTAGCAATGCTGCTGGACCATCTGTTGTCAATATGGTGGAGCATAACAACTCCACCAGGTACAATGACAACAAAGGCAAACGCAAATTTCATGATAACACAAGGGCAGATCCTAACAAGAAGGCAACACCTACTTGTTGGAAATGTGGCAAGACTGGTCACATTAAAAGGGACTGCAAGGGTGTTAAAATTGGTGGTAAAGCCAATGGATCAGGCACTAATGGTTCAGGGAGTGGTGGTTCAGCCAACTCACTGAAAGGTCAGAATATGTTTAATAAGTCTTTTCAGATTTATTATGTTACATATGTATCTGAATCTTTTTATGTGCAGGATGATGATGTTGCGTGGTGGGTTGACTCTGGTGCAACAGTTCATGTGTGTAAAGATAGAAGCTGGTTCAAGACTTATGAGTCACTGAATGATGGTTCTATTCTTCACATGGGAAATGAGTCAACAACCTTGGTGCATGGTCGTGGTTGTGTAGATCTTAGGTTTAGTTCAGGAAAGATTATAACTTTGTTTAATGTTATTCATGTTCCTGATATAAGGAAAAACTTGGTTTCAAGTAGTGTTTTGAATAATCATGGATATAAACAAGTTATTGAATCTGATAAATTTGTTCTTTCTAAATGTGGTGTTTTTATTGGTTTTGGTTATTTATGTAATCAAATGTTCAGGCTTAATATTACCACTGACAGTGTTATTTCAGCTTTTGTGACCACATATGATCAGACTGATTCTAACCTTTGGCATGCTAGACTTGGTCATGTTCACTCGTGAGACTAAGATCTTGGAGCTTATTCACAGTGACCTGTGTGATTTGCATGCCACTCCTTCTTTGGGGAATAAGAAGTACTTTGTGACATTTATTGATGATGCTTCTAGATTTTGTTATGTCTATTTATTACATACCAAGGATGAAGCATTAGATAAATTCAAAGTGTTTAAAACTGAAGTTGAATTACAACTTGGGTCTTTAATCAAAAGATTAAGGACTGATAGGGGAGGTGAGTACATGGATACTCAGTACTTTCAGTCTGTTGGAATAATCCATGAAACGACTGCCCCTTATACTCCTCAGCAAAATGGTATTTCTGAAAGGAAAAACAGGGTGCTGAAGGTCAAGGGTTCTGGGGTGAAGCTATGTTAACAGCTTGCTATTTATTAAATAGGGTTCCCAACAAAAGGAACAAGGTTACCCCTTATGAACTCTGGACTAAAAGGAAACCCAACTTGAATTATCTCAAGGTTTGGGGTTGTAGGGCTGTTGTAAGACTCGCTGATCCAAAGCAAAAGACTTTGGGTGAAAGAGGCATTGACTGCATCTTTGTTGGATATGCTGAGCATTCCAAGGCTTTTAGGTTCTATGTTATTGAACCTAATGAACATGTTTCAGTTAACACAATAATTGAATCAAGGGATGCAGATTTTGATGAGAATAGATTATCATCAGTCCCTAAACCAAGTCAGAGGATTCCTAATGGAACTCATGACACTGGTGTATCAGAGGTCCCTGATGATGAACCATCAGTGGTCCCTGATGAGGTTGTGGTTCAGCAACCTGAACCTGTGCTCAGGAAAAGCAAAAGGGTCAGGACTCTAAAGTCATTTGGACCTGAGTTTCAACTATACTTAGTTGAAGGTACCAGGGATGAGGTCTCAGACCAATACTCCTATTGCTTCATTGTTGAGGATGACCCCAAAACATTTGAAGAAGCAATGAAGTCCCAGGATATTGCTTTCTGGAAAGAAGCAATCAATGATGAGATGGATTCCATCATGGGGAACAACACTTGGGTGTTGGTTGATCTACCACCAGGTTGCAAACCTTTGGGTTGCAAGTGGATTTTCAAAAGGAAAATGAAGGTAGATGGAACTATTGAAAAGTTTAAGGCTAGATTAGTTATTCAGGGCTTTAAACAAAAGTCAGGAATAGACTATTTTGATACTTATGCCCGTGTGGCTAAGACTGCTGATTGCTATGGCATCTATTCACAATCTGGTTATTCATCAGATGGATGTGAAAACAGCTTTCTTGAATGGTGAATTGGAAGAGGAGGTTTATATGAACCAACCTCAGGGCTTCATCATGTCTGGCAATGAAAACAAGGTGTGTAAACTGATTAAGTCTCTTTATGGACTTAAGCAGGCACCTAAGCAATGGCATCAAAAGTTTGATGAAGTGGTTTTGTCTAGTGGTTATGTTCTTAACCAAGCTGACAAATGTGTATATAGCAAATTTGATGAATCTGGTAAAGGAGTCATCATTTGTCTATATGTTGATGACATGTTGATCTTTGGCACTGACCAAAATCAGGTTGACCTGAAAGACATGGGGGAGGCTGATGTTATCCTTGGTATAAGGATTAAACATGAAAGTAATAGAATTTCTATCTCTCAGTCTCATTATATTGAGAAGGTACTGAGGAAATTCAATTACTTTGATTGTACTCCAGTGAGTACACCTATGGATACTTGTGAGAAGCTGATGCCTAATCATGGCAAGGCTGTATCTCAACTTGAGTATTCTAGGGTAATTGGCTGCCTGATGTATGCCATGACTTGTACAAGGCCTGATATTGGTTTTGCAGTGGGAAAATTGAGCAGGTATACTAGTAATCCTAGTGCTCATCACTGGCAAGCAGTTCAGAGGGTACTGAAGTATTTGAAGAGAACTATGGATTATAGTCTCTCATATACTGGTTGATGCAAGTTGGATCAGTAACACTGAAGACAATTCGTCTACCAGTGGCTGGGTATTCCTACTTGGTGGAGGTGCAATTTCTTGGGCATCCAAGAAGCAAACTTGCATCACCAGTTCAACAATGGAATCTGAATTTTTGGCTTTGGCAGCTGCTGGTAAAGAAGCTGAATGGTTGAAAAACTTGCTTCTTGAGATTCCATTGTGGCCTAAACCTATAGCACCCATTTCTATCCGGTGTGATAGTGCAGCTACATTGGCTAGGGCTTATAGCCAGATGTACAATGGTAAGTCTAGACACTTAGGTGTCAGGCATAGCATGATTCGTGAGCTTATCATGAATGGGGTGGTATCTATAGAGTTTGTGAGATCTCAACAGAACTTAGCTGATCACTTGACGAAGGGTCTGGCTAGAGACTTGGTTATAAAGTCTGCTAAAGGGATGGGTTTAAGTCCAACTTAGTCACTGAATGCTAGGACACCCAACTCCCTCCTGAGGAAACTTAGGAGCTGAGTTCAATGTGGAAAGCTGAACATTCAGTGGACTGGAGCACATGTTTTATTTACATCCCAAGGTTGTGCTCAGAACCTGCTGAAAGGAGGATGAAGTCTTTACTTCTTAATGGTTAATTTTCTTTGAAAAAGTGCTTGGCAGGAGCATGACTAAAGAGGAACCACCTATGTAAATGTTGAAGTTTTGCCGCTTCAGGAAGCTTTAGACTTTTAGCTTTTACAACATTTATGAATTTTGATATGGACACATGGCTTGTATAGTGTCAGGAGCTTTTAAGTGTTTGAAAACTTGTGTGTAGTTATCTTCAGGTATTCAAATGGGTTGAAGGGTTCAATTCTTAGAACACCCTGATTCTCGAATATTTGAACGTGTAATTACTAAGATGGAAATTCAATCCTCAGGACATTTTCGTTTATGCACATGTTTTGCTTGATGTTTATTTTACATGCAAAGGGAGTGAACTAAATTTAGGGAGGATTGTTGGAAAATTTAGTGCACTTGTGGGATGGTTCACACCTTGTAATGGGTTAGGAGGTACGGAGTGTACACCCATAAGGTCCATGAACACCCTGACTCTAATAGTGGTATGTATTGGTAGTGCTTGGTGAAAGTACTGTTGTGGTTAACACTGATTATTAGTGTTTCCACTGAAGTTGTGTTTACACTGAAGCAGTGGCGTTTCCACTGAAGCAGTGTAACCACTGAAAGCACTATGAAAGTACTGAAATAAGTACTGATAAATGACAGTTACAACTACATCATTATGACCACGTTTAATTGGTCATGTAACCACTAACGGCTATAATGGGGATGATTATGAGGCTATTAATGGGCCGATTAATACTCATAATTCCATTGGAACGGTCAAGAGTAACCTCCTATAAATAGGAGATCTGAACATGCATGAAGAACACACAGAAAACACATAACACTTATAAGCGCAAGGGTTAAAGAATTGTGCCTAATTCTCTAACTGCATTTGGTCTTATCCTAAGTAGATATTCGTGATACCCAGGCATTAGGGTCGAATAGTTTACTTTGGAAAGTGATCACACGATTCCAAGTGATATCCGGTAACCACCTGGTGGTATCTGTTACTGCTGACCATTGTTTGTTTCTGCTGAAACAGTTGACCGTTTCTGCTGAAGTTGATTATCTACACCCTGCTGCTGGGACGAATAACCACCAACAGATTATACCACATTCTGCCAGAATGATGAACATTTGTGGACCAAAAGTCCCTTTATGTTTATTTCTTATAGTTTGTCCAAAATCACATATTATAGCTTCATTATAATGGTATTATCCAAATTAGAATGCATGCACTTAGTTCATTCACAATTTTAGATACAAAGTGCCAAAATAAACAAATACTTCTTTCCTAACAAAAAAAGTGACATGCTTCCCTAGTTTGGAAATTACCATGCTAAAATTACTTATATTTACTAATTACCATTATTGTGGTGCACAAGTCTTTTATTTGATCTTTGGTGAAAGATATTACAAATAACAAAGGTACTTTACTTAAACTAAATGTCATGTAATCTTTGCATTTTTAAACGCGGCCACAACAAAGTAATTTAATTTATCGGCAAGTCTTAATGGGATTTCAATTCGCAGAAAATCAGCTTCTGGTGTTCGGCTAGAGTGACATTTGCTTTTGATTATCTACATACAATCAGTTTGTATTAGCAGCAAGTAAACTGAGTAGCCAAGGAAAAAATAAATTCAATACAGTACCTCTATTGCATATAAATTGGTTAGTAGAACAATCATATATTTTCTTACTTATGTTACTGTTTTAAACAAGAATGTGTTGCAGTCATCGTCTTCTTCACAGGGTCATGACCGTCTTGTCTTATACTAGGCTTTTGCACATATGTTTGGTTTTAGTTGTTTGGTGAAGTCCTGAACTATGTACTTGTTTACAATTGATATTTCTGACCAAGTTTAGCTAATGTTGTTCATGCAGTTAATTAATATTATCTTATGGTCAGAAATAAGTTAATGGGCATATGTGCCGGCCCAAGCCCAGTCCTAAAATTCCTACCTGCGCAGCCAATCCTATTCCAGACCAACATCCAGTTGCAATCCTGGTTTTAAGGGGTTGCCCAACTAGAAAGAGAGTTCCTACTAATTTCATATAGCTTTTAATGTGAACAAGATATAATGTTGAAATATATAATAGATGGCAACAAAACAAAAAACAAAAATCAGACTTATTGATATACCCACCCAACAGAAAACAAATTGGGATATAATAAATTTAAATAATTTAACAATATTTAACTTGGGTCATTTTATTTATTTAATCCCTAATAATCAGATTAAGATCTGATTATTATGACAGAAGCACATGCAAACACCATCTCCTACGCCTTGTATTGTAACAGCTGATTATATTGATTATGGTTATTCCAACACGTAATCACTTCCAACATGTACATTCCAACACCACAAAGTATCTATTTTTAAACGACAGGAGTACTGGTCATGAGATTCCAGCAGAAAGAGGCATGGGGAAGAAAGAAGAGGCTAGTCAAGTAAAAGTGTAAAACACAAGACGAATGGAAGAATGAAGAGGCTAGTCAAGTAAAAGTGTAAAACACAAGACAAATGGAAGAATGTGGCATGTGGCAACAAGGGGAAGTGTGACGGCGAGGGCCATATGAACCTGGGAAAAGACAATGGCAGGGCAAAATTCTGTGGGTCATGGCCGGTCCACTAGGAGGACCTCATCGAAGCAACAGGTTTAGGGAGACAGCGTTGGATGCCGCACAGTGGGAGTGACACGAACTAGATTGGCAACCCTGGCATAGAATTCCACTACCATGCCAGACTCTTGTGAATGAAACAACTAGATGGTGACTAGCGTGGCAATGATGGCAATTGGCAATAGCTATATCTTAGGACCGGGACATATAGCAATATTTATGTATGGATGAATATCTATACGCATGTATATATAAAGAATGGAGATAAGTATTAGCATTAGCATTCGTATTATATTTATTTATTCAATCGGTAGCTTTGTATTCAGATTCTGCATATTGTCCACCCAGGTCTTACTAAACTGGTGTCAGGGCATAAAAAGAAAACATATAAAACCTTTAGCCCTTTAGGGAGACAAAGGTAGACTGGAAACAGGGCATAGACCTGATGTAAGGCTGGAAACTAGGTGTCACCTTTTGCCTTGGATGTGAGGCCTCACAAGGTTTGGTTCAATCCATAGATGAGGAGTCCATTTAGAATACCACAAATAAAGAACTTTGAAGATAAAAATAAATAAAAAACAACAAGTTCAAGCGTGTGTAAAAAACAGTGAGGCAGATGGGTACAAGGTCTCGAGTAAGGGGAATTACAGGGAAAATTGGGAGTTTTGTGGGCTCTGTGATCAAACTTGGGACGAACCCAATGGAGTAAGAGGAAGGCAGTGTGTTTAGTACTCGAAATGCATATCTTTTAGTGGCGATGTCTTAGAGTGGCTGATCGAGTTGAGGGTTTAGGGTTATTTCAAGGTAATGACTTGATGGAATACAACGAACTCGAAGTCGCTGGACTTTTTCAGGAAAGAAATGGTGCATGCATGGTATGAATAGGTCAAGAAGTTAGGGAGCAAATCTTCAAACAATTTCAAGGCTCACAAAATGATTAACTTGTGGAGCAATTTGTTGTCATCATCACATTATGCTACATGTCTAATAAAAATGTTCTGTGGTGGTCTAAGTGTAAGGGATAGATGTGGAAAACTAGGACCAAATATTATATAGCCCATTGACAGCTTACTAAAGCAGTCAAGACTTGCTTATGATAACCAAGAGTTCTGCGTTTTAACCCTGAAACTTGTAAATTCTCCAGTGATTTTATTGATTTAGGTGATTAGGTCAATTTCTTTGTCAAAGAAGTCATCTACAGATACGCATTTCATGCTAACAAAAGTGATAATATAACTAACAATACGAATTAAGAGGCTAGCCAGAACTCATACCTGACTTTCCACAGTAAATCCATTCTTTAACCATGAACGGCATTGGGCATAAAGAGAAGTACCCTCAGAAATTGGAACCTATAAACATCAAAAGAGAACAGCGTCAGCAAGAAATATTTATAAAGATGAATGATGAGTGTCTAAATACTCATCATTTTTATACTATTAGAATGCCAAAAACATCTGAAAACACTCAGAAACACATCAAAATGATAAAAATATCACAAACAAGTGTTTTATATGTTTTAAATGCAAAAACATCAAAATCTGGTGAAAAACGTATTAAGTTTGCATAATTGGCAGTTTTAGTCCCCCAAGTTACAAAAGTTGTCAAAATCAGTCCCTGGTAATTCAAAAACTTGCAAAATATCATTTTAGGTCCATGAGATTCAAAAGTTGTCAAAACAAACCCTTTAAAGTTTAAAAATCACAAAATGACAACTTTAGTCCTTTAACTTTGAAAATTGTCAAAAATAGTCCTTGGTTAATTTAAAAAGTGAAAATTATCAAGTTTTAACCTTGTTCTATTAATCAATGACAAAAATGGTCCTTATGATAAACTTTTTGAGAATTTACAATATTGGTCCTTCAAGTTTTAAACTTGACAGTTTTAGTCCCTGGATTTGTAAAAAATGGAAATTTTCAACAATGGTCCTTGTACTAATATTACTTGGCAGTTTTAGTCCTTGTAAGAGCTTTGGAAAGTTGTCAATTTCAATCCTTGAAGGTTTGGCCAAATTACATTTTTGGTCCTTATGGTTATCTAAGCTAAAAACCAAACCGGATCCAATATAAAACCCAACCCAAGCCCAACACATTACCCGGCCCAATTTTTAAATTCGAATAAACCGCCTACACTGTTCATCGTCTCCTTCTCCCTTGTTTCACCAATACCAGTGGTATTTACCACTTGATTTCCAATCCAGTTCACTCCACATCACCTCCCAGCTGTCTCCTTCCACCTCCACACCAATCCAAAGCCCATTAATGGGAAAAACCTGCTCGAAGACATTTTTGGCGCCAAAATCGCCAAGTGGCAATTATGATGATCTGGCTCATTTCAATGGTCAAGATTTGGTGGGATATCTTCAGAGGTCGACAAGGAAGATATTTGAAGTCAATAAATAGAAGGGGAACCAATGTAATTAGATATCTAGTATAATTTTAATTTTCATTGTCGTTTTTAGCTTAAACTTTAATATCAGTGCATTTTAAAGCTTTTAAATCTTGTATTTCATGTTTCCTGTGTAACCTAAAACTTTTAATATCATCAATTTCACTTTTGAAGTTCCAATCTCAGTTTTCAAATTTTCAAGTTTCAAAGAAATCTCAATAAGTTGAATTGTTGTTAGAAACTGTTAATTTGGACTTAGAAGCTCATATAAGTTCCTCATAAAGCTTATCAAAGCTTTTAGATACTATAAAAAGCAGTTTGTTAGTGAAAATCAGAAATTCACAAAAATAACAAATAAATAACTTAAAAATAAAAAATCATGGTACAAGGTTCAAAAATACTGGAGCAGGATGTATAATGGATGGTCTTGGGTATAGTGCTTATTGGTAAGCTATAGGAGTTGTTATTTGGTCCTAAATCTCAATTTGTGCTTCAAAGCCATTTGTAAGCAATTTTCTTTATTTTGGCATTTCACTGTTTGATGGTTCATAAGCTCTAATTTCTGTAAGTTAAAGTTTATTAGTGTTAGTTAAGCTAAAATTAATCATAAAACAGTAAGCTTATTCTATTTAAATCAGTAGTTAGTAAAATTTTCATTTTAACAGTCAACATAGCATTCTCATTAATCTTGAGTTTTATGGTATTAATACTGTTGTTTCATATTTCTTTAGTCCTATTAGATGATAATTTAAGGTTTGAAATCAGTTACAAGGTCTAGAACAGTGATTCTCTTTGAAAATCCCCAAATCAGTCACAATAAAGGGTTGTTTGGATTTGTGCAGTTCACTGTATTAAAGGTTGTGCAGACCTGTGTTTGTGCTTGATTCATATCTCATTTGGTCTAAAGAACTCAAACCAACAATAAGAACAAGTTCTTAATAGCCTAAAAGTCAAAAATCCTTTTAACATCATTTTATGTATTAACTGTTGGATTTTTAAGATCAGTGATAATGATTTTGTGTTAAAAAGTTGTTACCAAACATCAAACAAGTCTTAATATACCTTAACACATCAATATCAGTGTTTTAGATCAATCACAAGTTCATAAAAGTCAAACTAAGTGTGTCATTAAAAAGTCAAAAATCTGTCCTGTGCACAGATTTGGTAGCAAGTTCATAAGCTCTTAGAGAGCTTATTAGTGATCATTATCATTAGTGTTTTGGTTTTTTGAGAAGCCAACCAAGCTGTCTCAAGGTTACAAGTTCCTATTTTCCATTTATAGCTTATTTAGTAGCTTAACTTTTAGCTTATTTCTAGTACCTTGTTCAAAAAAGTGCCCTGTGCACCTGTTTTACTTGCTCAATCATAAGCTCCTACAGAGCTTATCAGTTGGCCTTAGCTTGTAAACTTTGGTTCTTTGGATAGCCAATCAAGCCTTCTAGAGGTCCCAAGTTTAATTTTTCAATTTTTAGCTTGTTTAGTAGGGCTGCTATTGACTTGTATCTTGTCCCATTTTCTGTTATAACCAGCTACCCAGTAAATTGATCTCTTTTTCATAAGCTCTTTCTAAGCTCCACAGTGGACCCCACAGTGTGAGCTTTGGCTTTTTGGATAGCTCACCAACTCAGCTTGATACCCAAGTCTTTGTTTTGAGCTTTGGAGCTTATTTACCTAGCTTATTTTAGCCTGCAAAATGTCCTCAGGACTGTTTGGTTTCTCAGTTTGAGATTAGTGCTTATTTGCTTATAAATAGCTTATCAGTGTTCTTAATTGTGTTTTCTAGCTTAGTATTAGTAGCTTATAGCATATCTTAGCTTCTGTATCAAGTTGGTGGTCTTTGGTTATCATTTAGCTTTTTCAAGTGCTTATTATTAAGCAGTTGTAACTGCAGTTGCTAATTTCTCCAAACAAGACCATGTTTTTCTATTTTTCCTAGATTCTACATATTAAAATAGACTTTTCCTGAAATTTTCATTATTTTTCATAACTGTTTGCTATTTTTCTTAATTAAAAACAGTTTTTAGGTATTTTTAAATAGCTTTTAATACAAATAAATTATAAAAAGTCCAAAAAAATGATTTTTCAATTTTCTTAGGTTAAGATAAATATAAAAGTAATAAAAAGTATTTTTCCATAATTTTCTTAGTTTAAAAAGTATTTTTTAGCATTTTTATTAGTTTTAAATAGTTTTAAATTAATAATAAATACATAATAAGTCTTAAAAATATATTTTTAGTTTTAAAATAAGTTTTATCATATTTTAGATTTTTCCAAGTTATAATTTCATTTTTCTAGGTTAATTTTGTATTTTCTTGTATTTTAGCACAATTTAAATACTTAATAAATAGTTTTTAATTAATAATAATTAAATAAATAGTTGTAAAAATTATTTTCTTTTAATTTTCTTTTATTATTAGGATTGTTAAAACATCATTTTCATATTTATAGGCCTTTTATTTCTTTAAAACTCAATTTTTATTTTGTACGTAGACGTTATTTTTATTTAAACGTAAGTTTTAAGTTTTAGGTTTTAAACGATCATCGCTTTTAAAAATAGTGATAGCGTTTATTTAATAGATTTTAACTTTTTAATCTTTTTAATTTGCATTTAAGTCGCTTTTATTTGTAAATCTTTTCTTTTAGTATAATTTTCCATCGAAAACCTTACTGATTGCTATCCTTAGTGATCATTCGACCATCTGATTAAGTGTTTTTACACCAATTCATCCTCCGTGGGACTTAACGACCCAGGAATTCCCTATATTCCTCTGATCTTAATTGCATTTGCGTCTGAGCTGTTTTAAGTCTGTTAGACTTGACTGTTTGGACGCAATCAATGAAAAGTATTCATAAGATCGAATAGGATGCATAGAGTCATGTTTGTCCTGCAAGTTAGCCTCTAAAGATATAAGGTGATCTTTAAGTTGGGATAAAGATTTAATGTTAGACTACCATGAGTAGTTATTATAGTTGTCTATATGCCAAAAGCAAGAGATGATCAACTAGCAAATATGCTTATAATGACAGAAGAAAGAACCGTTACCTTTCTGTCTCTAATAATGACAAAAGCATCATCGCCATTCTTATCCCTGCAACACCATAATAGATACAAGATTGTTATCAGTTGAAGACAAGTGAAGAAAAAAGACTATGAAGACAAACAAAATAAGATACGACATCAAAAAAAACCTGATATTACCTTATATCTTTTAAACTATCATTAGCACTTGATGATTGACCAGCAGTCTACAGTAGATAAAACATTATGTTACAGCAAATATCATACATGTGCTAATTAAACAAAATTAAACTACTTGAATTTAGATTAGATAACAAATATAGAAGGTATCACAGATATATAAAAAATATATATATATCGCCTAACATCACATATGTGCACTAAAGAAGATTAGTCAAAGTGTCAAACCTTTCGATATAGTTATTCATATGAACATATAAAATTCAACTTGTGTGCTTCAAAATCACAAGTTATTTTAAATCCATTTAAGTGTTACCTTTGGTTGATAGTTTGGATCTACTATGTCTTCTTCTGGGCTTTCATTTAAATCAATAAATAACCGTTTAGCCACTCCGCTGCCTCTTCCGATGCCCTTATTCAAGCTTAATGTTCTATCCATGGGAGAGGAACTTGAAAAAACTTATGATTTGAACCTAATGTATAACCTCGAGTCTAGGAATAATGCAGGTGGAAAGTTCTTCCTAAATGACATTGATTGAAAATATTAATTATGGACTATTTATGTGTGTAATCCAAAGGTAATTTGAAAATCATGCATTAACTCGGGTCCTTTTAATAAGTGCCTGTTAAATGAGAATAACTATGAGCAGATTATATTCTTTTTTTTGCCTGAGCATTGAATCATTTTCAAAATATTTACGATTCATTAATTTTATGAGATTTTTTTGGCTAAATTTAACATTTGCGTCGAAATGATCATGAGCTTTTCTACAACATTAATGTTAAAACATAAACACTCATCAATTTTGTGAAGAGACAACCAATATAACTAAATAACATGAACATCTGAATCCCCAAATCGAACATTTTACAAAGTAAAATTCCATAGGAATGGGTGCTTGAACATTTACAGCCTTATATACTAATCACTGTCATAACAAAATTTCAAGTCTTTGAACAAAAAAAATGAATGAAATTATTAAAATTAGGATGTAAAGTCAAAAACTCATAAACTGTGTATATGTTCGCATTTCCAAGTAACACAAATTTACAATGCTTGATGGTTTCTTTGTGAGCAGTAAACAATCTTGTACGTGTATGCCAAATTATGCCACCCATCACCCATAAGAAACTTGAACTCCGTACTTAAATGTTTTAAAGGATCGAAGGGGTGTTAGGATATTCGTCTAAAGTTAAATCACATTTTTCTGTTGGCAAAAATTGGTCCTAAGTTTTTAGAAACTTCCAGTCAAAATAATCAGACTTTGATAATCAGGTCACGCGCTTTAAGGAAGAAAATTATCCAGAAAAATGTAAAGTTATCTACCTCCAATCAACTGGTTATATGATTCTTTAGGTGACAATCTTCACTAGCAAAATGCACATCCAAACAACGTTTAAGGGGGGTGTTTGTATATGCATCTAAAGTGATTATCACAGCTTAAAGTCAGAATGATCATTTTTTAATGTTGACAGAAGCTGATTTTGAGTTTCTAAGATTTAGAGTCAAAATTTGGAGAATCAGGTTACGAGTTGTTGTAAAAAAATAGAAAATTAACCTATCTCCAGCTCTAATTAACTAATCATAAGATTCTTCAAGAGGCGATATATAATCTCAAATTTGCACATCCAAACACCCCCTAAGTAGTATAAGACCATAGCACCAAAGTTATAGCTTTTAAGGGGGTTATTGGATATGCATCTATTTTAATTGTTGCAACTTTACGTCACAATATACTGGTAATTTTACATCTTGTTTCAAGCTTATATAGGGTCAAAAAAATCATATTCGGAGAATCAAGTATTTGTTAAAGGATAGCAAATTATTGAGACCATTGTAAAATAACTCAAGCTATCTTCAACCTTAACCAACTACTATACCATTCTTCGGGTGACAATAATCACTATAAAAAAAAATAGAAACTGAAACACTCCCTAAGTGGTGCCTACAACAACATTGGAATACTGGATCAAAGGACTCGTAAAAGTTACATTGCTACTTCTTATACTATTAATTTGCACATAAATCGTTAGTTACCCTAAGTGAGCACAAATGCCAATATACTTAAAAAGTTGCCATTCGTAAATCCGAAACTAATATTCTATTCTATCGCTTTAGCACGAGTATCACTGAACTGATATCTTTAAGTATAATTATTTAAGGTCAGAACAACCAAATTTGGAGATCAAGTAAGATCTTATGAAAAACTGATATTGGAGTGATTATAAAATTGCATAACTCTCGAGCTTTAGCTAAATATCCTCAAGTGGAAATAATCACTCTTAAAATGCACATACAAACACCACGAAGTAAGTGGCACCTATCGTAATAGGACCAAATTGATAGTTATAAGGCGTATTTGGACATGCTTTGCATCATAAAGTCACAATAATCACTTTCAAGTATTAGAGAGAATTGATTCTTGGTTTTCTCACTAAGTAGGGTCGTAACTCATAAGTCACATTTGGATAATCTAGTAGATAATTATTCTATGAAAGCTACTTGTAGAGATGATTTTAGAATAACTTAACTATCTCCAATTTATATCAACTAGACATATCACATATGATTCTTCAAGTGACAATAATCACTCCCAAAACACATGCCTAAGTGATACCAATGTTAACATGGGACCAAAGTTCTCTCACAGAAATTGTGCTGCAACTTCTTACTAGCAAAAATTGCACATCAGCCAATATCTTAATGGTTACTTCCTCTTAATTTGAAGCATCACCATGAGCCTTTTTATTTTGTAAATATGCACATCAAAAAAATTTGTCTTCTACTCACGTTATCATCTATAAGTCCATTATCTACTTATACAATTACCATTTGTAATCTGTCACGTAACTGTTTCACCCTTCTATCATTATTACACGGCACAAGTTTCTTTCAAATTTATCAACATATAGCAATCATCTCTAAAATAAAAGTCCCATTAATGCTACTACACACCTGGATACAGCTTACACAAAATCCACTCTATTCACTCACCCAGTGAACCATATATACCCATTCATACCCAATATGACCCATTAGAATACATTTGTAGATCTTCTAATCGTCATCTATAGTTCCAATATATACTTATGCAAACACCATTTGTAGTCCTAAACTAACATAACTATTTCACTACTCTATCGTTATAGCAAGAGTAGCACAAATATCTTTAATCTTTATCAAGACATATTAATTAAGTAACTTAAAACACAAAGAATACAAGAAAGCACATATAATTTACATGATAATGACTGAAAATGTTACATACGGGCAGATTTTAAAAAGTGCGTGTTAACTGAGAATGATTATGAGCAGATTTAATCTTCTTTTTGCCAAGTCATTGAATCACTTTCTGAGTATCTGTGACTCATTACTCATACAAGAATTTTACAAATTTAGAATTTGCATAGAAATGATCATGAGCTTTTCTAGAACCTTAATGTTTATACATAAACACTCATCTTGTTTTGTGAAGACACAACAAATATAACTAAATAACAGGAACATTCGAATCCCCAAATCGAACATTTTACAAAGTAAAATTTCATAGAGTATTCCAAAAAATGGGTGCTGGAATACTAATCACTGCAATAACAACAGTTCAAGTCTTTGAAAAAAGAACGCGAGAAGTAAATCATGATAAAGATATAAGCTTTAATACTCATAATATCTATAGAATCCAAGTAACACATATTTACAACCCTTGATTGTTTCTTTATGAGAAGTAAACAATATTGCTTTTTTTTTTTTGGCTACATTATGCAAGCCATCACCCATAAGAAACTTGAGTTCTGAACTTTAAAAAGTTGTAGAGAGCTAAAGGGCTGTTAGGATATGTGACTAAAGTGTTACTACAAATATTACCTTTTAGTGTTAGTTCTAAGTTTCTGATTATTTAAGGTCAAAATATTCATGTAACAATCTATAAGAGGAGAAATAATTGAGACAGATGTAAAATTACCTTCTTCTAGTCAACTGGTTATATAATCCTTCAAGTGACAATCATCAAACTCAAAATGCAGATCCAAGCACCCTTTGAGTGCTGCCTATGGTAGCATTGGACCAAAGTAATAGTTTTAAAATGGGATGAGTGTCTTAAGTGACTATTGCAACTTAAAGTCACAATAATCACATTTGAATGCTGACAAGAACTAATTTTAAGTTTCTAGTAAAGTGTAAAATTACCTATGACCAACTTTGATCAACTAAGTGATACCTATCGTAACACGGGACCAAAGGGATAGACTGATAGTCTGATGGGGGTGTTTAGATATGCGTCTAAAGTGATCATTACAGCTTAAAGTCACGATAATCACCGAGCGTTGACGACGTTGATAATTAGTTTCTGAGTATTTAGAGTCAAAACAATCAAACTTGGAGATGCAAGTAAATAGATGTTATAAGAAAACTCATTCTAAGAATTTTGTGAAATTACCTATCTCTAACTTTAAATAACTAACTATACAAACCTTCAGGTAGCAATAACACATTCAAAATGCACATCAAAAGACGCCCTAAGCGTTACTAGTTCTTACTATCAAAATGCACGCCAATCATATTTCCCCTACGCGAGCAACAAAGTTCCAAGCTCCACTGCTCAAGTCATCTATAGTTCCAATATACAAAGAAGTTACCACTTGAGTCATCCTATAGTTCAAAATGTATATCAATTAATTACTTAAAGTGCTTATCTCCTTAAAGTGAAGCATCCCCATTATCCTTTTTTGTATAAAAGAAATCTAGTTATTCTACTCGTCGTCTATAGTTCCAATATACAAAGAAGTTACCACTTGAGTCATCCTATAGTTCAAAATGCACATCGATTAATTACTAAAGTCGTTATTCTCTTTAAGCGAAGCGTCCCCATTAACCTTTTTTGTATAAAAGAAATCTAGTTCTTCCACATGTCATCTATAGTTCCAATATATACTTAAACAAACACCATTATTAGGACTAAACTAACATAGCTATTTCACTATTCAATCGTAGACCGGATTTAGTGGTCACCACTTAAACACCCTCAATCACTTCCACCTAACCGCCACATCATCCCCCTCCCTCTCACTCACTCACCACTAAACACACAATCCCGTTAATTAATACCACGACACTCAACGCATCCAACTTTAAACACAAGAAACACAACCACCCATTTAAGAAAATCAAATTTTGATATATATATATAAAAGAGAAAAAAAAGGAAAAAAGGATAATATATGAGGAGGCCACCAACTATTAAGTTTTTAACATGGTTTCCGACCTTTTGGCCGACTAATCCACGGGGTGTTTGAACCTACCGCCACATAGACTCAAACCAGGTAAAGCCCTTCCTTTTCAAGAGGTTGGCGTGGCCACGTCAAGGTTGTTTGCACCTAGCAGGATTTTTTTTTTTTTTTTTATAGAACGGCAATTAACTATCTCACAATATAGTAATATACACACAACAAACTATCTCGCATGTCTTAGGGAGGACTTGAACCCACAACCATTTGGTTTGGGAGCTTCTCACACAACAATGGGTACCATTGGGACACAAGCCCTTTCGTGCACTTAGCAGGAATTGAACTTGAGACCTCACACATTTTAGTGTGACCGCCCTTAAAACTAACTGACAGGCCACCCAACTCTATATTTGTTTTCATTTAGACCAATTCGGTCAAATTTAACGGTAATATATACTTAAACAAACATTAATTGTAGTCCCAAACTAACATAACTATTTCACAAATCTATTGTTTTATCACGAAACATCAATCAAGTAAGCAACTTTAAGCACAAACAATGCAAGAAATTATATAAAAATGAAATCTTGATTATAAAAACAAATAAACCTTTTGATTCGCAGAACCTGCCCCTCCATGAGACATCATCATACCCACATGGGTTTGTTCTGAATTCGAATACCCATAAGGGCGATACGGGTAGCTCGACACTGGTCGATCAAGAAACCCTCTTCCAGAAGAAGCGACAGGATAAGGAACACCTCCAGCAGACAGTTGTTGAGGTTGTTGTTGTTGGGGGTTGTTATAAAGTGGTTGATAGAGTGATGGATGAAGGGGTTTTCTGGGTTGCTGTCGCGGTGGAGATGACATTTCTTTCAGGGTTTTCTCAACTTTTTCAAATTAAATTGGGGTTTTTTATATGGATTTAGCGGTTCTCTGATTTTTTTTAAAAAGGGTTTTGAGTTGTATTTATACTTCTTTGAGAAAATACAAAATTCAAAAATTACTATGTTGTTAGAATATTTAATGGGTCGTGTTACCGAGGCACCGCCTATATTTAACATAGGGGTGTGTGTGTTTTATCTCTCCTACGTCGCCCATACCCTACCCTATTTATTAAGGGTCGTGTTACCGAGGCACCCTCTATATTTAATATAGGGGGTGTGTGTGTTTTATCTCTCCTACGTCACCCGTACCCTACCTCATTTATTAATCCCAACTGACACCTCTTGTTGAATAAGACAAAAATTTATCTCTGTGTTTGCATGTAACTCGTCCTTGTGGTAATTTAAAAAAAAATGGACATAGGTCCCATCTATATTTTATTAATTTATTACCTAAGCCAACAAAAAAAAACAAAGAGAGTAACGCCACTTTATTTATATAAACTTTTTTTTATAAACTTTTTATAAATTTTTTTATAAAAAGTTTATAAAAATTTTATAAAAAAAGTTTATAAAAAAAAGTTTATAAAAAGTTTATAAAAAAAGTTTATACAAAATTTATAAAAAAAGTTTATAAAAAGTTTATAAAAAACGTGGAGTAGAGATGACATTAATAATCTTCATGTGGAGTAGATTGAAAACATTTGTTGTTGTACTATTGAAAACATTTATTGTTGTACTTGTTTAATATTTTAATGTCTAATGTTTTATTGTTTTTGTTTAATTAAATGAAAACAATACACAAATAAATACACTATACATATAAAAACACTACACAAATTAAATATACCACACAAATAAATACACTATACATATAAAAACACTACACAAATTAAATATACCACACAAAATAAACACTACACAATTAAATAAAATAAAATAAAAAGGTACCTGCAGGCTGCAGGCGTACGGACGGGCGGGCCCCATGCCTATGGGTGCCTGGCTTGTGTTTTTTGGGGTGCCGCAATATCTCAGCCCTATTTAATATGCAAAGTTTTGCTAACACTGTTTTTATTTAGCAAATTCAGATTTTATGCTAGTAATTTTAGGCTAGTCGGCAAAGTAATGTTTGCACTCGCCTTAACTCACCACTCACTCGTGAGTTCCTTGCACACTCTCTCGACTCACGCGTGACTCACGCAAACCAACACAAGTTAAGGTGAACGAGTCACCTACTTGATTTGTGAGCAATTTATTTTCAACCGTTTTTTTTTTTTTTAAAGTGTGTATAGTTTGTATATTATGTGATGATGATATTTGTTATGGTGTATTGAGTGGACAACGTTTTATTCATTACAGAAAGAAAGAAGACTACGTTGCATAGAAAATTAAACCGTGATACATAAAATAAAAGACATAGATTAAAATAACTAAATATAATCCGGGTGATCCCAAGTTTGAAAGTTGTTGGAGTTGTAACCATCGTCGTAAGCATACGAAGACGAACCTTCAAATTTGTTGTCTTTCCAGTCTGCATACAAAACATCGAATTCGTTGTCTTCCCGAAGTCTTTTTTAGACATTATTGAGATAATTTGGTAAGAAATTTTGTGTGTGTGTGGCTTTTGAGTGTGGATATATATAGGGAAATTCTCGAATTTGAAATTTGAATTTGTTGCACTGTAGTTTCAGAATTTAAGTTTGAATTTTGAATTTGTAAGTGTTAAAAAAAAGAAAAAATATTTAAGTAAAAAAAATTATGGTGCGTGTAGGTAATTGAAAGTGAATCCCTTGTCCGCATAAAGGTGAGTGGAAGTGAGTGGAAGAGAGAACAGAGAGAAAGCTGATGTGACGCTGATGTGTAAGCTGAGTGCACATCTACCTTGCGTTCCAGCCTTATGTGAGAACAACAAAAAAACATAATAAAAGCTACATATTCAAGTAATTTCAAACCCCAACGTGCTAGAAAACACAACCAGCAATTAAATAAACATATCACCAAGATAGTCGTAACTTACAAATGTTTCAAAACTTATAAAATTTCACCCTTGACGCAGACTGGCATGACTGACTTTGTGGCAGGGCGTGCCGTGATTGAAGCTGCACAGCGCAAACGTGTCAATTACGAAACCAAATGTGCTGATATTGGATATAGGTTCATCCCCTTCTCTTTCTCTTCTTTTGGTGAATTCGAGAAGGAGGCGGTGACCCTGCTGAAACGAATCCGAAAGTTCTCGGTCACTCAAGATATTGGCTCACGTGGTGCTAACTATATTTTTTAGTATGGTTTGTTTTGCTATTGCTAGAGGAGTGGAGGCCCAGTTAGTCTCTCGGCTCCCCATAATTTGTTGTAATTTCGTATAATTTTCTAATGAAGTGATGTTTTTATAAAATAAAAAAAATAAAAAAAAAAAATAAATAATAATAATAATAATAATAATAATAATAATAATAATAATAATAATAATAATAATAATAATAATTTGTGTAACTCCTTTCCCTTTTTCTTTAATGTTTTGCTTGGCAATCCCATCTACTAATGTCCTCCACCTTATGACTATGTAAGCTTTACATAGTGACAAGCAGTTGTAAAAAACAAACTATGTGAATTAGATATAAGACTAAAATACACGGTTGGTCCCTAAACTTGGCAAAACTCTTCGCGTTGAGACAGAACTTGGCATTATCATCGCCACGGGTCCAAAACATCGCCTTTTATACTCGAAATTAGTCCTTTGACAAAGTCAATGTCTGATTTTTGTTTTGTAGTCGAGGGTATTTTAGTCCATACACATTTATACTTTGATAACACATTTATATTTTAGCCCTTCATCTTTCATCCTCGTCATCATCTCCCCAAATCATCATCTCCCCAACATTCATCATTCATCTTTCATTCTTCATCCTGGTCTAAAATAATGGATGTAGACCATTATAATATATTTTTAAGCTATCAAACGATTCTTTCAGTTGATTTATATATAGGTTTCAGTTATATTTTTAACCTATTGAATCTGAGTTCTGGATTCAATTCAAAGTAATGTGTTCACCTACAAAATGCGCCCACCAAAAGCTAATCTTTTGAATGGGATAAACTCCTAAAAATCAAAACCTTTTTGTTTTATTTTTGAATGGATCGAAAGTACCACTCCTTATTTCTAATTCCATTATCTTTTTTAGTTTTGACATTGCTATATTTTTTAAATGGTGTCCCACTAGAGAATGGACATGCGCTTGTTCGCTCTTTGCCACAAGTCCATAACTTCAATAAAGTAAAACTTATGGTTTAATGGAAACCCACAATTCAAGTGTTGCTCTAACAATCATGCTCCGCATAATCTCACAAGGTACATTCCTGTGGGACACCATTTAAAAAATATAGCAATGTCAAAACTAAAAAAGATAATGGAATTGGAAATAAGGAGTGGTACTTTCGATCCATTCAAAAATAAAACAAAAATAGCTACATAAAGGAACGGGTCAAATTGGTCAATAGCAACCCAACGCTATGTCTAATTCATGAAACCTCCTAAAACATTTTACTCGAGCAATTAGATAATTATAAAATAACATAACTTTGATAAACATGTTTCCACATGGTTTCATTAAAAATTATAACATTTGGACAAAAAGCGTGTTGGGTCAAGTAGACCTAACCAATTCAACCCTTTTACAGAAGGACCCATTTTAAAATTTGTTTCCTAGCTCATTCATTTTGCCCACATCTGTTGGAAACTATTCAAAGACAATGAAACGGAAAAAACAAAATTGAGGGTCGAGACAGTACCTCGTCACTCAGGCGAGGCTCCACAAGCACGTAAAGTGGTACCCCATTTAGCCTCCAGTTACCCTGTTAGAGATGATAATTAGATTGTAGAAAGGTAGTTACTACTATTAACAACCATGATGGTAGTAAAACATGTTGGGTTTTAGGTTCCTTGGATGATGAATTACTTTAAGTAATGGAACCACGGACAAGCTTGAAGATAACCACGGACTGAAGAAGTGTAACCACTGATGAAGATAACCGCGGCTAGTAGTATTGGGTAACCGCTGATAGTATATTGTAAGCACTGCTAGTTTTCTATAGTCGGTTAGTTTATTGTATCAGATAAATATGGAAAAGATATTTATCTTGTAGGTTACGTATTGTATATTGTATAGGACTCCTTAGCCTATAAAAGGAGGTCCTAGGCTAGGTTAGATGTACGTATGTTTTATATCTAAGGTCGATACACTTCAAGGTTGCAAAACCCTAATACTGTAAGAGTATTCGTATTAATAAATAATATTGAGGTGTTGAATGTTAATTGTTCTTCTTCTTAAGATCAAGTGTTAAATTCCGCGTAATACTTGATAAGCTTTTGTTACAAGTCAGTTTCTATATTAGATCGTTTGCTCAACTGGGATCAACAAGTGGTATCAGAGCGGTGATCTAGAAACTGTTATCAAGAAGAAGTCTGTTAATTTGTACTCAAGGAAGTTAAGATGTCTGAAGAAACTCATATGGTGACTGCTTCTAAGGTTCCCATGCTCAAACATGGTGAATATCAAATCTGGAGGATGCGAATGAGGCAATACATTCGCATGATTGATTATGCTCTATGGGATGTTGTTGAAAATGGAGACTCTCTTCCTTTGAAGGGTGAGGATGGTAAGGTGATTGCTATTATAAGTGAACCTGATAAAGCTAAGAGGAAGATGGAGATCAAAGCTCACATTATTCTCTCCATGGGAATACCTAATGAGTTTGCATTAGATTTTGATCAGTATGAGTCAGCTAAAGAACTATTGGATGCTCTTGAATTAAGGTTTGCTGGTAATGAAGCTACCAAGAAGTCAAGGATGAACATGCTTAAGCATCAGTTTGAAACCTTCACTGCTCTAAGTGGAGAAAAGATTGATGGCACATACAATAGGCTTCAAAAACTCATAAGTCAATTGAAGGCAGTGGGTTACAAGTTCCTTCAAGAAGATATTAATTTGAAATTCATAAGGAGCTTATCATCTGATTGGGCTATTCATACTATTGTGTGGAGAAACAAGACGGACTTTGCTACAATGACTCTAGACAATCTCTTCAATAACTTGAAGGTCTATGAGTCTGAGAATACCTTTTCTAACTCGTCTTCTACTAATCAAAACATTGCTTTTGTATCCACAAATCACAAAAGCTCACAAGATGTATCCACTGCTGCCTATGGTATAACCACGGCTATTGCAAACAATACCACTGTTAGTGATAATGTCAGTGATGGTGCAATCTGTGCTTTCCTGGCTGATTTAACTACCAGTGTTATTGTGCTGAATCAAGATCTGGATGAAATTGATCGTGATGATCTTGAAGAGATTAATCTTCAATGGCAAATGGCAATGTTGACTCTTCAAGCAAGGAAGTTTCTTAGGAGGACTGGAAGACAGGTTAAGTATGATGGTCAAAGGAGAGCTGGATTCGACAAAAGCAAGATGGAGTGCTTCAACTGCAAGAAGAAAGGTCATTTTGCTAGGGAATGTCGAGCTCCTAAAAGACTTGAGGGTATTAAGAAGACAACAGAAGAGCCTACTATTTCTTCAGCTTTGGTTTCTCAGGATGGACTTGGTGATTATGATTGGAGTGATCAGATTGAAGAAGGTCCAAATGCAGCTTTTCTTGCTAGTGAAGCTTCAAAAGAGCAGAACTTTGCTCTAATGGCCTATGCTTCATCTTCTGGTTCAGATTCTGAGGTATCCAATGATTCTAAAACATCTACTTGTTCTTTTAAATCATGTGCTGATAACTTAGAGTCTCAAAAGGCTATCACTGAGAGTTTGAGAAAAGAAGTAGAGAGATTGACTCTAGATAACTTAGGATATAAAGTTGGATTAGAGGGTATGGAAGAGAGGCTAAAATTCTGTATTAAATGTGAATTTGAGTATGTAGAAAAGATCAATATACTAGGTGGTGAAATTGATCTTAAAAACAGAGAGATTAAAATGCTTAAAGATAAACTAGCAGAAGCAGAAAGTGTAAAAGTTCAGGCCCTAGAGGAAAAAGAAAAACATGTTGTTAGGGTTGCTAAAATACAATATGCTTCTGATCTTGTACAGAAACCAATTGGCCAAAAACTGTTTAGAGATGGTACTGGTTTAGGATACAATGATATGCCACCACCCCCTTTAATGAAACATGCACCACCAGTTAAAGAACTGTCATTTAGTAGTGAATTCAGTTTTAATAAACCTGTTGAAAAAGTAAATAAGACTGAATTACCTAAGATAAGTTCTGATAAGTTATCTGGTGCTCCCATAATTGAAGATTGGGAATCAGATTCTGAGGATGTTAGAACTGAATCAACTAAGTCTGAAAAGATAGAGCCAGTTAAGAAAGTTGATTCTAAGCAAGTCAACCTTGTACCTAGATTTGGAGCTAAAGTTACCAAGAAAGTTGTAGAGTACAGGGAAATTCCTAGGGAACAGATGAAACCATATAAACCTAGGGGTAATCAACGAAGCTTAAATGGTCTAATTTCTAACAGATTAGGTGATGAGTTTCAATGTGTTAATAAGGCTTGTTTTGTGTGTGGTAGCTTTAAACACTTACAGAGAAATTGTCATAAAAACAGACCACAAGTTTGGAATCATTGGAGGAGGGTAAATCATAAAAACTTTTCAAGAAAAACAAATCCTCATCCTAACAGTAACATGATTGCAAGAGCAGTGCTGATGAGAAATGGGAATACAAAATCTATTGTCACTGCTTCACCTAAATGGGTTCCAACCACTGCTAAGCAAAATGTAAACACGGATAAGCAGTGTCTAACCACTGATAAGCCAAATATCACCACTGATTCAAAAGAAGTTTTAAAAATTCCTAAGGTGATAACTGATACAGTGGTTGGAAATCATTTTTATGCTGTTAAGGCCTCAGCAAGTTGGCAATGGAAGCCTAAGACAAAGGTTTTACCATATGTCAATTGTGCATCAATGGACCTAACAAAATTTGAATATTTTGATGCACAGGGCAGACCCAAGTCAGTACTGACTTGGGTCCACAAGAGGAACTAATTTGTGTAATCTTATGTGTAGGGCAATCTTCAAACTGAGCTAAAAGATAAAGGAGTTTTTGATAGTGGTTGCTCTGGGCACATGACTTGGGATGGAAGTAATTTGGAAGATTTTGAAGCTTATGATGGAGGATATGTGGCATTTGGCAATGATCCAAAGGGAGGAAAGATACTTGGCAGAGGCACAATCAGAACAGGGAAGCTAGACTTTGAAAAGGTCTATTTGGTACAGGGACTAAAGTACAATTTATTCAGTGTTTCTCAAATGTGTGATAAGAAAAACTGGGTACTTTTTGGGGAAACTGAGTGTGTGGTGTTATCTTCTGAGTTTAAGATGCCTGATGAGAAGTTTATACAACTTAGGGTACCTAGGAAGGAAAATATATATTGTTTTGATCTTAAAAATGTTCTTCCTAATAGGTCCTTATGTTTGTTTGCTAAACCATCTGTTGATGAGTCAAAATTGTGGCATAGAAGGCTAGGTCATCTAAATTACAAAACAATCAATAAACTGGTAAAAGGAAACTTAGTGAGAGGGTTACCTTCAAAGGTTTTTGAGTGTAAGGAACTGTGTGTGGCCTGTCAAAAAGGAAAACAACATAGAGCTTCTTGTAAGACCAAAACTGTAAACACCATAACACAACCACTGTTTATGCTTCATATGGACTTATTTGGACCAACCTTTGTTAGAAGCTTGAACCATAAGCAGTATTGCCTAGTTATCACTGATGATTATAGTAGATTTTCTTGGTATACTTTTTGGCTACTAAGAGTGAGACTAGTGAGATTCTTAAGAGTTTCATTACTAAGATAGAAAATCTAGTAAGTCATAAGGTCAAAGTAATCAGATGTGATAATGGAACTGAGTTTAAAAATGATGTGATGAATCAGTTCGGTGTAGCTAAAGGTATTGAAAGACAGTTTAGTGTTGCTAGAACACTACAACAGAATGGTGTAGCTGAGAGGAAAAACAGAACACTAATTGAGGCTGCAAGGACTATGTTGTCAGAATCTAAGTTACCAACTACCTTCTGGGCTGAAGCTGTCGGAATTGCATGTTATGTGCAAAACAGAAGTAAGGTAGTGAAGCCTCAAAACAAGACCCCCTATGAGCTATTACATGGTAGGAAGCCAATGATTGCATTCCTAAAACCTTTTGGGTGTCCTGTTACCATTTTGAATACCATAGACTACCTAGGCAAGTTTCAAGAGAAAGCAGATGATGGATACTTTTTAGGCTATTCCACTAATAGCAAAGCCTTTAGAGTATACAATAGGAGGACTAGAATTGTTGAAGAGAACCTACATGTTCAATTCAGTGAAAAGACTCCTAGTGTTGAGACCAAAGGACCAGACTGGCTGTTTAACATTGATATGCTAACCAAATCTATGAATTATGAGCCTATCATTGCAGGAACTTCCACTAATGCTGATGCAGCTATACAAAAGGATTCTGAAGTAGATAAATCTTCAAAGGAAGCTGATTCTCCAACAGAGTTCTATTTGGTTGAAAAGTGGAAAGCTGGTTCTGTTCCTTCCATCATTCACGAGCAAGGTCCCTCTGGTGATGATGTACTAAATACTGGAAGCAAAGTTGATCATCATCAAGATAAGGATGAGTTGTTGTCAGATAACTCAGTGTCGGTAGAAGAAATTGAAAAGAAGAAAAAGCAGTCTGCAAGCACTGATAAGCATACTGTAAGTGCTGATAGGCCATCTGTAAATGCTGACAAGCCATCTTCTACCACTGATAGTTCAAGTGCAATTCCGGCTACAAGCACTGATGATTGTACTTTCTTTGGACCTTATCCAAAGCCACTATTTGGTGATGAGGAGTATCCACATGATCCTAATATGCCTGACTTGATAGAGATGGATACTCCTACTGATGATGAAGACATGGATGAATTCTTCAATGCTAATTTGACTAATTTGGACACTGTTATAAATGAAAGTCCAATTACTTCTACCACAATTCACAAGATTCATCCCAAGGAACAGATTCTTGGAAATTTGAATACTCCAGTTCAAACAAGAAGCAGGGTAAAGAATTCAGAACCCTTTCCTGAACATGGGTTCTTTGCAAGATCTCTTCACAAAAGAAACAGTCATAAAGATCTGCAAAATTGCTTGTTTGCTTGTTTTCTGTCTCAAAAGGAGCCCAAGAGAATAGAAGAAGCTTTAACAGAAGAAGGATGGGTAGAATCAATGCAAGAGGAGCTTCTTCAGTTCAAACTTCAAGAAGTTTGGACATTGGTTGATCTTCCAAATGGGAAGAGGGCTATTGGAACTAAATGGGTATTCAGAAACAAAAGGGATGAAAGAGGAGTTCTAGTGGAGGAAAATAAGTTAGCCATGGGTTTCCATCTTCACTTAATGATGAAGATGATGAAGAGGATGAGGAGGTGGTTAGATCAACTACTTCTGGTTTGTTCCAACTAGGGTTCCACATTTTTGATTGATTGGGGATTTTGGAGCAATTAGGATTTTTATCTCTTGATTGGTTTGGGCGTTATATGATATTTGGGTGCTTTTTATAAGTGAGGATTAGGGTTACTGAAGTAACTAAGGGGCAGGTTAAATGTGGTTGGAAAGTTAATGAGGTTCTTGGGGATTGGACTGAGAAATATTCTAGAAGTTGACTATGTTGACTTTACTGTTCTAACCTCGGATAGGTTGTTTGTAACCACTTCTGGCTATTACTAACCACTGACAGCTATACTCTTTGTCTTTGTGTTTGTTTTGTGTTGTCTTGCAGGAAAGAAGGATGTGTGTGCATAAGGAGCTAGTGTGTTTGCTGCTTATGTTTGTGCTTAAATATATATATATATATATATATATATATATATATATATATATATATATATAGTTTTTGTGTAATAGATGGTTTTTGTTTAATCCTTCATATCTTGTGAGATCACTTTTCAAGAGACATGGATTTGCTTGCTCTAATTTGGATCTGTTGGAGAGGTGCCTATCTGTATCCACTGATGGTGTGTTACAACTGCGGACAGTTGTTGTGAAACAACGAATAGTATGTTGCTCTGTTTTGATACTTCAGGGGTTGTTTTGACACTTTGGCAAAAGTATATATATCACTTCCCAAACTCACGGATGGATCACTTTCAATTGCAAATATTGGTATCACAAACCCTAATCACTTTGGTTGATTTCTTCACAAACCCACTTTCTTCATATCAATCACAATGGCTGAGATATACTCCACTTCACATAATCTTGTTGCTATTCTTACCAAAGATGCTCGCTCTGAAGGGTTTCATCAAATGATTGATTTTCTTGTTCATAGTCCCATTCACTTTGCTTTAACGGTTGAACCTACCATTTTTAAAGCCTACATACGTCAGTTTTGGAAGAATGCTAAACTTGAGGAGGTTCATGGGTTGGAGGTTTTTAGTACTAGGGTGGATGAGAATGCTATTTCGGTTTCTGAGGAGCTTATTAGAGAAGTTTTGAGGCTTGATGATGCTGATGGTGTTGATAATCTTTCTGATGTTGAGATTGTGGCTGGTTTAGAGAGATTAGGATACACATACAGAGGTGAAAAGGTACAATTTTTTAAGAATCTGTTTTCTCAACAATGGAAGTTTTTGATTCACACTTTGTTGATGTGTATGAGCAATAAGACCACAGGCTTTAATGATTTTCCTTCAAAAATTGCTACTGCTATTATTTGTTTGTCAGATGGGAGGAAATTTAACTGGGCTAGGATGATTTATGAGGGGTTAGTGCAGAATATTAGGAAGAAGGGCAAATATTATTTGTATCCTCGATTTGTTCAATTGCTTGTGGAACATCAAATCCAGGATCCTATTGAACATATTAGAGCGTATGAGGTACATCGTATGATTCCTAGAGTGTTTGCATATATGAGGAATCCGCCACAGAATGTTGTTATTAGAGATGTTCCTTTGTTTCCTCACATGCTAAATTTTCCTACTGATTCTGAGTTTAATGAAGGTCTTGCTTCATGGACTAGGCGAACACAGGGCACTCAGCTTCCTCAGGCTAGTGCTAGTGGTATGGTTAATGAGGCTGTCACACGGGGTGGAGGTGACATGATTGGACGGGCTTACACTACTGATTCATGCTTAGATGCTGGTCAGGATAGTGGAAACATAAATAAGACCCAACCTTTGGCAATTCCTAATGTGGAAAGTTCTTTAGAGCTTAACACAGGTGGAGGTATCCCTAGCCAACTGGCTGCTACAGGGTACATAGATGATCAGGCTCGGTCTGGTGCTATGTCTTTTATATCCAAGGATTCACCGCTCGGAGCAGTTAACACAGCTCGAAGTGATGAGGATAGATTGGAACCTGATAATGAATTGACGGTTGATGACTATGTATATGATGACTTTTTCGATGAACCACCTCTCGGACCAGATAACACAGGTCGAAGTGGGGAGGATATTCTTGAACGTGTAAATGAATTGACGGTTCAGTGTGCTAAAATGGAGGATAAGATTTCTAGTCTACAGGAGGTCACTGTGCTTCAGGGTAAAACTATTCGGAGATTAAAGCATAGGGTCTTGGTTTTGGAGAGAGTGAAAAGACCTGGACTTGATGTTTTGAAAGCTTTGAGGCGTATGAAAAAGAAGGTGAACTCTTCTCCTACTCTGAATGTGGATGATGTATCCAAACAGGGGAGGAGTGATGGCATGACTTCAGGGGAGGCTGGGAATGTATCTGTTGGTGTTACTATGGAAGAAGATGTTGACAGTGGAGATCAAGAATTTGTAGTTTCTGATAAAGCTGGGAATGCTGTTGTTCTTGAAGAATTGAAGAGTGTTGACATAGTACAGAACACAACCACTGATAGTATATCTGAAACCCTGGTTAGTACTTTTGTAACCACTGATGTTTCAGATTTGGCTATTGTTTCTACTACTGTCATACCCACTGCTATCACAACTACTTCTACTGTTGTTACAACTCTTTCTGAATTACCATCTAAGCCTAAAGAAGTAGAGAAAGAGGCTGCAAGCACATTGATTAATCTGAGCAAAACATCATCTATACCTACATCAATAATTGCACCTGCTTTATCTATTCAGTCTACTGCTACTAAATCAAAAGGTAAACCAAAAGGTAAAAGTTTGGTTATTGGTGAACCTTTGAAGAAGAAAATGGTCAAATCTAATGTTGGAAAAGGCAAAGAAGTAGTACTGAAGTTCAAAAATAAAACAGAACAAGAGGCTTATGATAGAGAGTTTGCTAGAAGTTTAGAAGAGGAGGATAGAGCAGTTTTGGAGAAGAGAAAGAAAGATGAAGAAGAAGCTAGTCAGAAGATATTAGCTACATGGTATGAATCTCAAAACTATCTTAAAGCTTCATAATTGATCAATGATGAATATACAGTACAAGAATGGGCTTTGTTCGATGATGAAGAAAAGGCTAGACTTCTGATAATGTTGGCAAAGAAGGTTAGTAAAGAAAAGAAGACGATTGTAAGAAAGAAACCTCCTTCTATTGCTCAGTTGAGGAATGTTTTGATGAGGATTATCAAGAATTATGGTATATATTTTTCTGAAAATCTTAGTACCTGTTCATTTAAAAGAATTTTGGAAATCTATGAGACATGTATGAGAATTAATAATGATGATTTCTGTCCGATGGATTCTCAAAAGGAGAAAGAGTGGGTTAAAGAGCATGATGCATGGATGCAAAGTAAACGAAAAAGAACATCTGAGATTCAGGAGACATCTGATTCTAAGAAGTTGAAAGTTGTTGAAGAAGTGAATCAAATCATTTCTTATGAGTTTAATCTTTTAGATGGCAGTGAAGGAGTTTGGAAAATTAAAAGACTCAATAATGAAGTTTCTGAGTATAATAAATTTTCTCAAATGCTTCAGTATTTTGATAGAGATGATTTGATGAATCTTTGGGTACTTTATAAGAATAATTTTGGTGAAGTACATCCAGATGATTATCATGAGAGGCTGATGTATCATAATTTGAAGATTTTATTTGAGCCTACTCATGCTGAACCTGAATGGCAAGGACTCTACAATGGTCAAGTTACTTGTTAGTTTTTATATCAAACCTGTGGAGTTCATGTTTTAACTGTTTCTGGACAGATTATTCATATGCTTGTAGAAGGTGAATATCCTAAATTGAATAATCATCCAGGAATCATTGCTCAGATGTTGAAGCCGGGTTGTTTCAAGATGTTATTGTCCTATGATAGTCAAGCTTATGACTTGTTGAAGAAGTATGAGAAGATACTTAAAAGTAAGTGTTTGGTTACATCCTCCACATCAGATGTTTTGAGCTTAAAAGAAACTTGAGAATTCTGTTAGAATTTATCAAGTTTAGGGGAGGATTGTTGGGTTTTAGGTTCCTTGGATGATGAATTACTTTAAGTAATGGAACCACGGACAAGCTTGAAGATAACCACGGACTGAAGAAGTGTAACCACTGATGAATATAACCGCGGCTAGTAGTATTGGGTAACCGCTGATAGTATATTGTAAGCACTGCTAGTTTTCTATAGTCGGTTAGTTTATTGTATCAGATAAATATGGAAAAGATATTTATCTTGTAGGTTACGTATTGTATATTGTATAGGACTCCTTAGCCTATAAAAGGAGGTCCTAGGCTAGGTTAGATGTACGTATGTTTTATATCTAAGGTCGATACACTTCAAGGTTGCAAAACCCTAATACTGTAAGAGTATTCGTATTAATAAATAATATTGAGGTGTTGAATGTTAATTGTTCTTCTTCTTAAGATCAAGTGTTAAATTCCGCGTAATACTTGATAAGCTTTTGTTACAAGTCAGTTTCTATATTAGATCGTTTGCTCAACTGGGATCAACAAAACACCAATCATATTGATGCAAAATGGGAGCATTGATTGTAGATTTGTGTTAATATGATACGTAGACAGCTAGAACACAATTCCAAAATCTACGAATGAAAATGGCAAGAGATTTCAGACTAAAAAGATCGTATTAGGAATCAAGAATGCAGAGTATGAGCACATAGAACAAGTCTTGTTCAAGTAAGGTCATAGATAAAAAATATTCTATATAGTTACGAGTCCTTTTGATGTGTGAATCAATATAATTTATCATGAATTCATGATATCCATAAGAACTAATCACCTCCTCACCAATATATCTATATTGGCTACTTTTATCATCTATTAGATGTTCTGATTAACATTCTTTTGATTAGGTAAATCGACGATCATGAATAGAAAAAAGTTCAAGAATGATTGACATTATCATACTTGATTGTTTTAACATTAGAAAGATAAACATCAACAAAATGTACAACGACTTACAAACTTGGATACAAAACAATAGTTACAGTTAACTTGAAACAATCAAAACGAGTTAAAGGTGATAATAAATGTACTTTCGGAACAACAAAAACCTTTACCTTCACTAGTGGCAACCCAATAACGCAAGCACACTCAACAACTTCAGCTCCAACACGTTCTGCAATAACATGTTCAAAAACATATATATTATTGGTCTGATCAATGATTAAATATGATTGTAATTCAATATAAATGATGGAACGTCCCAGTTAGGTGTTCTTGGACCTCTTTACTTTTGGTTGGTTATGTCTAGTTTACCAGGATGAAAGATGAATGATGAATGTTGGGGAGATGATGATTTGGGGAGATGAATGATTTGGGGAGATGATGGCGAGGATGAAAGATGAAGGGCTAAAATATAAATGTGTTATCAAAGTATAAATGTGTATGGACTAAAATACCCTCGACTACAAAACAAAAATCAGACATTGACTTTGTCAAAGGACTAATTTCGAGTATAAAAGGCCATGTTTTGGACCCGTGGCGATGATAATGCCAAGTTCTGTCCCAACGCGAAGAGTTTTGCCAAGTTTAGGGACCAACCGTGTATTTTAGTCTAGATATAATGTGCGAATTACATACTCACATGCTAACATATGCGAATTAAATGAATTATTGTGCGTTCATGCATTCACATAAGATATCGTTGAATTTGTGTTTCTACACTCAATTTTAAGCTTTACATACTAACGAGCATATGTAAACAATAAACAAAAAATATAAACATTCTTCCATTTTTTTCAATGATGATGACTCAGATGATTTAAATATGTAAATTTGATGATTTAAAGATGTAAACAGTAGGTTTTGAGGACGTTTGATTTCTTTCTTTATGTTTTACATGACTATTGTTTGGCATAGAATGGGCCCAATAGGTGTTTGTATAAGTTGTTTAATTCAAAAACATGACTACTCAAATTCCGGAAATCTTTTCAGTACTATCCCGCTTTGATACTGGTACCGTATTAGTGATCCCGGATTTTATTTTGGCTCGATTCATGGTACCGGTCCCGTACCGTGTATCGGGAGTCGGTACCATTATGGTACAGTATCGTACGATTCCGGCTGGTGTCAGAATTCAGGTCCTAATGCTCATCCTTAACTTAGAAGTTGGTTTTCTAACTTAGCAGAGTTTATTAACTCAATTGGCTAAAAAGTTCAAGTCAACTTAGATTGCTCGTCAATCCTTTTCATACCCACGTGGTGCAAATAATGACAGATATCTCCTTAATATATTAGAATACATTTAAAATCGTTAGCGGTGGCCCAAAATCAAAAGCACACGAGACCAGACATGGCACGATGGGCCTCACGCACTGGTACGCCAAGACCAGCGCGCTAGGTTTTGTGTCGTGTGCGCCGGTTTTCAAAAGTCCGCTTTCATCTTACTCGATTGAGTTTGATCTTTCAACAGAGCTTCGTATATAGTATATAAGATTTTTTTTATAATATCGCAACAATATTCAGACTTAGAGAGATTACCAAATTACCATGTCCCGCTTTATCAAATTACCATGTCCCATTTTATAAAATGACATCTCAAAACTTTTTTATAAAGCCCAACTCAAAGCCTTATAACCAACTCAAAACAGTTAATAAAACAAGCCTAACATATGAACAATTATAAAATGATAAAGTGGGTTTAATATTTACTTATGACTTGATTAATCACTTATGTTTACTTCCTTTTGATCAAACAAGTTAAGGCCACTTTAAGTACTTAGCTAAATGCATTCTTCTCTTATGGATCAACAGTTTACTAAATGTGTAAAGTACTTAGCTTAGTTGCATCAATATGATTAGTTAGCAAGTTAATTGTGGCTTAACAAATATTGTAATTTTTGAAATTTGAATTTTGAATCAAGAATCTCATTTGCATTGCTTTGTCCACCATACTCTCCAATATCCACCTTTCCCTCCTACCAAGTACGTGGATAATAGCATGCTTCCCTCCTTTTCCCCTAAACCAAACCACATTCATCCACAACCATTTGAATTTGAATTTGAATTTTGAATTTAAAATTGAGAATTCTCTTTACATGTCTTTGACTAACTTGATCACCACTCAGAGCTTCTTTACCCTCCACTATCCACCTTTTCCATTTCTCAATTGGACAATAGGGTGTTTCCCTCCTTTATCTAAACCAATGCTTATTTTAACCACAACTTAACCATGGCTAATGAGTTGGCTTAACCTAACCCTTCTTTATGCTTTGAAATGAACTTGGGAAGGTCAAAAGTGAAGTGCACATGGGGTTTAGCAAGAGGAAATGACTAGTTATTAGGAAGAAGACAAAATAGTGCAGGACATGCCAGGTAGCATGTGAGACAATGTTTGTCTTGGCTTGCCTATAAATAGACCCCTTCACCTCTTTCCAAACATTTTTCCCCTCTTATTTCTCTCTAACATATCTCTAAGTCTTTCAATCTTTTTTTGTCTAAACATCTTTTTATCATATATTGAAAGCAAAATTCTTGCCAAAAGAAGAACATACAAGAGCCTAATTCACTCTTGTGTGTCGTGTTGTGTCTAGATCGAGCCTTCTTTTAGTCTAGAGGTCTTCTTGTAATATGATAAGGATTTAAAACATACATTTTTAGGGGGTCATTTAAGCCCTAAATCGACACATTTTATAACCGTTACTACTTGAAATCGTTCCTTTTCACATTTTAGGTCTTTGGAAGCAAAATGCTGGAATCAAGCATATTTGGACGAAAATGAGCGAAAACATGAAGAAAACGACAAATTCAAGACTCAAGCAGATTTTAAAGCCTGACGGTGTCCCATCTCAAAGGGCGACGTCGTCACTTGTTCAATATTTTGATCAAATTACACGCGACGACTCAGGTGAATTTTTGGTTCTAAAGACTGACGGGGTCACGCCTAAACTCTGGAAGGCGTCTCCCTTATTGTCTACACCAGACGCCCTAGAACCATCCTCAGACGATGTCCCTCATGAAGACTGACGGTGTCACACTCATAAGCTGACGCCATCCCAACGATGACTTGGCCCAAACGAAACCCTAATGACGGCGACTTGACGGCGTCACTAGCAAAAGGTGACGCCGTCGCATTTGTAAATCTATATATAGAATTCAATTTTTCTGCATTTAGGGATGTAGAACTTTGGAGAGTAAACCCAAATTCGGTTGTAGTCCGACTTGGACAGTATTTTAGGGTTCCATACCATTCTTTACGTCATAAGATAAGTTTGTTAATCCATATTATCAGTATGTCTACCTCATGTTTAATATTATGTGTGTATGCTTGCTTGTTTATCATGAGTAGCTAAATTATCATTGTGTTTGCTTAGATCTATAAAACCTAGTTGTTAATTATTGTTAGGTTGTCTCTTGTCTTAATTGGTAGACGCTAGAGTAAGGAAAACTGGTTTATCCTTTAATTGTTGTGAGCTTGAATGTTCTTAATAGCAAAAAGCTTAGGAGTGCACCTTGGCCATCGTTGTGTTTATCGCGTGAGTTGTAGCTTGTTGATAATAGAGTATTCGGGGGAGATACTTAGGTACTTGGCGATCCCGGATAGTCTAGGTGAGAGTTACGATTCATAGAATTGGGGAATTTAGCACCACCCTATGACCAAACGGAATACAACGCACCAATTAAGATGAGGATGTGACAATTCAACTGACTAATAAGAGATAATTAGGGAGTAAGAACATCTAAGTAAACACATTTTTAATCATCATAAGAGCACACTTACATTAGCATAACCTATCCTTAGTTTAATTAGTTAAGTAGTTTAATTAAAAGTAGTTAAAATCGGTAGAAGTACCCCCCCCCTTCTATACCCCGAGATATTTACCTTGCTTTCTAAAAAAACATAAGAGACCAAAAAGAATCTCCCTCACCCTTACCTTCTCGTCATACATCTCTTCCTAGCATCTCAATTTCCCTAGAGAACGAATCAACCCCCTGGGCTTACCCCATACTACACTACAACGATTAGGTATACTGCCTAGAGGGTTGTAAAGCTTTCTCGTAGAAAAGGAAGTATTTCGACCCTGAACTCTCCCATCATAACATAAGTATTTAAATACTCTCATTCATTTGTAAATCACTATTCGAGTGCGGATAAGCAAGTGTAAAGTCTTGTGTGGGTGCGGATAAGGAAGGGTAAAGACTTATTCCGGGTGCGGATAAGGAAGGGTGTATAATTCTTGTAACAAGTGTGGTCAAGTTTAGATTTTATACTTCTTTGCTAGAAGTCTTGTAATAGGTGTGAGAGTTTGCGAGGTCTTTGCGGGTGGTTCCGGGTGTGAAACTCTGTTAGGTGCTAGCGTGGGTCTAGGTGTAGATCACTGAGAGCTAAGGTTATATGGTTTAGCTACCACAAGGATTTGGTACTAGTGAATAATATAGGTATCGCGGATTCGCAACTGGATGAATGGATGATCTAATTCCTTTATCTTGAACCAGTATAAATTGTTGTGTTTGTCTTTCTTCCCTTAACTCTTTACTTACGATTTATATTGCTTTATTGTTGACACCCTTACAAGAAACTTAAGACTTAACTTACTTAAACTTAAAATAAGTCGAAAACAATGTATTCACCTCCCCTCCCCTACAGTTATACAATTGGTATCAGAGCGGTTTACTCAAGTTTTCAAACATAAAAATATTTTTACAAAAGCTTTTTAAATTCGAAAACTTCTATTTCAAAATGTTTGAATCCTAAACAGTTTTTTGTAGAAATTTAAGTGAGATGCATGGCTTAAGAGTACTATGGAGATGTGTGCTCTATGCAACGACCATCATTGCTTGAACCCGAAGGGTTTTGCTTTTGGAAGAATCATTTTGAGACATACATCAAATCTAAGGATCTTGATTTGTGGGAAGATGAATTTGACAATATTAGAGTTAATTATAAGAGAAATATTAAATGGGTCATTTATGTAATAAGCTTAATTATCAATTAAGATTATGGATAAATGAATATTTAATTAAGTTGGAATGAACAAAGAAACGGATGAGTCCAGTGTGGGCCCACACGCACGCAGGCCTCCCTAGGGGAGCTTCTATTGTGAACGACTTCTTTTCGTCGCGAGGTTGTCTACCGAATCTACCTCTTCTCTTAAAGAACTTCTTAAAGTCTCTAACCGCTAAGGCATACTCTTTGTCTTCACTAACGGAAGCCGAACTTTCCTCATCACTCGATTCCTTCTTTGATTTTAATGCTAGAGACTTTATTTTTTCTCCTTTGCTTTTAACTATGTCGGAGTCTTTCTTGATTATCATTTTATGAACTTTCAAGTTTTCTATGAGTTCATCAAGTGATAATGTCGCCAAGCTCTTTAACTCTTCATGGCGGTGACCTTTGCTCTCCATTTGGGATGTAGAGCCTTAAGAAAATTCCTAACATAATTCTTGCTAGAATAACCTTCATCAAGAGCTTTAAGACTAGTGACAATAGTATTAAATCTAGCAAAAGCATTATCTATAGTTTCATCTTCCGGAATGGGAAATTGTTCATATTGTTGCACAAGAAGATCAATCTTGTTTTCTTTGACTTGATTATTACCTTGATGGGTGACTAACAAAGTTTTCCAAATTTCTTTTGCCGTATCACACATAAAAATTATTTCAAATTCTTTTCTTGGAAAATCATTATAAATCATCATTTTAGCCTCATCATTTTTGGCTAGTTTTCTTTTAAGAGTATCACTTTGTTTTTCGTAAGGAATAATTTCATTCTTATTTGTTTTCGGATTCTTTTCAATAGGTTTAAAATCACACTCGGTAATAATATGCCAAAGATCGATATCTTTTGATTTCACATAAGTTTTGAATCTTGTTTTCCAATAGATAAAACAACCAGTTTCAAAAAGTGGTGGTCTTTGCATAGATTGCCCTTCTTGATATTTGTCGAAATCCATTGATCGATTTAAGCTTTAAAATACAGTTTATTTTAAAAATCTTGATTAACCTCGCTCTGATACCAATTGTGGGAAACTAAAAGAGGGGTTGAATAGTTTCATCGCTTTTTAATTTAGTTATAAAAGTTTATTTGTGAAAAACTTTTATTCAATCCTTTGTGAAATCAAGCCACAACAATATGAATCATAGTCAAGAATACTATAATAATCACACTACAACTATTGAAGGTAAGTAATGAATGTAAAGAGTAAGATATGGAATGATCAAACCGAGAAAAAGAGATTTATAGTGGTTCGGTCACGAAGCTCTTCTTCGCCCTACTCCACTCCCTGAATACCCAACTCGAGAGTTCTAAGCACTATGTCAACAAAATCCCTTCAGGCGGAGAAAATCATACAACATCGCTTATCACAATTTTCGACACTAAGCTAAATGTCAAGTACTAATCTAGCTAGTACCAATCTCACTCACGATCTATACGATCCTTGTTAATCACACAACCTACTAAATCCCCACGATCTAGACTTGATCCACTTGATCAATTCACTATCACACAAACTACAGAAGATCTTCAAGATCTCAACACGATCACAATGATCCACACTAGCTATCTGATAAGGATTTAAAAGGTACACTTTTGAGGGGTCATTTAAGCCCTTAATCGACCACTTTTATATTCATTACTGCTTAATTTCGTTCCTTTTCACTTTTTAGGTCTCTTGAAGGCAAATTGTTGGAATGACACTTATTTGGACGAAAAGGCGTGAATATATGAAGAAAATGACCAAAGTTAAGATCAAGACACTCAAGCTGCTGGAATTGAAGGTGACGGCGTCAGAGTCAAAGGGGGACGCCATCGCAACATGCTCCAAAATTGTGACGGCTTAGTAGCGAATTTGCTATTTTTTACCTGACGGCGTCAGGCTTTAAAGAGTAGGGCGTCAAAACTCAGACGACCTAGATTCAGATTCCGACGGAGTCAGAAGATGAAGCTGACGGCGTCACAACCACAAGGTGACGCCGTCACAAGGTTGACGTGGTCAAGACGAAACCCTAATGGCGGTGATCCGACGACGTCACAATTAAAGAGTGACGCTATCGCAGTTGTAACTCTATATATAGAATTCGAATTTTCAAACTTTTAAAAGAGGTAGTTTTGTGGAGTAAAACCTAACAACGATTTTTGGCTGTCTTGGGCAGTATCTTAGGGTTCTCATACCCTATTTTGCAACAAGATAAGTAATTTACTTCATTGATTCAATTATGTCTTCAATTGTATGTGTGTATGCTTGCATGTTCACCATGTCCGACTAATTTACTTATGTGTTTGCTTAGATCTATGAAACCTAGGTATTGAATATTGATTGGTTGTCTCTTATCTTAATTGTAATTGGCCTAGGATTTCAATAGGTCATCGTTGTGTTCTTAATGCTTGAGTAATCTTTGTGAACATTAGTTTATAATCGCCTAGAGTTGTTGTAGGCTAAAAATCCAAAGATAACCTTAGAGTTAGTTTATAAATCCTAGAGATTTTTTAGGCAATAACCTTAAGGTAGTCTCAAAGAGTTAGGGAAGAAAGCATACCCTACGACCTAGAAGACATAACGCGTTAAGAATAAGGACGTGACAATTCAAGCATCAATAGGAGATAACTAGGGAGTAATAGCATCTAGGTAAACACATCTTTAATCATCATACGAGCACACATCAATTAGACATAGACTACCCCTTAGCTAAGTTAATTCGAATAGATAATAGTAGAGTAATCGGTAGAAATACCAACCCCCAAATCCAATACCCCGAGATTCGCAATTTCAATTTTCTAAAAAATATAAAAAAAGATAAAAAATTAATCTTCCTCAACCACAACCTTAGCGTAGTAATTTCTCACTAGCATTCCTATTCCCCTAGAGAACCATATCAATCCTGTGGCTTACCCTAGTACGCGTATCAAGTTTTTGGCGCCGCTGCCAGGGAATAGAATAGCTAGTTAGATTTCCACCTCGTTTAGGTTCCCTTGCTTGATTCCTATCAAGTAAGCTTTTTTCTCATTTTTTAGCTTCCTCGTAGTCTATCCCCCTTCTTCGTGACCTTTGTTAGTAACCCATCCCTTTTCATCATGGAAGGTGATAATCAACCCCCACTCATCAACCCACCACCAAATGACCCACCAAGAGGCCGACTCTTGGTGAATACTCAAGAGCAAGCCACCTAGGCTATAGGAACACCATTGAGCTTCCCGACCAAGCCCAAACTACGGCCCTTCGATCCGACACATCCAGTTGGTGCAAAATGGATGTGCATTCCATGGACTTCGTTCCGAAGATCCTAATCAGAATCTTAAGGATTTCCTAAAAAATTTCGATTCTATCGACCTCGATGCTACTACTCGGGAGACCACACGCTTGCGTCTCTTCCAATTCTCTCTACGGGACCAAGCTAGTAATTGGCTTGAGCGACTTCCCGCCGGCTCCATCTCAAGTTGGGATGATCTCACTTCTCGTTTCCTTGCTCAATTTTTCCCACCGGGGAGAACTACTAAGCTTAGGAATGAAATCTTGATGTTCCAACAACGTTAAGGTGAATCTCTCTACGAAGCATGGACTAGATTCAAGGACTTACTCCATAAAGTCCCTCATCACACTTTGGCTTCAAGTCCAACTCTTTTATGATCATGTCAACTTCCCAACTAAGCGATCCATCGACCAAGCGGCTGGTGGTAAACTTAGTGATATCACCGCGGAAGAATCGTGGGGTATAATAGAGGACCTTGCTCTCTATGACAACAAAATTTGGAATGACCCCCGTGAGTTGCCCAAAACCGTAAAGGCAATCTCCTTGTCATACCCCCAAATTACCTGTTTTGCAGCGGAATGGAATTCCTGGGGGATGACTGCCATAGCATCACAATTATAGTTATATTGAACAACCTAAAGTGTCGTTTTAAAAACACATCGTTTGATATATATAAAAGCATTCAGAGTTACAAAAGATAGGTCCCAAAAGGTAATCAACGTTTGCGGAAATAAGTTTGTTACAAACCAAACGATGTTTAAAAGTGCCATAATATACAAGTGAGACGCGTCGTCACCGCAACTCTATGATGGGTCCTTATGCATGCCATGAAGTATATATGCCTTAGATACCTGAAAATACATTGCTAAAACGGTCAACAATAATGTTGGTGAGAAATCATAGGTTTATGAAAAATGTTTTATACGACTACCACAAGTATAAGTCATGTATGACAAATATGTCACATAAAAAGGATACAATTGCTATAAACACATGACACCGAAGCTAGATTGATCATGATGTTCGCCCCAACAGAGTGTTTGCCAAACAACTCAAATTCTGATATTAAATGAAATGCATCCGTTTGACCAGTTGGAACCACCAACCCGGATGGAGGAGTCACCCTCAATAGATCTATTCACTCACCCTCGCTTACTCCGTAATTAACGGTTCATGATTATGAAATTGGGACATTCAATTGGCCATGAGGTAACTTAAGCAATGTAAATGAATTTGATATACTTAGGCTCGTAATAAAAATGATGTGCAATGTATTCTCCCCCGTAGGTTTGAAATAAAGTATAAACTTGAAAGACGGGGCTATGAAAACTCACTTGGTACAATGATATGATGGCAAAAGTGGATACACTGAAATGTGGCGCAATCTATAACCACGACCTATGATGAGTGATATGATCTAATATAAGTCATGATTAAATGTTGTGCATGCAAACTCATATGATATCCATACCACTTGTGCATTTGAAAATAAAGTTTATCGTCGAAAAATAAGTTTATAGCGTATTGTCAAGTTATAAATTACTTTACAAGTACTTACGTTGAAGTGATATCCTACGATAGTCGTTTAGTGATTTATTAAGAAATTATAGTTTTTCGTCGTAAAACAATATAATTTGACAACTCATGAAAATGGATAATTTTGAGTGATCGTATATTATTCGTTATACCTTTGTTTGACGAACAATTGAACATTTTGAAAAATAGAATAGGCGAACTCACTTTTACTTGAAGACATCGTTTTCTCAAAAATATTCTATCGATATGAAAAATGGCTCCAAACATGGTCACTTGCGATAACCATTTTGGTCTAATAAAAATATGCAAGTGTTAATACTTGTGAAAAATAGTTACGATAGCCATATTTAAAATGTGTGTAACTTAGTCGTTATAAGTCCGTTTTCTACGTTTTATATATCCTTGGTTTCGTGTTAATGTATACTAATATATTTTTGATAAATCGACTCATTTAGATAATGTTTAAAACTCATTTTTGCCCCTAAAATAACCCTTGACAGCTTGTATTTTTCAGAAAATTTAGTTTTCGTCACAAAACTTGAAAATAGCGTAACTTCTTCGTTATAAACCCGTTTTGACCCATTCAAGCGACCACGGTTTTGTTTTAAAGTCTATTTTCTGAAAATAGAAACCAAAATAATCAATGACCTTTCGAAATTTCCAGATTTTGTAAAAATGAACAGCCCTTAATTATATGTTATCGAAAATGATTTTTCCAGTGTAATACTTGTTCTAAACCCTTCCAATCAACACCAAAACTATTCTAAACCTACCATACACCTTCTTAGGGTGCCATGGTTTCCTAAACTTCACCAATAATGATAGAGTTCATGGAAATAATTATAGGATAGTTAATATTCATTATAAGTAATAAAATCAAGTAAAAATGGTATGAATACATATGATACTTGCATGTTTTTGTACTAGCATAATAAAAATAGATCAAATATAATTATGAAAGAGTAGTAAAATGTATGAAAAGCTTACTAGTAGTATGATGAGGTTTAAGTAACTAGGTTCCTAAATACTTCTTGGTTTTTATTTCAAAACCTAATATAGAAGTATACTAGAGTTGTATTAACACTTGATCTTTGAAAAACTTAGGTTTCTTCTTGTTTTTCCTTGCTTGGCCGAACCTTAACAAGGAGAGGAGAGGTTTTCTTTCACTTTTCACCTTTTGATATGTGTAGTGTATGTGTTTTTGTTTAGTATAATATGAGTATTTTACAAATATCTATCCAAAATAAGAGTATGTGTACATCTAACTAGTCAAGATTTTTACAAAATATGGTGACTAATGGGGGGTGGTCGGCAAGGGGTAATATGGGGAATAGGTTGTGTATTTTTGTTAGTTAATTGTGTTTTAAGTTAGGTATAATGTGTAGTTTGTACATAAAATTAATTATTAAGTGTAGCGTTAGCTAGAAATCGATTTTAACAGAACAAAATAAAATATATCGAAGTCATGTCTCTAGTGTGGTAATAGTAGGCTGTCTAGCAACAGCAGCCCTAGAACTCTCACCAACCTCAAACCTAGCAGGTGGTGCCGTCTTAGTAGTGGGTGGTATAGGTGTGTCAAGTCGTGCACGCTTCTTGAGCGGCAAGTCAGATATGGGTGTAGGACCCCTGAGATGTGATGGTGTGGGTGGTACTCCAGATGATGATGAAGACGAAGATGAAGATGATGATAATGGTGATCCTAGTGGTGAGTTAGAGGCTGATGATGATGATGGAAGTGGTGATGGTGGATGAAATATAACCCTCTTTCGCGCTGTCCTGGGGCGCCTGGGAGGTACAACTGGAGTATACTGAATCGGGCTGTGAGTAGGACTAGCTGGTGGTGTAGGTGCAACTTTGCCCTCCTCAAAGGGTTCAGTCTCAGAATCGGAATATATGAGTGGTGAGTCTGGTGTAGAGCCAACTGATGTTAAGGCTATAGTAAAGAGTGGCAAGACATCATCCATGTCAGAGTCTATAGTAGGAGATGACAAGACATCCTCCATGTTAGAGTCTGACGAGACATCCTCCATGTCAGAGTCTGAAGAAATGGTGATGGGATGGGTATCTGAAGACATCTATGTGACAATCGATGTGAAATGAAAGTAAATAACCCGCATAATGTGCGTATGAATCCGCATGTAAAGTGAATATGCACTTATAATGAAATGATGAGATGCTATGATATGTAGTTATAGTCTAGGGTCAATGATGCAACCTAGTTCTCTATAACCTTTGCTCTGATGCCAATCTGTCACACCCCCAAATTACCTGTTTTGCAGCGGAATGAAATTCCTGGGGGATGACTGCCACAGCATCACAGTTACAGTTATATTGAACGACCTAAAGTGTCGTTTTAAAAACACATCGTTTGATATATATAAAAGCATTCAGAGTTACAAAAGATAGGTCCCAAAAGGTAGTCAACGTTTGCGGAAATAAGTTTGTTACAAACTGTTAGGAATTGGAAATTCCATGTTAAAGTGTCGGTCACCCCAATTATGGTCTAGCATATTTTAGCTCGTAGACTTGTAGTTATTTACGTTATCTAGTAGTAAATTAGTTAGTTTGTAGCATAGTTTAGCGTAGAGTAACACCGTGGAGGAAGGACGGGTCTTTACCCACTGTATGCCTGATCCACAGTCCGTCAGGAGGACGTTAAGGTTGTAACTATAAATACCCCTTCCATCCATGGAAGGGGTGTGGCTTGGAATCTAACCTTTCATTATTTGTAAACCAACTCTCTACCAAGAACATCATCTCTCTACTTTCTCTCTCTAAAATGTCTAACATGTATTTCCATCATCCTAGACCACCCGAATCATCAACACAATAATATTATCGATCCTACAATTGGTACCAGAGCCAAGGTTATTGTGTTTTGATGATTTCTTGTGGTTTTGATTCGTGTTTGAAACTGTTTTGTGTAAACTGTTTTGTGTAAACTGTCTTGTGGTTATTATCTTTTGGTTATTGTCTTGTTGTAAAGGTCCTTTGGTATATGTCAAATCTGTCTTTGTGTCCAACTTTTGTCCAACTCAGTTACAAATACCATTTTCCGTGATGTAGGTGGTCAAACCGTCAGATTTTAAGGTCAAACTGGGTCTTAAAGGTACATTTTTATGATAGTATTCTGGGTTTGATATGAATGTGGTCGGATTTTGGCTGAAAAACTCATCGGAAAAGTCAAAAGTCTTAATGCATGCTTCCTAGCAACTTGTCAAAGTTTCATGTCCAGATTCAATGAATGTCTCGTAGCGACTTGACACAAAATAACCTAGCGACTTTTTATTTAACATGTCGTAGCGAGTTGTCAAAAGCCTTATGATTAGCGACTTGCTTTGAAAATTTTGCTAGCAACTTGACTAATGGTGGCGACTTGTTAAGTAAAGTTAATGGGTAGCGACTTGACTATTAAAGTATTGTAGCGACTTGACATGATAAAGACAGAAATGAAGAAGAAGATTGACAACTGACCACGACAACATCAATAATACATACCATTACAAACATCAAAACGACCTCAGTTTCTTCACATCATCAGTCAATGGTAAATGTTTAACAATCTCGATACATATATCATCTCCAACAACAGATTTGTTTCAAAATCAAATCCCCTACATCTTTACAAATAATCAAGACTCATCATTTATGAATCAAAATAAATAATGGAAGGAATTCGAATTGAAATTATTATGATTCGATCTCAGTTTCGTGTTTGTGAATGGTTAATGAAACACATAGATATCAAAGATCTACTCACAAACTTTTGACTACATCATTGATCTAATTTTTCTTTAATATTCAAGCCTAAAGACAAGCAAAATAACAACCATGTTATTTTTGTTTTTTTTGATTCGTTAAATTAATAAAATTCATGACAAAAGGCTCAAAGGAAAATCGAATAAAAACTTAATCTCGGCCTTGTTCCTTGTGAGTGGTTCCTCAAACACTTTGATATCATTCTATCTAATCACAATGGAACATTACCTCATTGATCAATCTAGGAGTTTACTCCTTTTGAAATATCCGAATATTTAAGATAACTCAACCAACAAGATTGTTAATTGGCTTCTCTTGATTCGTTCATGCTAATACTAATGAAGTTAGAATACCTACCTTGAAGCTTTTTTGTTTATCTCGTTACCATCCCTGTGGCGTTAATGACTTGCTCAAACCATCCCTGTGGTGAGCAAGAAGATGTTCCTTTCGATGTGCTGAAGATGTTTCATATCTGATTTGGATTATGAATATCTTGTATGTGGTGCGTTTGTGTGTTAAAGGGATCGAATTCATTTGAGAAATTTTTAGGGTTTGCTTGTGTAAGGTTAACTGATGGGGGCGGAGATAATTTTGAGAGTGATATTAGGGTTGGTTTATAAGGTATTAGGGTAATGTGTTGTGTTAACTTTTATACCCCTGGTTCTTAGGGCTCGTCCATGATTTGAACTAATTGGCACAATGGGCTTCAATAAGTTGAACGGGCCTGAATCATGTTTGTACTTGGTGTCACACGATTAATGGACAAAATATGGGCTCGTCTCTTATTGAAATTGATATTACTCGTTTTGTGACGATTGGTTATATGTAATATTGACTTCACTCGCGAATTTTGCAAATGTTGGTTAAATGAAATGTGAGTTATCCGAATTTTGGCATCACAGAAATCTGGATAAATAATATTTAAAATTTCTCGTGAATGAGTGGTTTGACAATGATTTTGATCGGATATGGGCTTGAATTGATATTTCTCGGGGAGGGATTCTTATTTGGACCATATGATGGGCTTCTCTTATTTGGATCAATTGTATAAGATATGGGTAATGTGAGATGTGTTAACGTGATTTGTTGATGATGAGATTTGTGTAAGGGATTTGAAATGAAGAGATTTAATGATGAGATTTGGCGTAATGATGTGATTCGAAGGGAAATGAGGTTTGGTTACATTTTCACTAAGGATATTATGTTGCGGCTTGAATTGATTATACAAGATTGACTGAAGGGTGGTTTATATGATATTTCTTATTTGGATTTGAAGTGAAGTTTTTCCGGGCATGTTTACCTATTTCGTCTTCTTTCTTTCTACCCTTCCGCGAAGATGAATTGTTTGGGCTTTTAAAGAGAGTGATAAAGACTTGGCTATTTAGTTACGTTTGTGATTCTTTCTCGCTTAACCCACAACGTAATTATCACTTCGGTGCCTCAATCAGTTGAGAATGTCAAGAGGTTTTGTACATTGGGGTACACCGTTTCTTCTTCACAAGGATTAGTACAAGTTTAAGTAACAAATTTGGGGAATTTCACTTCATGATCAAGTTTGGCATATCGGGTTTACTTCTCCATGTTGTCACTGCAATAGCCAACAGAATGCGTGAATAATGTGTTTACCAAAGTGTTTATTGGATGGTTGTTGATAATGTTGATGTTGGATAATGAACCACTGCATGTTCCCGTAAAACAGAAATTCACAGAAACCAGAATTGTCATTACACATTCAAGCTGACATTGTTTACGGTTTTGTCTTGATTTTGTAAAATCCCGCGAAAGAATCTATTTCTTGGTTTAAATAATAGACTTGTAAAATCCCGTGACAATGGAAACATCCTGGTAATTGTAAAGTGCATTTCCGGATCTATCTTACGGTCTATTCTTGGTTTTGTAAAATCTCGCGAAAGAATCTATTTCTCTTTCAACCATAGAATTGTAAAACCCCGTATTGATGGAACCATCCTCAAGAAAGGAAAGTGTACTTCAAAGAAGGGATAAAAGGGTGTACTTCATGAATTGGATGTGTGTTTGGATATTTGTCATGGTAGTTTGGCTATTACTTGGTTTTACTGGGTTATGTGCTTTTAACCATGGTCAGGATGAAACCATTATCAAAGTTCACTTTTAAGATCTAAGGAGGCTAGATTTGAGCTTTTAACAAGATGTGACAACGGAGTTAATTCACTATTATCTATTTGAGGTTGAAGTGAAATATCACGGGCGAGTGTACTTAGTATCTGAAGGTATCGGGGATGGTTGGATGAAGATTCTTCATGATCCTTGTTCGAGCTTATTATCAAAAATGAAGACTTGGAAATCTAGTTATTGTTGGGTGTCTTTTACCTTTTCTTTTACCACTTGGGGGAATTGGGCTCTTACCACTACAAAATAACTATCACTTTAAGGAGTTACGTTGTAGTGCTCAGTGTCACATTCAATTGTGGATTTTCAAGAGGTAATGTACGTCTTATACTTGATGGTTGGTTGGTTGAAGAGTATAGAGTACATAGAGAGTACTTAGAGATGCTAATGGAAATCGGCACCGCTCTTTGTTACATATGTGCAAGTTTAAGTCACGAGTTCGGGGTAGTTTACTTCAGGGTCAAATTCATTATATCGAGTTTTCTCCAGCAGTTGTCACTACAAAGAGCCTACTGAATGATAATGGGGTTGATTATATGTTTTGCCAAAAGAGGTTGAAAAGAGAGAGATTATGGCATATGAACACAACAGTTCATGCCTCGTACTCTAAAGAAAAGAAATGTGTACGTTTCAGTGCGCATTATCTTCAAAAGAAGATAAATCTTCTTATGACGTTTGAATACTTCAGTTCAAGCCTCGTTCCTCAAAGAAAAGAAATGTGTACGCTTCAGTGCGCATTATCTTCGAAAGAAGAGAAATCTTCTTATTTATGACCATTCTCATCAACATGCTTCATGCTTTTTCCATGCGCTTTCAAACATCAAGTGAACCGGGCTACCATTGACTGTTTTCTTATTCCACTTGCTCAACTATAATGACAATGGCGACATCATGTGCTAATTTTGTGGGGGAGAAGTGTGAATTGAATACATTTGGATGATTTTCACTTATTTAATCAAGAATGGCAACTCCGTATGCAATTCTTGAGGGGGAGAAGAAGTATGATAATTCTGCATGGTTGATTGTTATTAGAGAATAAATGGTCAAACGGCTCCAAACTCATGTAAGAACCGAGCTTCTTCTTATCGGGTCATTTCTACATGGAGTTTCTTCTAAGAGCCGTTGGTTGACATCTTCACTCGGATTGATGAGTTTATCGACAAAGTGCTTCCGGTTAATGCTTCACGTATACATCAACATGATGATTCCGAACAATCTCTCTGTTCTTGTTTGATGTGATTGGTAGTTTGGTGTTACCATCTTGTGTGTTCGTTGCGGCCTGATTGCTGATTTCCTTGATGAACATCTTTATGTTCTTGTTTGATTGGGAGGGATTTTAGTTAAGGGGATTTGCAATATGTAAGTTAATTGGGATGCTTTTTGGTGGGATGCTTTTTGGTGTGAGTTGAAGATGTTAACTATCTATTCCCCAACTGAACAATCTTGAAGAAGGTCGAGTCTACAGTCTGTTCTACATTTTTTATGCATGTTAGAAGACTAAAGACGAGTTGCATTTAACGATCTAAAGACTTCTTCTTAATCTGAGCATTTATCAAACAGATTGTCGGTTTAGGGGAGAGCACTAATTGGGGGAGGGTGAAATGTCTGATTTAATCTTTAATTAGACTTGCTCACATTCTTCAGCAAGTTGATTCTCACATAGACTTCAAGTGTTCTTCTCAAAAGATTTCTAGTATCTGGGCTTACAAAGAGTTGCTGATTCTGAAGTGTCAAAACCAGCAAGGGGGAAGGAGACACGTATCTAAACGCGAGTAAACTTGATGAACTTAATAATTCTAAGTAACTGAAGATATCCCGGGAAGACAAATGTTATTACCGCAGAGAAACTCAAGGTTTGACTCATGGCGAGTAAACTTGATGAGCTTAATACTTCTAAGTGAGTGAAGATATCCTGGGAAAACAAATGTCATGACCGCAGAGAAACTCAAGGTTTTACTCATCAAGGCGTTTAGTGTGCTTATTCCAACTACGTGGGGGAAGAGATGTAAGAATTAGTTTCTGATGATGAAAGAGGTACACAAGTGTGTGATGATTTCGATGGTATCGCAATCATCAGGGGAGAGAGAATTGTGTACATTGAGGGCGCTCAGCTGATTCACTTGAGGGCTTAATCAGTGATTCAGAGATATAATCACTTATTCCGGTGTTGACATCCGCAGAGTTTGTCACCCGCAGAGATAATCAGTGATTCGGCCTGCTTCTTCAATGTTATCGGTTATTCTCTCTTTGGGCATTCGGGTACTTCGGGTTCTTGAGCTTCATACACTTTCTTCAGCGGGAGAGAAAAGTATACATCGGGGTTATTCTTTGGCTATTGGACTTAATCTGCTACTTCGATGGTATAAGTTTCTTTGTCTTCGGGTATGTGTATTCGGGTTCGTGAGCTCTAGTCTAAGAGACTGACTGCATCAATTCATCTACTTGGGGGAAGTGTTCTCTTGACACCTTTTGGAATGGATCGCTTCAGACTTTAGTGGAAAAGGAATCTGAGAAGAGTTATTCATATGTGAGATGATACGTTGCTGTTCTTCTATTGGATGATATAACCCCGAACGATGAATCACGACGATTATTCTTAAAAAGAGCAGCAAGTTCGATGATAATAGTGTGCTTATCTGTGCACCTGGCTAATGGAAGCTTGAATGAAAGCTTTGAATCTGCTCAACATAAGGATTTTCGGTTTGGGGGGAAGCTGCCAAAGTCTCTATTTCTCAAAGGCTCGTGTTCTACCTTCTATTCTGGAGCCTCGGAAGCTTTGGTGGTGGAAGTTTAAGAGATGACGAATTCTATCTTCTACGACGTGCTGCTCAATATCCTTATCTTGGTACTCGTATCATCATTCTCTTAAACTATATCATCTACTCTATCTTTGTAAATACTTATTAAAAACCAAATACAAAAATTTAAAACCAGCAAAACAAAATAGAAAAATATAAAATCTACAAAAACCCATAAAAATCAGAAAATTTGAAAAAGACCAAAAATATTGTTTTTCTAAGACATGTCTTCTGGTATCGATAACATCTGCGGTCTTAGAAATGTCATTCAATAATGGCACGGGACCATAGATGAAGTTCGAGCAGGAGGTGTAAATATTCTTTTTCTAAACATGTCAAAAATTATGGTTTGCAGTTACCTCAGACTGTAACCCGTACTTAAACCATGGCTTGCTATTATTTCCGATAGCAACCCGTTCTTCAAGGAAGGAAAGTGCTGCGCTAAATCAACTTTCTAAAATTTCGTGCACTTATCTTAAAACCAAAAGGAGGAAAGTATGTCGAAGGACTGCTGTTCCTACTCAAATATTTTTCCGTCTAAATTCTTCAGAAAAATATTTGTTTTAACAAAATGGTGGTAAATGAGTTGCTTGAAAATCAATCAGTATCGGTGTTTTCATAAATTTGCAACCTCAATCAATGACTTCCGCGCTTTTAATCTTTTTTTAAAATGAGTCATTGATTGAGGGGGAGAATGTTTTCAAATTTACATCATCTAACGAGCTTTCTTAATTATCCTACGTGCTTAATTAAAAATGATATTTGCCTATGTCGAAGGACTAGGAATTTAGGATATGATTGCTAGGATTAGATGATTAGAGTTTGATGAACATATTAATCCCATACCTTTATATGATCTGATTGATATGTTGAATTGACTTTTATTAGTCGATTGTTGTTTGGGTGTTGTCGACCACCATATATCTGTATGTGTGTTCACTAACGTATGCATGTATATTGGCATAGAAGAATGTTCCCGATTCGGATCCCACAACTGAACGATTGGATGCCGAAAGGAAATGGCAACTATATCTTGGGTTGACAAATGAAGAAACGGAGCTTAATTTGACTTCAATGGAGAGTTGGCATGAAATGCAACGTAAGAGGTCTCACTGCATCAGCAGATGGTTTTCTTCTAAGTGATTGAAGAAACGAAGCTTAATTTGACCTCAGTTGGCATTAAAATGCAACGTAAGAAGTCTCACTGCATCAGGAGACGGTTTTTCTTCAAGCCTTACAGCAACAACAACAAAAGCGGCTCAACCACCTAACATATCTTTGTGCAGGATTAATAGTGATAATACCATTTTTCTAAAACTTTGAAAAATATTGTTTTTGAAAATGGAAAAATGTTGTTTTGAAAATAAATCGGATTCAAAGTTTTGAAATCAACCGGACTTTATCTTGTCAAATCTCAAGTGATTTCAAATTAAATATTTTCAAACGATATTTCATCTATCAAGTCCATTTTGTACAACAAAAAGTGGTGATCTAAAGATTTAATGTTATGTCATGGTATGATTTTTCTTTTGAATCAAGGTCTTTCAAAATGAATTTTTTTCTGTTCTTGTTTGATTGGGAAATTGTTTTATTTTACTTAAAGATCTCTTAAAACTATCATACCTGACACTAACAATCTTTAATGTCTTAAAATGGTCCTATTCTGTCATTTTTCAAAAATTAAATCTTGCCACGTCTTTCCCCAAAATTTTCTAAATGATTTAAATCTTTTGGGATCACAAATATCAAATGGTTTGAAATTTTTGATCGGGGGAGAGATCATGATTTAAATCTCTTATCTGTTTAAATGGAATTGGTTTTAGTCCTTTAAAGGCACTCCTGCCTCTATGTGCCAAACGATTTCAAATACACGATGCACATGTTGAGGAGGAGGATTTATCTAAAAACATGATGAGTATTTAAACCTGACCACATATTCTCCAATGTTTTATAAACCTTATTAAATCACTTGGGATCCAAAATCTCAAAGGGTTTGATATTTTTGATGGGGGGAGAATTTGTGATTTAATAATGAAATTTGATAAAGGATGATTGATTTGATTCAAAAGTGCTAGTTCTCTCTAATATGTGCTAAACTCTTTCGTTTATCGATGCACATATTGAGGGGGAGCAAATGGTTTCTTAATGGCTTTTGTATTCGTGGATGTGCTTCAAATGAACTCTTGCCTCTATGTGATAAAATGATTTCAAATATCCTATGCACATATTGAGGGGGATACCAAGAAAATCAAATGGCTTTTTCTATGAAAATAATGATCAAAGAAAATATTTCAAAGTCCTCTTGCTTCCATGTGCTAAACAATTTCTAAATCATATGCACATGTTGAGGGGGAGGTTTTCTAAATGATCAAAACAATTAAGGTACAAAATGGTTTGATTTTATATCACATGTACCTTGATTGATTTTTCCAAATGATTTTTCAATTGGTTTCATGAAGGAAAGAACAATACCAAAAGACCGACCAATTTACTTTATGCATGGTGTTATAAGGATGGTTAGGTTAGGTATTCGTTCCCATGATCCGCCAGAACAGGAGGGATCTTCCCAGGGACAATCTACTAGATAGTGTAGAGTCTTTAGGAATATTGAAAAAAAAGGAGAAAAGTGAGATATGGGAAGAGTGCGGACTGAGATAGAGCTAGAACTGGAATAAACCCAACAAGGTTCTAGTTATGAAATCTCGGTAAGCACTGAAGGGGTTGAAGAATGAAAAAAAAAATGAAATGCATGTGAAAAGGGTGAAAAGAAATAGCCCTCCAATAATTCAACCTTAGGGAAGAAACCGGGTTCAATACATATGCTACTGGTGGTTACTAAGGTAACACTGGTATTGAAGACAAGACATCATGGACCCAGTGATGCACTGCACTACAACTTCCCAAGCAACTCAAGTTCCTCTTAAAAGGACTTGTTTAATTCTCACGGGGAACCTACATAATCTATCGACTTTCTCTTAGAGATTTTTGATATTGAAGAAGGAGACCCTCTCCCTAGTCTCCGGCATAGGAACCAAATGTGCACAATTGAGTCTAGAGCCAAGAGATCATCCACAATATCTCATTAGGACACTAAATTAATGAAGACTTGTTGTTTCACACATTGTGGAAAGTAAGTAGATATTGAGAGTCCTACGCATTATCCTTGTGGTATTGCCAGAACATCTGAGTGATATGTAAAAATATTCACGATGAAGATGGAAATCCTTCTAGAGCCAACATCAAACAAGCTCTTGGAGGGTGACATGTGAGATCTTTTCTAAAGATCAAGCTTGTGACAACTGGATAGAAACAAAGGGGCGATTCATTCTTGAATCAACCTTGGTCCAGGAAATGGATTGACGGATACCTTTGAAAAACCGGTCGTTGTGCTCAACAATTCTTTTCTCTAGCACATCGACTGTGTATTAATCTTTCAAAATTAAAAGGGTATTTATGATTGAAAATTGATTTTTCTTATAAAACCTTCGTCGTATTGCAAAACTCTTTATCTTAAGCAATACGCGATTGTTTTCAAATCATTTTCTATCAATCAGTAAATCTCAATTCGCTGGTTCACTCACTCCGTGTTGTCTTCTTTGAGACGTTCCGGTTTGAGAACGGCTAGAGCAGCTGCGAAACCCTGTCAAGGAGATTCTTAGGAATCCTACCTGATCACAGGCAGTACTTGTACTGATCAACGGGGAACCGTGGGCCGTGTACCTCAATTCAACGAAAGTGATCAAAGACACTTTCGTGTGTTTTATTGCTAACTGTTGTTTGCAGGTACATTTGGACGGTTGCAGCTGATCAGAATTGAGACGTCAATCCAAAGCTGCATGCTCACAACATCCACACTTAATTGAAGAAATCATGACTGGTGCATATCTACATAACCTGGTTCTGATATTTTTATACTATGCTTCTGCTACACTGCTAAAAATATCGTGAACCAGTAAAGCTTCCGCTACTCTGATGGAAAGATGTCATGATTCAAAAGTTTGAGCATGTCGGTCCGAAAGTCACAACTTCACATGATGACAACACAATAAAGGGTGATCCAGAGATTTAATATGGCTGATGATCTCAATGAAAGCTCAAATTAAAGGCCTCCACTAAAAGTACAAATCAATGCGGACTTTGAAGAATCGCTACAAAAGCACAAAAATTGCGGAATTGAAGAATTGAAGTCTACGAGCTCAAGAACAAAGTCAAGAATAGAATGCTAGGATGCAAAATGTATTTCATGGGGTGACCTCCCTTAGGGGGAGATTGTTAGGAATTGGAAATTCCATGTTAAAGTGTCGGTCATCCCAATTATGGTCTAGCATATTTTAGCTCGTAGACTTGTAGTTATTTACGTTATCTAGTAGTTAATTAGTTAGTTTGTAGCATAGTTTAGCGTAGAGTAACACCGTGGAGGAAGGACGGGTCTTTACCCACTGTATGCCTGATCCACAGTCCGTCAGGAGGACGTTAAGGTTGTAACTATAAATACCCCTTCCATCCATGGAAGGGGTGTGGCTTGGAATCTAACCTTTCATTATTTGTAAACCAACTCTCTACCAAGAACACCATCTCTTTACTTTCTCTCTCTAAAATGTCTAACATGTATTTCCATCATCCTAGACCACCCGAATCATCAACACAATAATATTATCGATCCTACACAAACCAAATGATGTTTAAAAGTGCCATAATATACAAGTGAGACGCGTCGTCACCGCGACTCTATGATGGGTCCTTATGCATGCCATGAAGTATATGCCTTAGATACCTGAAAATACATTGCTAAAACGGTCAACAATAATGTTGGTGAGAAATCATAGGTTTATGAAAAATGTTTTATACGACTACCACAAGTATAAGTCATGTATGACAAATATGTCACATAAAAATGATACAATTGCTATAAGCACATGACACCGAAGCTAGACTGATCATGATGTTCGCCCCAACAGAGTGTTTGCCAAACAACTCAAATTTTGGTATTAAATGAAATGCATCCGTTTGACCAGTTGGAACCACCAACCCGGATGGAGGAGTCACCCTTAATAGATCTATTCACTCACCCTCGCTTACTCCGTAATTAACGGTTCATGATTATGAAATTGGGACATTCAATTGGCAATGAGGTAACTTAAGCAATGTAAATGAATTTGATATACTTGGGCTCGTAATAAAAATGATGTGCAATGTATTCTCCCCCGTAGGTTTGAAATAAAGTACAAACTTGAAAGACGGGGCTATGAAAACTCACTTGGTACAATGATATGATGGCAAAAGTGGATACATTGAAATGTGGCGCAATCTCTAACCGCGACCTATGATGAATGATATGATCTAATATAAGTCATGATTAAATATTGTGCATGCAAAATCATATGATATCCATACCACTTGTGCATTTGAAAATAAAGTTTATGGTCGAAAAATTAGTTTATAACGTATTGTCAAGTTATAAATTACATTACAAGTACTTACGTTTAAGTGATATCCTACGATAGTCGTTTAGTGATTTATTAAGAAATTATAGTTTTTCGTCGTAAAACAATATAATTTGACAACTCATGAAAATGGCTAATTTTGAGTGATCGTATATTATTCGTTATACCTTTGAACGGTTGAACATTTTGGAAAATAGAATAGGCGAACTCACTTTTACTTGAAGACATCGTTTTCTCAAAAATATTCTATCGATATGAAAAATGGCTCCAAACATGGTCACTTGCGATAACCATGTTGGTCTAATAAAAATATGTAAGTGTTAATACTTGTGAAAAATAGTTACGATAGCCATATTTAAAATGCGTGTAACTTAGTCGTTATAAGTCCGTTTTCTACGTTTTATATATCCTTGGTTTCGTGTTAATGTATACTAATATATTTTTGATAAATCGACTCATTTAAATAATGTTTAAAACTCATTTTTGTCCCTAAAATAACCCTTGACAGCTTGTATTTTTCAGAAAATTTAGTTTTCGTCGCAAAACTTGAAAATAGCGTAACTTCTTCGTTATAAACCCGTTTTAACCCGTTCAAGCGACCACGGTTTCGTTTTAAAGTATATTTTCTGAAAATATAAACCAAAATAATCCATGACCTGTCGAAATTTCCAGATTTTATAAAAATGAACTGCCCTTAATTATATGTTGTTGAAAATGATTTTTCTAGTGTAATACTTGTTCTAAACCCTTCCAATCAACACCAAAACTATTCTAAACCTACCATACACCTTCTTAGGGTGCCATGGTTTCCTAAACTTCACCAATAATGATAGAGTTCATGGGAATAATTATAGGATAGTTAATATTCATTATAAGTAATAAAATCAAGTAAAAATGGTATGAATACATATGATACTTGCATGTTTTTGTACTAGCATAATAAAAATAGATCAAATATAATTATGAAAGAGTAGTAAAATGTATGAAAAGCTTACTAGTAGTATGATGAGGTTTAAGTAACTAGGTTCCTAAATACTTCTTGGTTTTTATTTCAAAATCTAATATAGAAGTATACTAGAGTTGTATTAACACTTGATCTTTGAAAAACTTAGGTTTCTTCTTGTTTTTCCTTGCTTAGCCGAACCTCAACAAGGAGAGGAGAGGTTTTCTTTCACTTTTCACCTTTTGATATGTGAAGTGTATGTGTTTTTGTTTAGTATAATATGAGTATTTTACAAATATCTATCCAAAATAAGAGTATGTGTACATCTAGCTAGTCAAGATTTTTACAAAATATGGTGACTAATGGGGGGTGGTCGGCAAGGGGTAATATGGGGAATAGGTTGTGTATTTTTGTTAGTTAATTGTATTTTAAGTTAGGTATAATGTGTAGTTTGTACATAAAATTAATTATTAAGTGTAGCGTTAGCTAGAAATCGATTTTAACAGAACAAAATAAAATATATCGAAGTCATAAAAATTATAAAAATACATTTCTCGCAAGTATTGAGTGAATAAATAATTATCGAATAGAATTTACGAAAACCGTCGTAAATATATATATATAACAATTTAAATACCAAAATAAATTCAAAACATCGGGTAAACTAATAGTATAATTTTTATAGTCTTAAAATGAGTATAAAAATATATCAGAATAATTGTCGGAAGTGTCGGATCAATTATTCAAAATAAATGATCGTGCGATAGCGTTTATTTAATAGATAAATATACGTTAATGAAATATGCAAACCCATGCATGAACTAATATGAAAATGATGTTACTGATGATATATAGACTAACTCTAGTCTATATGTAATGTTCTCAATGATGTTTCATGAATACGCGGCTAAACCCTTACGGTTACACGAATTTGATACTCGTAAACCTAGTTTACAAAAAATGATGAATAGTGAATCATGAATAGTGATTTTTCTCCGAGAATGAATAGCGTTTCGTGAATAGTAAAATTTTAAAATAACCTCTCAAAGTCGTAAAGTGACTTCGGAAACGATGAATAGTAAAATGATGAATAGTAACCAGTGAATAGTAAATTCTCGAGATGAATAGTAAATTTGAGAAATGACCTGAAATTACGATTTGTCACACTCCTTGCTTCCCATTGACTCATGATATGTGCAAAAACACATATCATTTCTTTATCAAATATAGACCCAAAATAACCAAGAAAGAGCCGTTTATTGTTAATATCTGTTATTTTCTTGAGTTTGTGCTTGTGCAGGTACGGATATGTCAAAACACACAAAAAGAAGCCAATTCAGACGAAAATCCAAGCACGAGAGATTAAGAGAGTTTGAGCTGAGCCGGAAGGTCGAGATTGTGCATTTGTGAAGATTTTACTCTTTGAGGATGATTTTTGAAAGTGATAATCAAGTCTGAAGAATTGTCAAGATCAGTCCCTCATCTTTGAGCATTTGGCAAAAGTGATCCCTCAAGTTTCTGGAATTGTCAAAATTAACCCTTGGATTATTTGTGAATGACAAGATTGGCCCTTGAAAGAGATTTTCAGAATTACAGTTTTGGTCCTTGATATTTCAGATTTTACACTTATGGCCCTTATGATTATAAACGGATCACATATCTAGTCCTAATCCAAATTACACAAGCCTTGGCCCAAAACATAAACAAAAGCCCAAATCCAATCCTTTACTTAACCCGGATTATACCCACGGTTCAATATTACCCACCCGTATACCAATTTGGACCCCGGTCAACCCAACCCATAACCCGGTCAACATAATCAAATTAATATAAACAAAACCCATGCGCCAAATCTTTCCCCCAATTCTGCAAACATATGAACCCTAGAATACCCTTTGGTCAATTAGTCAAATCAGTGCAATTGGAGGGCAAATTGGTACTTTCCCTGACACATTATGACACACACTGACACATGTGACTGCCAGGTCAGCTATCCGAGTGATAACATTCTAATCCCTGCTCTCTCATTGGTGGATGAAACGTGGAAGCAACAATCCAAGGGCTTAGATTAATTTGATGAGGTGGGAAATGATCCTATGGTTGTAAACGTCCAAGAGAAAGCACAAGTTGGGATTTCTAGATGCTTCCAAGGCCTCAAGCTCGTGTATAAATACTCCCTCATTTCACCATTGTAATCCAAGTAGTGTAGGAGTAGTATTAGGAGTAGATTCTGAGTAGTTTATTTTCAGTTTTAAATCGTTTTAATGTTTACATTTAAATTCTGTCTTTGAATCTCTTTGTACTCAAAGTTTATTAATAAAGTAATTTTCAGTTAATCTCTCATTTCGTTAATCTTTGTTTTAAGTTTTAAACCCAGTTTTTTATTAATGTTCTGATAATGCTTACTCAGTTTTATGCTCTTAAGACTATTCTCAGTCTAATAAAAATCAACATCTGCACATCTTATTCGAAGGGATTAAGTTGCTGAATTGGTTATGGATTTGGTTAAATTGTGATTCAGTTGGGTTTGATATCAGTTTAGGATAGTGGTTCTCTGATTACAAAGGCATGCCATAGTGGCAGGACCTATGTGAGTTCATCTATTTTTCTAAATCCTTTGAATCAGTAGCATAATTGTTAATCAGTACTTATAATTGTTTAATAGTTGTTTAAATGGTGTAGTTTATATCTGCTTAGAATCTGTTTTACTGATTTTTATCTGTTTTCATAATCTGCATCAAATCTGTCTTTTCTGCATCATCATCATTTGTAGTTATAGTTATAGAACTTGCATTAGTAGTTGTTTTAGTGAGAATAGGATCTGATTTGGTAGCTTTCATTGATTAGCTATTAGGATTTATACTTTTTAGTAGTAGATTGCATATCTGTTTTTAATGGAGTGTTTGGATCAGTGCACATGGTTATGTTTGAGGTTAGTTTGTTGTTTAAAATGAGTTTGTTTAAGCTTGTGTAGGTTTAATTATCTCATATCAGTCACTCACTTTGCATCTCCATTCACCTTTAGTCAAAATAGTTTTCATCTGCTCATTTCTTTGCATCAGGTAGAAATTAGGTTAGATAAACTTGCATAGTCGGTCTAAATCTATTAGAGTTAGCTTAATTGGATCATATTTTATCTTAAATCATCAAATACAAGCTGCTCAGTAGGATTTAAACTCATAAAAGTCAAAATCAGTTTCTGTTGTAAAAAGTCAAATAAGTGTCAAAACCAGTTTCATCAAACTTTCTAGGCTTTGTATTAGCTTCATTTAAGCTTGTCTTGATCTGAAATTTGGTACAATTACTCTTTGGTTGGTGGTCTTGAGAACCACAGTTTTGGTTTTCACTTTAGCTTATTATATAAGCTTGTGCTTTAGCTTAAACATAGGGGGTAAAGCTTGCTTTAGTTAAAAAACAGTTAGCATCAATCAGTGGTAGTTTGCTCAATATAGGTTAGGATTAGCTGTTATAAGTTGGAATTAGCTTATTTTAGCACACATTAGCCTCAGTAACAGTTTGGTAGCTTATTGTTCCTTTTAGCTTATTTTAGTAGCATTTTTGAATATAATTTACACATCAGCTTCTATTTCTTACACATAACCATAGTTTTTATATTTTTCATAAAATTAGAATAATATTTTAGACTTTAACTGAATTTTTCATAAATTTTCATCACTGTTTAGTATTTTTCCCAGTTTTAAACAGTTTTTAGGACTTTTAAAATAGCTTTTATTGCAATTAAATCAGAAAAAGTTCCAAAAAATAATTTTTCAATTTTCATAGATTAAGATAAATACAAAAAGCAAAATATTAATTTTTCTAGATTTTTCCTAGCTTACTTTGTAATTTTTAGCCATTTAATTAGATTTAAATAGTTTTAAATTCGTAGAAAATAGAAAAATATTCAGAAAAATACAAAATTAGTTTTTAAAATTCTCTTAGGTTAATTTAGATTTTATAAAAATAGTTTCATAATTTTTCCTTTAATTTTCATAATTTTTAGTATTTTGAATTAGAATTAAAAGTTAAAAATTAGTTTTTAATTCGAATAAAATCCAGAAAAATTCCTAAAAATTAGTTTTAATTCATAAATAGTTTTCAAATTGCATTTTAAGTTTAAAAATAATTTTAGATCATTTTTAGGATTTAGTTTAGACGTAGTTGCATTTTATTCGCATTTCATTTAAATCCAGTATTTGCATTTTAGCGTAGATTTGCGTAGTTTGCCATAATTCTTAGGTTTTCCCCATAGACTTTATTCCCATTTACTTTTCTTATCCCGTAGTTTAGAATACATCAAATTATCCCCTTTTCCCATTCAAATCCCGAATCACGCGACGTGAGTTGTTAAACTCCATTCATCCCTCGTTGGGAAAACGACCCGGGGAAAATACATACCTTTGTATTTCTTCGAAAAATATCTTGTGTACGAAAACGATCAAATCAACTCACAACCTTCCGACCGTAGGATGCTCGAGCTTGAAGATCAAGTCAAATTCCTAATGAGCTCCTACGAAAATCTCAAGTCTTCACGCCAAGTGAACAAAGTTTCTTCCTTGTGTGAGCTATGTATTGATCCTCATGACACTCGCACTTGCACAAGACTCCCCGAACAAGCTTCCGTTGACTACGCATCCTCGCGTACCAATGGAACGGGAGGAAGATTCCCTACAATACCCGGACCTAGGACTTTCAATGATGCCCGAGAAGCATGGAATGGCAAACCCGACTTCTATTGGGGACAAACCAAAGAATTCACCTCCAATGATTTCTCATGGCCCCCCTCTCATGGCCCTAGCCAACAAAACATATAAGGGATGTTGCAACACCTAGTTACATCCCAAGAAGCTCAAATAGCTAAGCTCTCGGACCACTTTAACCAACAACAAACCGAGATGAATAGGAAGATAAATAACCTTTTGAAAGCCATGACCAATAGTGATAGGAAGGTTAATGCCATCTCAACTCCCGAAGCTTCCGGTGTAGAAATTAAGGACCCAATTAAGTTAGCCAAGCACGTTCAATTCGTCAATACCATCACCTTAGAGAAACCTAATAGGACAAATGACGAAGTGAACCATGAGACGGTACTTTAGGTTAGTGAAACCCCTAGGAATGAAACAACCACGGAAGTAGATGAAGTAGGCGATGACTATTTCAATAAGTTTCCTACGAAAGAAGAACTCTCTCGCCACCCACATTTAGTACGCGACCTCCGTCACATGTATGTTAGGAGAAGCCTTAGGATCAAGTTTGAGAACCCTTGGAATCTTAACATACCATGTTGCATAGGACATTGTGGAAAACTAGAAGGGAGGGCTGAATAGTTTTGCCAATTAAAACTCGTTTTAAACTATTTAGATCGACTTATGTCAATCTATTTGGATGTGTGTTGGATGTTGATAAACAAACATATAGAAATATAAATATGTAATGAAAAGATAAAGAGTAAGAAGCACAAAACCACAACGCGAGTATTTATAGTGGTTCGGCTACAAGGACACCTTCCTTGCCCTACTCCACTCCCCGAGTCACCTACTCGAGAGTTCGTAATCACTACACAACACCTACTCCTTATGGTGGAGAAACCTTCACAACGTTGCCTACTCTTTTTCCGGTACTAGGCTAACCACCATGTTCTTTCACACCAAGGTGAACCAATCCTATCACAACGTCGCCTACCCTTTATCCGGTACTAGGCTAGATACCGAGTTCCATTACAATGGAGGAACTACTACCCAACACTACACCAACGACTAACCCCAAAGGAGACCAACTCCTTATTACAACATCATCAAGGATATCAATATCCTTGAATCCAATACTAATCTATCTTGTACATCGAAACACACCATATCGAATGTACATCTTAGGCACCTTTCACTAATGCCTTTAACTAGATCTTCAAGACACCCTTCACTAATGTCTTGTGACTTGACTTCTAGGCACCCTTCACTAATGCCTACAATACGGACGATCGACACCCTTCACTAATGTCTTCGTCTTGACACTTGAGACATCTTTTACTAATGTCTTCAACACTACACTTCTTAGTAGAAAGAAAAGAACCATCAACAAGAGGACTTCAGTAGTCTTGATGATGAGGAAGCATGGCAACTCATGGACTTGAGCTTGCTTGACTTCAAAGGTGGTGATCTCGCCTTTAAGAGGAACCTAGAGAATCATACAAAAACAAAACTACAAACATAGATCACTTGGATCTGGGGTTAGAGAGTTTTTAACTCAAGGAGAAAGTATGTGAGAAAGGGGTAAGAAACAATGAAGAAATGGCTCACTATTTATAGAGAGAAAATGCCTACTGTTCCCCGGATCCCATGGATCCCTCCCTCAAGGGATCTGTCTAGCGTAAAGCTAGGGATCCGTGGGACGCTCCTTTTTACCCATGGGTATTTTGGTCATGGGTCATGGGTTATGGGTAGATCCATGGGTATTTCTTTATATACAATGTATCTAATGAGTGCAATGTATCTAGTCAAGTGGGTATGGGTCAATACCATGGGTTTTGGATATGCTCCATGGGTTGTACTTATTTACCCATTTATAATATATACTAGTTATGTATATATTTTGCCCAATATGTAAACACTAGTTGTTGTACATAAATATTACTAAATCATAAAATCACTTATACTTGTTTTAGTGTTTTATGTGAAAACGTAAGTGTGTTAGAAAACTATTAGCTCAACCCATTTACGTATTTTATTTGTTTCATTAAAATGATTTTACGTTTGTTATCGACAAAACATTAGAAGATCGTAAAATATAAATAAACGTTTTTATGGCTTATTTGTATTAACAATTGTGAAAACGTAGGGGGGGGGGGTTGAATACGTTTCCGTTTCAAACTTAAAACTTTTGTATCAAATATAGTATAAACCATTGCATTTGCTAATCTCGATGTGAGGATGCATTCAATGCATTACGGCATGTAAGGCCAACCCCTTAATATCACATAAGATTCCGCAAGATTAATGGTTCATTATAAATCAAGTTTCACCATTATTAGTCCGGTTGCTTTTTCTTGATCAAGCGTGTCATAATATGTAAAGTGTTAAATATAGTTTATGACTATATGAAAGACCAAGTATGTATCACAAACATAGACATCTACCACATAGAAAATAAACAATGTAATGCAAGAATAAAAGTAAAGCGATAAGTAAAAGGATAGACAAACCAACACGAGGATTTATAGTGGTTCGGCTACAAGGACACCTTCCTTGCCTTACTCCACTGCCCGAGTCACCTACTCGAGAGTTGCTTCACTACACGACACCAACTCCTTATGGCGGAGAAGCCTTCACAACGTCGCTTACACTTTTTCCGGTACTAAGCTAAACACCGAGTTCTTCCACGAGGTAGAACCGAACCTATCACAACGTCGCCTACCCTTTATCCGGTACTAGGCTAGATACCGAGTTCCATTACAAAGGAGGAACTACTACCCAACACTACACCAACAACTAACCCCAAAGGATATCTACTCCTTATGACAATATCAACAAGGATGACAATATCCTTGTGACCCAATACTAATCTATCTTGTACATCGAATCACACCATATCGAATGTACACCTTAGGCACCTTTCACTAATACCTTTGACTCGATCTCTAGGCACCCTTCACTAATGCCTTGTAACTTGACTTCTAGGCACCCGTTATGTTTTGTGGCCCAACATAACAAACATTGTGTTTTATGGCACAAACACATAAACCATCTAGTCTAGTCATAGATGTACGACACATCCATGATACCCGTTATGTTTTGTGGCCCAACATAACAAACCTTGTGTTTTATGGCACAAACACATAAACCATCTAGTCTAGTCATAGATACAAGAATATGATACTAGACAATATCCAAGTTAATGTGTCTAATGGATATGAAATCCTAAGCTAAACATCAAGAACACAAAGCATGATGTAGTTAGTCTTCTATAAATGAAGATGACAAGTTTCCCAAGCTTGTTGTAGAAGATCTTCATGTGCTTGTATACTTGTGATGGGTGATCACTTCAGTAGGTAAGGATGCAAGATCTCTAAGCTTGCTTTCGAGGATCACTTCGGGAGTATGCTTACAACAAATGAAAGTTAGAAGCATTATGATCATATGAGATGAGGGTGGTTTACATGTTTCCTAATGATCTAAATATCCTAGAAATGGTGGAGAGAAACTATGTGTGAAGGTGTGAATAAATGGTAAGAAGTGGCTTGCTATTTATAGGCAAAAAGGCAAAACCATGTTCTGCCCCAAGGATCCCTCTTGGAGGGATCCGGCCCTTGTAATTCCAAGGCATCCGTGGGAAACTTGAGGGATCCGTGGACGCTATGGTTTATGGGTTAAAACTATGGGCTATGAGTCATGGATTTTGAGTGCCCACCAAGGTACAATGTATCTAGACATTGGGTATGGGTCTTGGGTCATGGGTTTTACCCAACACATTTACTTATGTTTATGTATTTTATAAAATGTAAGTAACCAAAATTACTTAAGTGTTTTATAAACTATTTAACTAAACATGTTTAGTGGTTTGTTAGGGGTTTGATCATAACGCAACATAACAAACATGTACGAACCTGTGTTGTAGCATACAAGGACTTGAGTCGTCGAGAGGTGTTGAGAGTATGTTGAGACAAAATATAATTACAAGTAACTTATACATTTTACGTTATGTATTACAAGTTACATGTTTGTCATCAACAAAACAAATGAGAATGTATAGATTAAATATCGTAATATTTGCACAAACAATCTCCCCCTTTTTGATAGTGACAAAATATATGTAAACGTAATAGATAGGTAAAATGTCAAAGTTACTTGTGTTCGTACTTCCTATACATTACCTTCTCCGTTTACACTCTTCTCCCCCTTTTGTTGAAACAAAAAGGGTGTGTCCTTTAAACTGAATTTCTCCCAAGAATAGCGAGTTTGCATCATCCCTAGTGAAGTTAAAATAAAAACACCTTATTGCTCCAATTGGCACACCACGCCAATACCTTCAACACGAAACACTAATGACAAAGCTTAGCAACTCATGACCTTGAGCTTGCACGTCTTCAAGAGGTGGTGATCTTACCTTTAAGAGGAACCTAGAGAATCACACACACAAAAAAATAGAAAGATCCTTTGAATTATAACCATTGTTGCCAACGAATTAATGGATCAAATTTTTGAGGCTTAACCTACATCAAGGTTAGTGTTAAAAAAATAATAAATGATGAGAATGAAATCTCCCTTTTGTTGAAACATAATGGAATTTTGAAGAATGAATGTGTGCATGCTCCCCCTTGACGGTTTCTCCCCTTGTTAAGGGCGTCAAGTATTTTAGGAAGGCTAAGACAAAATTATTGCAAAATTTGCAATGTTTTTGCTTTGACGAAAAACTCCCCTTTATTGAGAGCGTCAAGTTCTCCTAGTGTGTTTTGAAAATCTACAAAACAAAAAGTTAGTGCAAAACTATATTCGTCCTTGGACGAGTAAGTCATATGATGCACTTTGTAAATGCTCGACGGAAGCTCCCCCTAGCTCGAGGGCGTCAAGAAGAACCTACAAGAAAAAATAAGTAAACCTCGTCCGAAAACAAGTGCTCTATATACAAACTCATGTATATGAGTGAGCCTACAAAGAAAAGAATTAGTGTAAAATTTCGTCCATAAATAGACGAGAATCCCATACACATCAAAGTGTATATATATAAACCTACAAAGAAATGATTAGTGTCAAAAATAGAATAATCCTACTACTTGCATCATCATGGTTGGTTTAGAGGTTGTGAGGTTTGTTCAAGGTAAGACAAAACATGTGCTTAGGGATGAGACGCATTTCATTAAGAAATTCACTTGGCTTTTGACAACATAGATGCTTGTGGAGGATGGTTGAGCGACCATGAATTGTCGTGGTAGTGAGACACTTGTAGGATGTGGTTGACACAATAAGCTTGTGGTTGACACAAGTAGGATGTGGTAGAACATGAGACATACTTCATCACGTAGTTCATGAACTAGACCTTGGATACGGTGATAATGATAGAAATCATCATTATAACTTAGAGGTATGGAAGTTGTGGTTAGGATGATGCAAGATTAGGAATATAAAAAAATGTGCGAATGACCACGACTAGACTTGATGATGAAATCGACCATTGTCATCCTACAATAATCCAAAAGAGTTAGTACAAAAGAAAAACATTTATACAAGTGGATAAATTGTTCACATAAAATCATGAAACGAAAGGAAAGAACATGTAAAGAATCATATAAATGCAACTCATTTATAAACATATAAGAAAATGATAATCCTAAGTGTTGAAAAAGTGCTTGTGTGGAAAAGGGAAATTTGAAATGATTATCTAAAGTGATAATGTACCTACTGTTCCACGGTTCCACCGGTTCCCTCACTAGAGGGATCCGGTTAGCTTAAGTCTAGGGATCCGGCTAACAGATGAGGTGAAAAGGAGGTGATTGGGTTCTAGCAAGGTCTAGCACCTACATATCCTAAGTTAATCAGTCTATTAAGTGTCTTACATGAAGATGGACTTAAATGATTGATGGTAGCTAATGATTTCCTTTTATGGAAGGAAATGGGGCTTTATGAGCACCAGTGGATGATTAAAGATGACACTAAAAAGTTTGAGAATGTTAAGTGGTGTTAAATGATCCTAGAGATCAGATGATGACTTAAGAGAGATTTGGAAAATTCCTTAAAAATCATAAGAAATTAAAAACTAGTTTTTGGCCTATTTTGAGGTAAGGATGACTAAAATCAATTTGCTAAAGTTGAGAGAAATATCAAAATAGGTGTTTTGAGATGATAGGAACAATGTGTAAACATTGGAGCGGAAATATTTTGATTTTTGAAGTAATGATAAATCAAAAATACTTCGAATGTGATCCTAAGTCATCCATGAGTGAATGTGAGATTAACTGAGCCTAAGGAAAGTTTAAGTGATCCTAATGTAGCATGTTTAACTAGTCCAATAAGGTCTAGAATGTTGGATTAATGCAAGAAGGCTAAAAAGGAACTTTTGTCCACCCGGATCCCACGGATCCTTCACTTGAGGGATCCGTCTAGTTACATCTAAGGGATCCGGCGTCTGAGACAGATTTTCTTAACAGAATAGTTGCATAATTTTGCTATATGTTTCGAATTATGAAACAATTTGTTTCTACAGCAAGCATACATGTATACACGTTAAGCAAAGCAAGGAGAGCATGTAGAGATCACATATAGGCAATCAAATGAGATCGAGCTCACAAATAACACAAAGGTTTAGCAAACTTAACAAGCACTATTCAAGAAGCCCAAAACAGATTTACGGTCTAGATTAGTAAATCATTTACACTAACAATGACATGAAAGGTATGTGTCTAGAAAGAAAAGAGCACATGATGGTGTTCAAGACAAAAGAGTTGTTAGGTGCTAGTTTAGGACAATCTAGTCATTACGGATGGTGATTAGCATACAATGAGCTTCGTCCATGAAGTCATGTAGCACTTCTCGATCAAAGCAAGATAATCGCTTGATGAGGCAAGTGGTTGTGATTAACTAAAAGAAAATTTAATTTTACAACTTGTTTGATTAGTAATCCTAAGACAATGCAAAGTATTTCCATTGTAAACTTACTTTAGGAAAATATAGGAGTATAAATTTCTCAAGTGAGAGAATGAATATGAGACTATAACTAGTGGTGCTTGATGAGTGTCTAAATACTCATCATTTTTGTACCAATTAAACTGCAAAAACATCTGAAAACACTCAGAAATGCATCAAAATGATAAAAATATCACAAATAAGTGTTTTATGTGTTTTAAATGCAAAAATATCAAAATCTGGTGAAAAACGTATCAAGTTTGCATAATTGGCAGTTTTAGTCCCCCAAGTTTCAAAAGTTGTCAAAAACAGTCCCTGGTAAATCAAAATAAAGAAAAATATCATTTCAAGTCCCTAGGGATTCATGAGTTGTCAAAATTGGTCCTTGAGATTTAAATTTGCAAAATTACAACTTAGGTCCCTAAACTTTGAAAATTGTCAAAAATAGTCCTTGGAAATTTGAAAATGTCAAAACTAGTCCTTGTACTATTGAAACTTGTCAATTTTGGTCCCTTGTGATAACTTTGGAGAAATTACAGGTTTGATCCCTCTAGTTTGGCAGAATTACAAAATGGTCCTTATCATTATTAAAACCAAGCCTTGTCAAAATCCATTATGACCCCTGCCTAAACCAATTGAGCCCCCTGTCAAAACAATGTGACCCCCCCTATTTTGGACCCCTGGTCAAACTCAGTCAAAAGCTGCTTTCCCTCCCACCTGTCCACTGTACTTCTTCCCCACTGGACCAAGCCCTCTCCCATCACCTTATCTCCTTATCCCTCCCTCCTCATCATCACCTCTACCCACTTTACACACCACAATTAATGCCACCCCCTACTTGCAAATTCAGTAGCCCACAGGTCAAATTAGCTTTTCCCGCCAAAATGATCAAACGGCCAAAATGATTTCTAGACATCCAATGGCTTAGATTTTTAGTGGGAATCAATCAGAGGACACGTGGAAAGCAGTTTGCATATAAAAAGAGGAAGAAGAAGGAGAGAAGAGAAAGTACTTAGTTTTTTAAATTTCTTGTATGTCGTTTTTATTAAATTATCTTAGCTAGTCTCCTAATTTTGTAACTTAAAGCTTTCCTGTATTGAATTCAAGTAGTTTGATCATTACAATCTGTTTTCAAGTGTTAATTCAAGGTTTCACTTAAATTTCATATTTTCAGTTTACTGTTACAAATTTTAGTTTCAAACTCTTATGTCCAAAGCTTTAGAAGCTTATTTTTAAGTTCAAATAAGCTCATTGAAGCTTCTTATAGCTTTTAGTGAGCTTATCATTCAGTTTCAAGCAACATTGGTTGTTGGTCAACAAAAGTCAACTGAGAAGGCAAGATGGGCATGGAAATGGTATTTGGTAATTGCAGAGCTTGGAATGGGTTGGAAATGGATTAGAGTAGTGGTATTGGGTTTGGTTTAAGCTGCAAAATAAGCTAGGACACTTGTGAGTGTATTCTCATTTTCATTTTTTATTCAGTTTGCAGTTTGTGTTTGTGTTTGAACCTGTGACCATCAAACCTCTTAAGCCTGTTTATTTAGTAGTAATTAGGGTCACTAGATTTAGTTTAAGTGGTAAAATGAGATAACTCAGTAGTTTGCTTAAGTCATTAGCCAAAACAGTTTCTAAAATAGTGTTTGGATCATTAGATTTGTATGAGCTTGAGCTCTTATTTGTGCTTGATATCTGTCTACTTAGTATCCATTAAGTCCATTTGACTCATATCTGTCTTAACTTTGGACCTTAGAATCTTAAAAGTCAAAATTACCATTTAACTGTCCTAATCTCATAACTGTTAGAGATTTGTGAAATCAAAATCTTATTTTGTGTTTAAGATACATAGAGATGGCTTGTACTAGTTTTATTTCACCTTGAAACAACATAATCAGTCCACAAATTGGGATCAAAGTTCAATAAAGTCAAACCTCTCATTTCTGTCAAAAGTCAAATTTGCAAAAACCAGTTTTGAACCAACCTAAGTTGATTTTTAATTAAGTCATTTCTGGGTCAAATCAAGTGAGACTTTTGGTTTTTAAAACTTCAACTGGTCAAGTTACTTAAAATGATTTTTATTGATTTTTAGTAATTTTTTAAAAGCTCCAACAGAGCTTGTCAAACAGGGCTTATTTGCCCTGTTCACAAACTCAGTTAACACTGAGTTTGCACAGGGCTTGTGCAGGCTTCTCAAAAAGCTCATAAGAGCTTGCCCAAGGCTAATCTTTGGTTTACAAGTAGCCAACCAGGTCAACTTCAAGTTCCAATATCTGTTTTTCAGTTTAGCTTATTGGGTAGCTTATTCTTAAGCTACAAAGTAGTAGTCCAAAATCTGTTTTTAGCACTTATACTCAAATCATCAAATTTGTTCATTAAGCACAATAGAGGTTAAGAGCAGTTGTAATAAGTTGCATTTGGGTAGTTATAGCTTATTGTAGCTTCTGTTTCAGTTTGGTGCCCATTTGGTACCTTTTGGCTTATTTCAAGTGCTTATTTATAAGCACTTGCATTGCAGTTTCAATTTCCTTCACATAAGCCACTGTTTTTATAATTTTATTAGATTCATAATATTAAATTAGACTTTTCCTGAATTTTTCATATTTTTCTAGGTCAGTTTGCTATTTTTCATCATTTAAAACAGTTTTTAGGTAATTTTAATTAGCTTTTAATACAATTAATTCAGAAAAACTTCAAAAAAATAAGTTTTAATTTTTCCTAGGTTAAGATAAATATAAAAAGTCAAAAAAATATTTTTCCAGATTTTTCATAGTTTAATTTGTAATTTTTAGCAATTTAATTAGTTAAAAATAGTTTAAAATTCATAGAAAATAGAAAAATAATCAGAAAAATACAAAATTAGTTTTGAAAATTCTTTTTAGTTATTTTAGATTTTTCTAAGTCATAATTTCATTTTTTAAGCTTTATTTCATATTTTCTTGTATTTTAGGGTATTATTAAATAGGTAAAAATAGTTTTTAATTAATAATAATTAGATAAATAGTCATAAAAATAATTTTCTTTTTCTAAAAATTTTCTCTTATCATTAGGTTTGTAAAAATGTCATTTTCATATTTTTAGGATTAATATTGCTTCTGTTTCACATTTTCTTTTGTACGTCACGTAGTTTTTAATTTAAGTTTTATAAAAGAAAAATCAAAAACATCATTTTGCAAATAGTGATAGCGTTTATTTAGTATAGTTTATCTTTTTAATTTCCTTTAATTTGCATTTAAGCCCCTGTAATTTACAAATCTTTTCTTTAGGTATAAAATAACTCAAAATCCTTACTGATCACTATCCTTAGTGATTATTCGACATCTGATTGTGTTAAACACCATTCATCCTCCGTGGGACTTAACGACCCGGGAATCCACTGTATTCTCCTGATCTTAATTGCATTTGCTTTCCGAGCTGTTTTAAGTTTGTTACGGTTGGCCATTCACAAGTGGTCAGCTTGAGTGATTAAACTTGACTGTTCGGGAGCGAATCAAATTTTGGCGCCGCTGCCGGGGAGGCTGTAAGCGTGTTCTAAGCATTTTTTCAGACCCGTACTTGCACATATACCATCGTTTGTAAACAGTTTTTTTTGTAAAGTTATAACAAAATCAAAAAGTTCATTAACACTTTTCCTAAAGTGTTAAAAACACCAAACAAAATATAAAACAACAAAACAATCGTAACGTTTTATAGCTTGTGTTTCTTTTAAGGTGATTCTTAAAGAAATACGATTTGGTTAAACGAGACGATACCAAAAATATTGTCCAAAAGTTTTTAAACCATCAGCACAAATCTATACCTACGTCTTTTCAGTGGTACTTAATAAATACATAAAAATCAACCACCGCAAATCAAGGCAGTACACCTACTAACTGGGGGTGTGACCATAATAAGTTCCCGAACAACAGATTTAAAACTTGCCTTTGTGTCCTTGTGATTTGGTGTACCTTTTTCAAAGAAGCCATTTCATTTGTGATTATTGGTTAAGTTCACTTGTCGTTTTGCCTCGCATTTGTTTTGAAAACTGATTTTTATACTTAGTGCATGCGCACTCGTTCTTCCAGTTCTACAAGTCCACTTTCTGAGCTTGCAAATATTCCTCGAAGACGTAGAGGACGTTCTGCTCCTTCAGCCGTGACTGAGGAACGTCTACCACCACCACCCCCTGCCGTAATGGCAGAAGACAAGCCGATGAATGAGCTTCTCCAAGCACCCATCGAGGGTTACGGAGATGCTATTGTTGTCCCAGCCATCGTGGCTGATACTTTTGAGCTCAAAACCGGGTTACTTAATCTGGTAACCCAAAGCCAATTCTATGGTTTTGAGCGGGATGATCCTCATGCACACATTCGATGGTTTAACAAGATTGCATCTACCATCAAATACAAGAATGTCCCACATGAAGCAATTAAGCTTCTTCTGTTCCCATTTTCTCTAGAGGGACAAGCCCGGAATTGGCTTGAGAAACAACCCCCTCGTTCCATTGAGACATGGGAAGATCTAGTCACAAAGTTTGTTAACGAATTCTATCCTCCATCCCGAACTACAAGTCTTAAGAATGAGATAATGAAATTCTCTCAAAGATTTGATGAATCATTCAGGGAGGCATGGGATCGTTACAAAGAATTGCTCCGTAAGTGTCCACATCATGGTTTTACCGAGTTAATGAAAATGGATACTTTCTACAATGGTCTGAACCAGACTAATCAAGACTCTTTAAATGCCTCCGCGGGAGGTAATTTCTTGAGCAAGACCACAAAAGAAGCCTTGCAAATCATTGAAAACAAGTCCCAGGTCCGCCCCTTCCGCACAAAGACATATCAGACTCAGTCTAATGCTGGACCTTCTACTTCATCTCCCGTGAGTACATCTAGCACCGATGCTAAGATTGACAAACTCACGGATATTGTTCAGGCTTTGGTTCTTGCTAACCAAAAGAAAGTCACTTTCACTCAGACACCATCACATGGTGAAGTGAAGAAAGTTGAAGTTTGTGTTACTTGTGGTGGTCCTCATGCATACTACAACTGTACTGCCACCGATGGTAGTCCGTTTGAAGCCAATGCTATAGCCGGTACTTCAAATCAAGGAGGTAATCAATACCGTCCTCAAAATGAACCAAACTACCGAGCTAATACTTATCAGGCACCACCCGGTTTTAACCAGAATCCTAACCGGAATCAGAACCAACCTAGAATGAACCAAGGTTATCAAAACCAAGGTAATTTCTATTCCGGACCCAATCAAGGTTTCCAACATCAAGGAAACCTTAATCAAAACAATTTCAATCGAGGGAATCAATTTCAGGGAAATGTAAATCCTAAACAAGGGAATTTTCAACAACAAGGTCATAATCAAAACATACGACCTCAAAATTTCCCTCCACCTGCTCTAGTACCATCATCTGATGAGTTATTGAAGCAATTCATGAAATCCCAAGATGAAATGAACAGGTTGTTGGTCAGTCAGATCGCTGATCTCAAGAAGTCTTTAAATGATCAACCCTCGGGCTCAGGAAAACTTCCGAGCAACACGATCGCTAACCCGAGGGAAGATGCAAAGGCGATCACAACCAGAAGTGGTGTTTCATATAATGGACCCGCTATTCCTACTACCTCTTCTTGTTCTATCCCGAAGGTAGTGGAAAGTGAACCTGAGGCAACAAAGGACAAGGAACTTCCTACTAATAACGGAGGTACCAATGATGTCCATCCTCAAGTTGTCCAGAAACCCAAATCCAATCCAGGAGTTGTTTTTGAACCTCCTGTAGCTCCCGTTGAAAACCCCAAATCCAAATCTTCTATTCCTTACCCATCACGTTTGAATGAGCAAAAGCTCCGCGAAAAAGCCAGTCATCAAATGGACAATTTTTTTCAAATTTTCCAAGAACTACATTTTGACATAAGCTTTGCGGATGCTATCATGCTGATGCCCAAGTTTGCATCAACTCTCAAACACATGTTAAGCAACAAGGAAAAGCTGTTTGAAATGGCTAAAACTCCTCTGAACGAGAACTGCTCTGCAGTTATCTTGAAGAAGCTTCCCGAAAAGCTTGGAGATCCTGGAAAATTTCTCTTACCTTGTGTATTTCCAGGAATGGTTGAATGCTTTGCCTTAGCCGATCTTGGTGCAAGCATAAACCTGATGCCTCATTCAGTATGGAAGAAACTTTCTCTTCCGGACCTTACTCCTACATGCATGACTCTCGAGCTTGCAGATCGTACAATATCCCGTCCTCTTGGAATTGCCGAGGACGTATTTGTGAAAGTAGGAAAGTTCCATTTTCCAGCTGACTTTGTAGTTGTTGATTTCGATGCTGATCCACGGGTTCCTCTCATTGTTGGAAGAGGATTCCTGAGAATGGGCCGTGCTCTCATTGATGTATTTGAGCAAGAAATCACATTACGTGTTGGTAATGAAGCTGTCACCTTTAACCTTGATCAAACTTCGAGGTACTCCGCAAATTATGATTCTGAGTCGGTTAACCGAATAGATATCATTGATGTTGCTTCTGAAGAGTACTCTCAAGAAGTTCTTGGTTATTCTCATAATTCTGTGAGTGGGGATCCCACCACATCTTCTCAACCTATCATAGCCAATTCTACTCCTTCTCTCACTCCGTTTGAGGGAAGCGACTTCATCTTGGAAGAGATTGAAGCATACTTGGCTAGTGATTCTGTTCCATGGGAGATTGATCACGCTCCAATTGACATCGAGGGGGACATACTTCTCATTGAGAAATTGCTTAAAGATGATCACTCATCAACCCCTCACACTAGTGATGCAATTCCAGAAGAGATTAATCACCATGAGATTAATCCGGAGGGAGATATTCTTATTCTTGAGAAGTTGTTAAATCAGGACACTTCTCCTCCACTCCCTCCCGTTGAGCTTCATAACAAGGAAGTCAAGTCAGTTGAGAAAACTGAAGAATTTCCTGAATTCGAACTTAAGGACTTACCACCTCATCTTGAGTATGCATTTCTTGAAGGTGATGATAAATTGCTTGTCATTATTGCTCGAGATTTGAGTAAAGATGAAAAAGCTGCTCTCATAAAGATCTTGAAGTCACACAAGCAAGCAATTGCTTGGAAACTCTCCGACATTAAGGGTATCAACCCTGAATTTTGTACTCACAAAATCTTGATGGAGGATGACTTCAAACCAGCAGTTCAATATCAGAGAAGAGTAAATCCAAAAATCCATGATGTTATCAAACAGGAGGTTATCAAACTTCTTGATGCAGGATTGATTTACCCAATCTCAGATAGTCCTTGGGTTAGCCCAATTCATTGTGTTCCTAAAAAGGGTGGCATAACTGTTGTCACAAATGAAGATAACGAGTTAATTCCAACTCGATTGGTTACGGGATGGCGTGTGTGTATTGACTATCGTAAGTTGAATGACGCCACCCGTAAAGACCATTTTCCTCTACCCTTCATGGACCAAATGCTTGAGAGATTAGCAGGGAATGAGTACTATTGTTTCCTTGATGGTTTCTCGGGTTACTTTCAGATCCCCATTGATCCACAGGATCAAGAGAAGACCACATTCACCTGCCCATACGGAACTTTTGCCTACAGACGTATGCCTTTTGGCTTATGTAACGCTCCTGGCACGTTCCAACGATGTATGATGGCCATATTCTACGACATGATCGGGGAAACAATGGAGGTGTTTATGGATGACTTCTCGGTCATTGGGGATTCATTTCAAACATGTCTCTCCCATTTAGATAAAATGCTCAAACGGTGTGAAGACACCAATCTTTGTCTAAATTGGGAGAAGAGCCACTTTATGGTCAAAGAAGGCATAGTCCTTGGCCATAAGATTTCAAAAAACGGGATTGAGGTCGATAGAGCAAAAGTCGATGTTATTGCTAAACTGCCTCATCCTACTACCGTCAAAGGTATTAGGAGTTTTTTAGGTCATGCCGGTTTCTATCGTAGATTCATACAAGATTTTTCTAAAATCGCCCGGCCTATGACCCATCTTCTTGAAAAGGATGCTCCTTTTATCTTCTCACGCGAGTGCATCGAAGCTTTTGAAACATTGAAGAAAAAGCTTACGGAAGCACCCATTCTCGTTGCTCCCGACTGGGATTTACCTTTTGAGCTCATGTGCGATGCAAGTGATTTCGCTATCGGTGCAGTCTTAGGGCAACGTAGAGCTAAGCATTTTCAGCCTATCCACTACGCAAGTAAAACTATGACTGAAGCTCAAACTCATTACACCACCACAGAAAAAGAGCTACTAGCTGTGGTGTATGCGTTTGAGAAGTTTTGGCCGTACTTAATCTTGACAAAATGCGTGGTGTATACGGATCACTCGGCTCTCAAATATCTCTTTGCAAAACAAGATGCAAAGTCGAGATTGCTCCGTTGGGTTCTCCTCCTACAAGAATTTGATATCATTATACGTGATAAAAAAGGAGCTGAGAACCTGGCTGCTGATCATCTATCCCGTCTAGAGAACCCTCACCAAGATGTTTTCGAGAAAAAGGAAATAAATGAAACATTTCCTCTCGAGACACTCAATGCGGTTTCTGTTCGTGGAAATTCTACTACCCCATGGTTTGCTGACTTCGCAAATTACCATGCGGGTAACTTCATAGTGAAAGGGATGTCGACCCAACAGAAGAACAAATTCTTCAAAGATGTTAAACATTACTTCTGGGACGACCCCTACTTATTCAAAATCTGTGCGGATCAAGTCATCCGACGGTGTGTTTATGGACAAGAAGCTCTTGACATTCTCAAAGCTTGCCATGCTGGACCCACCGGGGGCCATCATAGTCCAAACTACACCGCCAAAAAGGTGTTTGATTCCGGGTTTTATTGGCCCACAATTTACAAGGATGCCCACGAATTTGTCAAAGCCTGTGATGCTTGTCAACGTCACGGGAATATCTCACAAAGAAATGAAATGCCGCAAAACGCCATTCAAGTGTGTGAGATTTTTGACATCTGGGGCATTGACTTTATGGGGCCATTTCCTTCATCTCGAGGAAACAAATACATACTCGTGGCCGTTGACTATTTGTCAAAATGGGTTGAAGCAAAAGCTTTGCCCACCAACGATGCCCGAGTTGTTGTGAAATTCTTGAAATCTCTTTTTGCTAGGTTTGGAACTCCACGAGCTATAATCAGTGATCGTGGTACGCATTTTTGCAATGACCAGTTTGATAGAGTCATGCAAAAGTATGGTGTAACTCACCGTCTCTCTACTGCGAACCACCCCCAAACAAGTGGGCAAGTGGAAGTTTCCAACCGAGGGATTAAAAGAATTCTGGAGAGGACAGTAGGCGAAAACCGTGCCTCTTGGTCGGATAAGCTAGATAACGCACTCTGGGCCTTCCGTACAGCTTATAAAACACCCATCGGGTGCACTCCATACAAGCTTGTGTACGGGAAGGCATGTCATCTGCCGGTTGAGCTTGAGCACAAGGCATACTGGGCCTTGAAGCATGCCAACTTCGATATTCAGACAGCTGGTGATCACCGGAAAGTTCAAATGAATGAATTAAATGAACTCCGTGATCAAGCATACGAGAACTCTTTGATCTATAAAGAAAAGACAAAGAAGATTCATGACTCAAAAATCAAGAACCGCGTTTTCAACGTCGGTGATCGAGTCCTTCTTTTCAACTCAAGATTAAAGATTTTCTCGGGAAAACTAAAATCCTGCTGGTCTGGACCGTTTACCATCACTAAAGTATTTCCATATGGAACCATTGAGTTATCTCAACCCGATGGTCCAAACTTTAAAGTGAATGGTCATCGGTTGAAGCATTATTTTGGAGAGGACATACCTCATGTGGTTGTCCCGGATCTACAAACTTTCCCCATGAACCAATGAATGCGGGGATCGAGTCAAGCTAGCGACTCGGGAATCAAAAACAGTAGCATGCTACATGGGTTTTCACCCGTGTGTTCCACCCTAGTGTGGGGGAGTTGCCCCCCGCTGTTGTATATAAGAGTTTCAAAAAAAAAAAAAAAAAAAAAAAAAAAAAAATCTTGCTAAATAATGGCCGTAGTATTTCCCTTTTACGTTCTATGTTTCGGCATAACCGCCGGTACTTTGAATATTGAGGGCAATATTCATTTCTAGTGTGGGGGGGGGGGGGGAATTCTCACGAATTTTATCATGTAATTATTCCGCCCAATTCCCCTATTTTTGGCCAAAATTTTTTTTTGGAGTAAGTGTTTTTCACTTACTCAGATCACGGTTATCAGTCCGCCATGTCTAATAAACAAAAGGATTGGCTAATCCAGGAGCAAACGGCTCTTGGTAAAGATATCTCAAATCCGTTGACGGCTTGCAATTTGCCCAAAATTGTATGGTATTCAACTCACCATATCCTTAAAAGTGAAGAGTTGGCTAGCCCGCAAGTTTATGGCTTATGGTAAAGGCAGTTGGAAATCCATAATTGGTAATCAGCTCACCAAAGATAATATTGATAATTTATCTAAGAGTTGGCTAGTCCAGAAGCAAACGGCTTCTGGTAAAGACAAATCAAATCCGTTGAAAGCTGGTGATTTGCTCAAAATCATTTGGTTATCAGTGTACCAAGGTTCTTACTTGAACTGAAACATTTGGCTACTCCAGAAGTAATGGCTTTTGTTAAAGAGATGAAATCCATTAATTTTTCTTAAAACATTGCTAGGGACTAGCAATATCTTAGTGTGGGGGATTGATGAGTGTCTAAATACTCAACATTTTTGTACCAATTAAACTGCAAAAATATCTGAAAACACTCAGAAATGCATCAAAATGATAAAAATATCACAAATAAGTGTTTTATGTGTTTTAAATGCAAAAATATCAAAATCTGGTGAAAAACGTATCAAGTTTGCATAATTGGCAGTTTTAGTCCCCCAAGTTTCAAAAGTTGTCAAAAACAGTCCCTGGTAAATCAAAATAAAGAAAAATATCATTTCAAGTCCCTAGGGATTCATGAGTTGTCAAAATTGGTCCTTGAGATTTAAATTTGCAAAATTACAACTTAGGTCCCTAAACTTTGAAAATTGTCAAAAATAGTCCTTGGAAATTTGAAAATGTCAAAACTAGTCCTTGTACTATTGAAACTTGTCAATTTTGGTCCCTTGTGATAACTTTGGAGAAATTACAGGTTTGATCCCTCTAGTTTGGCAGAATTACAAAATGGTCCTTATCATTATTAAAACCAAGCCTTGTCAAAATCCATTATGACCCCTGCCTAAACCAATTGAGCCCCTTGTCAAAACAATGTGACCCCCCTATTTTGGACCCCTGGTCAAACTCAGTCAAAAGCTGCTTTCCCTCCCACCTGTCCACTGTACTTCTTCCCCACTGGACCAAGCCCTCTCCCATCACCTTATCTCCTTATCCCTCCCCCCTCATCATCACCTCTACCCACTTTACACACCACAATTAATGCCACCCCCCCTACTTGCAAATTCAGTAGCCCACAGGTCAAATTAGCTTTTCCCGCCAAAATGATCAAACGGCCAAAATGATTTCTAGACATCCAATGGCTTAGATTTTTAGTGGGAATCAATCAGAGGATACGTGGAAAGCAGTTTGCATATAAAAAGAGGAAGAAGAAGGAGAGAAGAGAAAGTACTTAGTTTTTTAAATTTCTTGTATGTCGTTTTTATTAAATTATCTTAGCTAGTCTCCTAATTTTGTAACTTAAAGCTTTCCTGTATTGAATTCAAGTAGTTTGATCATTACAATCTGTTTTCAAGTGTTAATTCAAGGTTTCACTTAAATTTCATATTTTCAGTTTACTGTTACAAATTTTAGTTTCAAACTCTTATGTCCAAAGCTTTAGAAGCTTATTTTTAAGTTCAAATAAGCTCATTGAAGCTTCTTATAGCTTTTAGTGAGCTTATCATTCAGTTTCAAGCAACATTGGTTGTTGGTCAACAAAAGTCAACTGAGAAGGCAAGATGGGCATGGAAATGGTATTTGGTAATTGCAGAGCTTGGAATGGGTTGGAAATGGATTAGAGTAGTGGTATTGGGTTTGGTTTAAGCTGCAAAATAAGCTAGGACACTTGTGAGTGTATTCTCATTTTCATTTTTTATTCAGTTTGCAGTTTGTGTTTGTGTTTGAACCTATGACCATCAAACCTCTTAAGCCTGTTTATTTAGTAGTAATTAGGGTCACTAGATTTAGTTTAAGTGGTAAAATGAGATAACTCAGTAGTTTGCTTAAGTCATTAGCCAAAACAGTTTCTAAAATAGTGTTTGGATCATTAGATTTGTATGAGCTTGAGCTCTTATTTGTGCTTGATATCTGTCTACTTAGTATCCATTAAGTCCATTTGACTCATATCTGTCTTAACTTTGGACCTTAGAATCTTAAAAGTCAAAATTACCATTTAACTGTCCTAATCTCATAACTGTTAGAGATTTGTGAAATCAAAATCTTATTTTGTGTTTAAGATACATAGAGATGGCTTGTACTAGTTTTATTTCACCTTGAAACAACATAATCAGTCCACAAATTGGGATCAAAGTTCAATAAAGTCAAACCTCTCATTTCTGTCAAAAGTCAAATTTGCAAAAACCAGTTTTGAACCAACCTAAGTTGATTTTTAATTAAGTCATTTCTGGGTCAAATCAAGTGAGACTTTTGGTTTTTAAAACTTCAACTGGTCAAGTTACTTAAAATGATTTTTATTGATTTTTAGTAATTTTTTAAAAGCTCCAACAGAGCTTGTCAAACAGGGCTTATTTGCCCTGTTCACAAACTCAGTTAACACTGAGTTTGCACAGGGCTTGTGCAGGCTTCTCAAAAAGCTCATAAGAGCTTGCCCAAGGCTAATCTTTGGTTTACAAGTAGCCAACCAGGTCAACTTCAAGTTCCAATATCTGTTTTTCAGTTTAGCTTATTGGGTAGCTTATTCTTAAGCTACAAAGTAGTAGTCCAAAATCTGTTTTTAGCACTTATACTCAAATCATCAAATTTGTTCATTAAGCACAATAGAGGTTAAGAGCAGTTGTAATAAGTTGCATTTGGGTAGTTATAGCTTATTGTAGCTTATGTTTCAGTTTGGTGCCCATTTGGTACCTTTTGGCTTATTTCAAGTGCTTATTTATAAGCACTTGCATTGCAGTTTCAATTTCCTTCACATAAGCCACTGTTTTTATTATTTTCTTAGATTCATAATATTAAATTAGACTTTTCCTGAATTTTTCATATTTTTCTAGGTCAGTTTGCTATTTTTCATCATTTAAAACAGTTTTTAGGTAATTTTAATTAGCTTTTAATACAATTAATTCAGAAAAACTTCAAAAAAATAAGTTTTCTATTTTCCTAGGTTAATATAGATATAAAAAGTCAAAAAAATATTTTTCCATATTTTTTATAGTTTAATTTGTAATTTTTAGCAATTTAATTAGTTAAAAATAGTTTAAAATTCATAGAAAATAGAAAAATAATCAAAAAAATACAAAATTAGTTTTGAAAATTCTTTTTAGTTATTTTAGATTTTTCTAAGTCATAATTTCATTTTTTAAGCTTTATTTCATATTTTCTTGTATTTTAGGGTATTATTAAATAGGTAAAAATAGTTTTTAATTAATAATAATTAGATAAATAGTCATAAAAATAATTTTCTTTTTCTAAAAATTTTCTCTTATCATTAGGTTTGTAAAAATGTCATTTTCATATTTTTAGGATTAATATTTCTTCAGTTTCACATTTTCTTTTGTACGTCACGTAGTTTTTAATTTAAGTTTTATAAAAGAAAAATCAAAAACATCATTTTGCAAATAGTGATAGCATTTATTTAATATAGTTTATCTTTTTAATTTCCTTTAATTTGCATTTAAGCCCCTGTAATTTACAAATCTTTTCTTTAGGTATAAAATAACTCAAAATCCTTACTAATCACTATCCTTAGTGATTATTCGACATCTGATTGTGTTAAACACCATTCATCCTCCGTGGGACTTAACGACCCGGGAATCCACTGTATTCTCCTGATCTTAATTGCATTTGCCTTCCGAGCTGTTTTAAGTTTGTTACGGTTGGCCATTCACAAGTGGTCAGCTTGAGTGATTAAACTTGACTGTTCGGGAGCGAATCAGTGCTCAATTACGGCTAAACACGACCATTTTTACGGGGGATTCCACATACCCAACTTCTATCAAGGAAGCAATTCAACCGTTAGGTTAAATTGAGTTTCTAGTGCAATAAGTTCTCCAATATCCATTCTCAAGTTAGGAAAATTTATATTCCTACAAAGTCCTATCGAAGAGTAACAATGATGATACTTAGCTTCATTTTTATTAATATTATACTTGAAACAACTAAGGTTACGAAGGTGTCAAAAAAAATTAAAAGTTGTCCATGTGGTGAACAAAAAGATGGTTGGATGAGCTAGTTCAACATATGTTGTTGGAAAGCTCGAGTTTGGACTTTCAGATATGGACAATTATATTTGCGTTGCAAAATAATTTACTTGAGTATATCGGATGAAATAATCAAGTTGTCAATCCTACTATGAAGCTTGGAGAGCGATCATGAAAAGAAAAACGGTAGAGTACATCATCAACACAAGTGTAGGTTATGATCCGATGTACATTCTTGTTGTTTTTAGAAAACGATACAAGAAAATATGAAATCAAGAAATCATATAAGCACATAAAACATTTATGTTGCACACCTGACAAACTCAATCAAAAAGCCATTTAGTGTGTTATATGTTTTAAACATTTTTCAACTTATAAAACTAACATTTTCGACACAACTAGATGTTATCCCAAACACTCCTTCAAGTAGCACATTGATTAGTAAAAAATTACTAACTCGACAAGCAAGAGAATGAATAGCAAGGTAAGGAAACCACATATGTTATTTAATCAAACAAGCACAAAAGCTATTTGAGATAAGCAAATAATCAAGTAATGCAAGGAAGACAATTTATCATTTAGCATAGCATACGAAAGTTCTTTTCATCGCTTTGTGTTAAACATGTACACCAAGCTTGATTAGTTTCTTTTATAAATATGATCAAAACCTTAATTTCGAAAGATGACACATTGTTATTCAAAGACGAAAACATCCATCTCTAATTAGATCAAAAGTTTGTGCAAACGTTATGATCGAAAAATGACTTTCTATTATAAATCAATGATTCTGTAATTTTTTGTTTTAAATCAGTTTATGAAATCATTTTTAAATGAAAGTAGACTCAAATACCTTTAAAACGATAGGTGGCACGACTTCTAACGACTTACGGCTAATTAGTTATGAATTTTTGAAATTCAGACAAAAACTGTCTTCTGTACCACGGATCCCTTGCTTGAGGGATCCGTCCAGTGTAAACTGAGGGATCCGCGGATCTGACACAGAAATACAAAAATGCATGTTTTGACCCGACGAAAAGGTTTAGCCTTTGTATACTTTTTAGTGAAGTTATATTACCCATTTTTACCTTTATTCAAGCTTGATTAACAAGATATCTAACAACAAAACTTCAAAGAGAAAAAAAAAAAAAACAAAAACACTTTTCATATTATGCTTGACTTCACCAAAAATTTGATACAAGGACCTTACTCATTTTGAAAACCATTTGTTTTAAAAACTAGAGCCAACCCGCTCTGATACCAATTGTGAAAACGTAGAGGGAGGGGGTGAATACGTTTCCGTTTCAAACTTAAAACTTTTGTATCAAATATAGTATAAACCATTGCATTTGCTAATCTCGACGCGAGGATGCATTTAACGCATTACGGCATGTAAGGCCAACCCCTTAATATCACATAAGATTCCGCAAGATTAATGGTTCATTATAAATCAAGTTTCACCATTATTAGTCCGGTTGCTTTTTCTTGATCAAGCGTGTCATAATATGTAAAGTGTTAAATATAGTTTATGATTATATGAAAGACCAAGTATGTATCACAAATATAGACATCTACCACATAGAAAATAAACAATGTAATGCAAGAATAAAAGTAAAGCGATAAGTAAAAGGATAGACAAACCAACACGAGGATTTATTGTGGCTCGGCTACAAGCACACCTTCCTTGCCTTACTCCACTCCCCGAGTCACCTACTCGAGAGTTGCTTCACTACACGACACCAACTCCTTATGGCGGAGAAGCCTTCACAACGTCGCTTACACTTTTTCCGGTACTAAGCTAAACACCGAGTTCTTCCACGAGGTAGAACCGAACCTATCACAACGTCGCCTACCCTTTATCCGGTACTAGGCTAGATACCGAGTTCCATTACAAAGGAGGAACTACTACCCAACACTACACCAACAACTAACCCCAAAGGAGATCTACTTCTTATGTCAATATCAACAAGGATGACAATATCCTTGCGACCCAATACTAATCTATCTTGTACATCGAATCATACCATATCGAATGTACACCTTAGGCACCTTTCACTAATGCCTTTGACTCGATCTCTAGGCACCCTTCACTAATGCCTTGTGACTTGACTTCTGGGCACCCGTTATGTTTTGTGGCCCAACATAACAAACCTTGTGTTTTATGACACAAACACATAAACCATCTAGTCTAATCATAGATGTACGACACATCCATGATACCCGTTATGTTTTGTGGCCCAACATAACAAACCTTGTGTTTTATGGCACAAACTCATAAACCATCTAGTCTAGTCATAGATACAAGAATATGATACTAGACAATATCCAAGACAATGTGTCTAATGGATATGAAATCCTAAGCTAAACATCAAGAACACAAAGCATGATGTAGTTAGTCTTCTATGAATGAAGTGACAAGTTTCCCAAGCTTGTTGTAGAAGATCTTCATGTGCTTGTATGCTTGTGATGGGTGATCACTTCAGTAGGTAAGGATGCAAGATCTCTAAGCTTGCTTTCGAGGATCACTTCGGGAGTATGCTTACAACAAATGAAAGTTAGAAGCATTATGATCATATGAGATGAGGGTGGTTTACATGTTTCCTAATGATCTAAATATCATAGAAATGGTGGAGAGAAACTATGTGTGAAGGTGTGAAGAAATGGTAAGAAGTGGCTTGCTATTTATAGGCAAAAAGGCCAAAACCATGTTCTGCCCCAAGGATCCCTCCTGGAGGGATCCGGCCCTTGTAATTCCAAGGGATCCGTGGGACACTTGAGGGATCCGTGGACGCTCCTCTTTACCCATAGTTTATGGGTTAAAACTATGGGATATGAGTCATGAATTTTGAGTGCCCACCAAGGTACAATCTATCTAGACATTGGGTATGGGTATTGGGTCATGGGTCATGGGTTTTACCCAACACATTTACTTATGTTTATGTATTTTATAAAATGTAAGTAACCAAAATTACTTAAGTGTTTTATAAACTATTTAACGAAACATGTTTAGTGGTTTGATCATAACGTAACATAACAAACATGTACGAACCTGTGTTGTAGCATACAAGGACTTGAGTCGTCGAGAGGTGTTGAGAGTATGTTGAGACAAAATATAATTACAAGTGGACATATTTTTGTGGCAAAGGCCTACATTGATCACAAGTCCTCGATAAATATCATAACTAGCACCTATTATAATTGGGTAATGAAGAAGCCTATCCCAATTAGGCAAGATCCCGATAATCCTAGGGTTAGTTGTAATTTCCTTGGTAGAATTAAGGGATTGCCCGTCTATTTAGGTAGTTTCACGTATCCTACGGATTTCATAGTTGTGAATGATATTAGTACGACCATAGATCCTAGCTTGTCCCACGTTATTCTAGGAAAGCCTTTCATAGAAAACACCGGGATGACTTATGATCCATCATTAGGAATAGTGAGATTCAAGGATGAGACCGATGACATAGCTTACCAAATGCCGTTTAAGATTGAAATTTTTTCCTCATTATCCAATGATGAAAAGAACTTAAGCTATCGGTCTACTATAGGAATGAGGAGGATAAGGAGAAGGGAGTAGATTATGTGATGGATAAGATTTTCGGTTTCTATAAGGGTTACTTGAAACTAGGACCGGAATATAGAACCGATTGGGGAGAAAATGACTTCTTAGAAAGATGCATAATAGGGCATTACTATAACATGGAAAACCCCAATAGAGACCGTCATGAGGAAGAAGGTGACGGTAATGAAGTCACGTAGGGGCACGACTTCGAGTCTAGCTACAAGACTCATAAATAAAGAAAAGCGCTTTGTGGGAGGCAACCCATGCTTAGTTGTTTGCTTGTTTTTGTGTCGTATATCTTTTTATTGATTGTTTATTCTCATGTTTGAATTTGTGAAAATGCTTTATTTTGTCTTTAACCTCGTCTTAATTACATATAAAGGTATTTTACAAAAGGGATAAGTGTAGGGACGATTACACACGTTTTCAAAAAGAACGTGAACATGAGAATTACGATTATTGAAAAAGATATACATGTACAAAACCCTTTACCACTCAAATTCCACCCTAAAAATGTGAGGATTTAGATTTGTAGGAATTAAAGCATTCACCTTTAATGCTTCGAGAGTGTACCGGTAGTATAATAATTTCTAGAACTTGTTTTGTGATGCATTCCGAAATCGCTAGTGAGACTACACTTGGGTAGTTAGGAATAACTAAATGATAAGAGGCATTAGGATAACCCTTGTTTGGTACCCGTATTATAATTACTTCTTCCACATCGGTTGAGTAATTCTCCCACACCCTTGCGTTGTACTCATCTTTAGTACATGATACCCCTAGTTAACCCCTCAGAGCCTATCCTTTTTGCAGTTCTCGTGATGTTTCGGTTTTTCAAAATATCAATGAAGAGCATTGTTTACAATCCACCCCCAAATGTACACCCAAATCGCCTTAGCCTACCTTGTATGCACTCACTTTTAGTGCATTATTGTTATCATACTAAACCCTTAGTTCAATTATCTAGTTACTTGCATAAGTTGCTAAGTCGATTCATATCCTTTGTACACAGTTTTAGGACGATTGAGACTCATGGGAAAAGTTAAATTTTATGAAGTGACAGGAAGGAACGTTAAATTTAAATTCCCTTTATTTACGTAATAATGTACTCCAAGTGTTTTGATCTTTTCAATTCGGGTCAAATTAGTGTTAGAGTAATAAAAACTCAAGTGTAGGGATGTGCCTATAAATCCCTATTATTTTGATGTTATCGTAGAGGATGGTAGAGTAAAAGTGTATGAAAAAAATAAAAAAATAAAAATCGAAAAAAAAATTAGGAAAAAGAGAAAAGGAAAAAAAAATTGTTGAAAAAAAAATGAAAAAAATATACGGGCTACCATCCTACATCTATCTTTAAATTTATATTTGTTTGTTGCAAGTTATCTAGAGTTTAGAGTGTTGAGTCTTGGCTTAGCAAAGCCATTCTTCTCATGCTTGTAACATAAAGATTTTTGACTTGCCACCACTAAATCGCCTATCCCACCAAACCCTTTGTTTCCCTACCGTAAGCCCAACAATACAACCCTTTAAAAGACCTCTTAGATAGTTTTTCCTAGGTGCTTACGCCAAAGCGATGGATGTTTGATCTAGTCTCAAGCCTATGGTAATCTATGTACTAGGACCGGTTAATGAGTGTTTATCTTCCATTTCCAATTTGATATATTTCATATACACCCGAGAGATGAGAGTATCCAAACACCACTTGTGAGGTGCTAGTATATAATTTTCGTGCTTGTTATGACTTTTGCGGGGCTTATACTTGTTGTGAATTGTTCTAAACTAATGCTTCATGACCCCTAACTTATAAATTAATTGGCCAAAAGCACATTTGCTTGAGGACAAGTAAATACCAAGTGTAGGGATATTTGATAAGGATTTAAAATGTACACTTTTGAGGGGTCATTTAAGCACTTAATCGACCACTATTATATCCGTTACTGCTTAATTTCGTTCATTTTCACTTTTTAGGTCTCTTGAAGGCAAATTGTTGGAATGACACTTATTTGGACGAAAAGGCATGAATATATGAAGAAAATGGCCAAAGTCAAGATCAAGACACTCAAGCTGCTGGAATTGAAGGTGACGGCATCAGAGTCAAAGGGGGACGCCGTCGCAATATGCTCCAAAATTGTGACGGCTCAGTAGCGAATTTGCTATTTTGTACCTGACAGCGTCAGGTTTTAAAGAGTAGGGCGTCACAACTCAGAAGGCCTAGATTCAGATTCTGACGGCGTCACAACCACAAGGTGACGCCGTCACAAGGTTGACGTGGTCAAGACGAAACCCTAATGGAGGCGATCGTACGGCGTCACAATTAAAGAGTGACGCCGTCGCAGTTGTAACTTTATATATAGAATTCGAATTTTCATACTTTTAAAAGAGGTAGTTTTGTGGAGTAAAACCTAACAACGATTTTTGGCTGTCTTGGGCAGTATCTTAGGGTTCTCATACCCTATTTTACAACAAGATAAGTAATTTACTTCATTGATTCAATTATGTCTTCAATTGTATGTGTGTATGCTTGTATGTTCACCAAGTCCGGCTAATTTACTTATGTGTTTGCTTAGATCTATGAAACCTAGGTATTGAATATTGATTGGTTGTCTCTTATCTTAATTGTAATTGGCCTAGGATTGCAATAGGTCATCGTTGTGTTTCTAATGCTTGAGTAATCTTTGTGAACATTAGTTTATAATCGCCTAGAGTTGTTGTAGGCTAAAAATCGAAAGATAACCTTAGAGTTAGTTTATGAATCCTAGAGATTTTGTAGGCAATAACCTTAAGGTAGTCTCAAAGAGTTAGGGAAGAAAGCATACCCTACGACCTTAGAAGACACAACGCATTAAGAATAAGGACGTGACAATTCAACCATCAATAGGAGATAACTAGGGAGTAATAGCATCTAGGTAAACACATCTTTAATTATCATACGAGCACACATCAATTAGACATAGACTACCCCTTAGCTTAGTTAGTTAGAATAGATAATAGTAGAGTAATCGGTAGAAATACCAACCCCCAAATCCAATACCCCGAGATTCGTAATTTCAATTTTCTAAAAAATATAAAAAAAGATAAAAAATAATCTTCCTCAACCCCAACCTTAGCGTAGTAATTTCTTGCTAGCATTCCTATTCCCCTAGAGAACGATGTCAATCCCGAGGCTTACCTAATACTACACTACAACGATTAGGTTCACTGCCTAGGGTGTTGAAAAACTTGCTCGAAGAAAAGGAGTTCCTTTGACCCCGAACGCGCGTTGTACGCGTATCAGTGATACTCGTACAACGCGCGTTCGGGGTCAAAGGAACTCCTTTTCTTCGAGCAAGTTTTTCAACACCCTAGGCAGTGAACCTAATCGTTGTAGTGTAGTATTAGGTAAGCATCGGGTATTGATATCGTTCTCTAAGGGAATAGTGTCGTTAGGCTGAAGTGTATGTCGACTTAAGTCTAAAGGTGAGGGATGATTATTTTTATATTTTTATATTTTATGAATTAAAGTATCTCGGTTTTGAAGGGGAGGGTGGAATTAGTTGTTAGTCAACTATCCCAAAAGATACTAACTAAATTAGGGGTCAATCAGGAACGTGAAGCGTATCTACTTATGATGCATTACTCCTTGCTAGCTATCCAATTCTATCTACTGAATTGTCACATCCTTGTTTTAATTGGTGCGTGTATTCCATGTTTTATTCATAGGGAGGTGCCAATGGTCCCTAATTCTATGAGCCTAAACTCACGCAATAACTACAACGAAAGCTAACTAGTGCACTCTAGGGTTATAGATCACTATTTAAGACGTTCAAGCTCATAAACCGACGATTGAAGCAAGTTTTCCTTAATCTAGTGCGACAAAAAATTAAACAAGAGACAGTAGAATGCAAGAATTATAAACTAAACCAATTAGACTCATTGAAATTGTCACACCCCTAATGATGAAGATAGACACAAGCATCACTAAGAAATCAATAAGATCTAATTAATTATATACAAGTTTCATACAACCATAAGCAAACACTAGGTGAATTAGCCAAGCATAATTAATGAAGAGCAAGCAACAATTATGATAATTGAAGACATAACATAGGATTGGATTAACAAATAAACCATTACACGATGTTTATAGAGTGTTTGAAACCCTTTAAGTTGCTGGAAAAACACCTACCTAAACCCTAGCATCGGACTTAGGGTTTGAGGCTTACAAAAAGTGAAGTTATAATGTTTTATTTATAGGCAAATTTTCTGTCGGCAAAGGGTGACGGCGTCACACCTAAAGAGTGACGGCTTCAGGTGCAAAATAGCAAAATCGCTACTGAGCCGTCGCAATTAGAGCGACGGCATCGCATTTAAAGAGTGACGGCGTCAGGTGCAAAATAGCAAAATCGCTACTGAGCCGGCGCAACTAGAGCGACGACATCGCCCTTTATCTATGACGCCGTCGGGTTCACTTCCAGCAGCTTGAGTGTCTTGATCTTGACTTTAGTCATTTTCTTCATATATTCACGCCTTTTCGTCCAAATAAGCTTCATTCCAGCATTATGCCTTCAAGAGACCTAAAAAGTGAAAAGGAACGAAATTAAGCAGTAACGGATATAAAAGTGGTTGATTAAGGGCTTAAATGACCCCTCAAAAGTGTACCTTTTAAATCATTATCAACTATCAAAACAAGACTCAAAACTACTTGATGTAAATCAAGATACAACAAGTATGTAACAAGTGTTAAAAGTTTACACTAATATAACAACAACACTTAGTATCTTCTTAATACAATGTGTTCTTCTCTTTCACTAAGAGAGGAATGAAGGTGATCACTTGGTTGGAGGAAAGGATCACTCTTAAACAAAAGAAAACTATCTAAATGATTAAAGGAATGTGAGTGTATTAAAGGAATTAAACTCAGAAAGGTTTTTGTGAAAAAGTGATAAGGTTTTAAAATGTACCTTTTTTTAGGGGTCGTTTAAGCCCTTATTTGATCACTTTTGTATCCGTTATTACTTAATATCGTTCCTTTTCACTTTTTAGGTCTCTTGAAGGCAAATTGCTGTAATGGCACTTATTTGGACGAAAAGGCGCGGATATACGAAGAAAATGGCCAAAGTCAAGAATCGAGACACTCAAGCTGCTGAAATACAAGGTGACGGCATCACTGCTTAACTGCGATGCCGTCGGAGTATTTTGTGACGACACAGAAGCCAAAATTCTTATTTTCAAGTGACGGTGTCAGGCTTTTAAATAGTAGGCCGTCGCAACTCAGACGGCCTAGATTTGATCCAGATGGCGTCAGAAGCTGAAGAGGATGGCGTCACAAGCACAAGGTGACGCCGTCGCAAGACTAACGTGGCCAAGACGAAACCCTAATGACGGCGACCCGACGGCGTCACAAATCATAAGGTGACGCCGTCGCGATTGTAATATTATATATAGAATCCGAATTTTTCAGTTTTAGTGTGTAGTCTTTTGGAGTAAAAACCTAAACCGAACCAAGGCTGTCTTGTACAGTATTTTAGGGTTCCAAACCCTATCTTACATCAAGATAAGTGTTTTACTTCATTAATTCAATTATGTCTTTAATTATTTGTGTGTATGCTTGCATGTTCTCCATGTCTGGCTAATTTACTTGTGTGTTTGCTTAGGGAATATGAAACTTAATTATTAAATATTGATTGGTTGTCTCTTATCTTAATTGATTAATGATCTAGTAATGTGATAGGTCATTCGTTGTGTAATTAATGCTTGATTAATCTTTGTGAACCTTTGGCTATAGCACTTAGAGCGGTTGTAGGCTAAATCATCCAAAGAGAGCCTTAGAGTTAGAGTTTATAATCCCTAGAGGGTTTTGTAGACGAGACCCTTTGGTAAGTTCAAAGAGTTAGGGATAAACGCATACCCTACGACTTTAGACACACAACGCGATTAAGAATAAGGACGTGACAATTCAACCATCAATAGGAGATAATAAAACCTAAGTGAACACATCTTTAAACTATCATACGAGCACACAATAATTATACATAGACTACATACACCTTAGATTAGATAATTAGATAAGTAGAATAATCGATAGAAATACCAACCCCCAAATCCATACCCCGAGATTCGTACCTTTCCATTTCCTAAAAAACATAAAAAGAAAAAAAATAATCTTCCTCAACCCCAACCTTAGCGTAGTAACTTCTCACTAGCATTCCTATTCCCCTAGAGAACGATATCAATACCCGTGGCTTACCCTAATACTTAACTACAACGATTAGGTTCACTGCCAAGGGTGTTATAAAACTTGCTCGAAGAAAAGGAAGTTCCTTTGACCCCGAACGATGCGTGTAGCGTTATCAAGTTTTTGGCGCCGCTGCCGGGGAATAGAATAGCTAGTTAGTAGTCCACCTCGTTTAGGTTTCTTTGCTTGATTCCTATCAAGTAAATTTTTTTCTCATTTTTAGCTTTCTCATAGTCTATCCCCCTTCTTCGTGACCCTTGTTCGTGACCCCATCACTTTTCATCATGGAAGGTGATAACCAACCACCATTCATCAACCTACCACCAAATGACCCGCCAAGAGCCCGTACTCTTGGTGAATACTCAAGACCAAGCCACCTAGGCTATAGGAACACCATTGAGCTTCCCGACCAAACCCAAACTACGGCCCTGCGATCAGACACCATCCGGTTGGTGCAAAACGGATGTGCATTCCATGGACTTCGTTCCGAAGATCCTAATCAGCATCTGAGGGATTTCCTCAAAATTGTCGATTCCATTGACCTTGATGCTACTACTCGGGAGACCACGGGTCTGCGTCTCTTCCAATTCTCTCTACGGGACCAAGCTAGTAATTGGCTTGAGCGACTTCCCGCCGGCTCCATCTCAAGTTGGGATGATCTCACCTATCGCTTCCTTGCTCAATTTTTCCCACCGGGGAGAACCACTAAACTTAGGAATGACATCTTGATATTCCAACAACGTCAAGGTGAATCTCTCTACGAAGCATGGACTCGATTCAAGGATTTACTTCATAAAGTCCCTCATCACGGCATTGATCTTTGGCTCCAAGTCCAAATCTTTTATGATCATGTCAACTTTCCCACCAAGCGATCCATTGACCAAGCGGCCGGTGGAAAACTTAGTGATCTCACCGCGGAAGAATCATGGGGTATAATATAGGACCTTGCTCTCTATGACAATGAAAGTTGGAATGACCCCCGTGAGTTGCCCAAAACCATTAAGGCAATCTCCTTGCCTCCCATTGACTCACAATCTTTCGACCGTAGGATGATCGAACTTGAAGATCAAGTTAAATTCCTAATGAGTTCCTATGAAAATCCTAAGTCTTCACAACAAGTGAATAAAATCACTCTACCTTGTGAGTTATGTAGTGGTCCCCATGACACTCATGATTGCACAAGACTCCCCGAACAAGCTTTTGCGGATTACGCCTCCATGCGTACCGACGGAACGGGAGATAAGTGGTACACTTTCAAGCCCAAACAAAACAACTTAGGAAACTCTTACAACCCCTCATGGAGAAATCACCCTAACCTTAAGTGGAACCAAAACTCAAGCACGCCCCAAAGCTCATCTAGTCCACCTAATAGGTTCAATTCTCTTAACACCGGGAACCCCACTAATCTTGAGGCAATTGTATCTAGATTCATGTCATCTCAAGAAACTCGATTGACTAAGCTTGAAGCCGATTTTAAGCGAAGACAAGGTGAGATGACAAACAAGCTTGATGCTCTCTTAAAAGCCTTTAATGAACGGGAAATTGGAGCACTCCCAAGTGATACTATAAAGAACCCTAAAGTGAATTCGATTTCGTCGACTTCATGTTCTTGTTCACCATGGGAGAGTGCATATCCATGCCCTTCACACCCAACGGTTCACTCGGTAAATGCTATCAACAAGGGTTCCAAGCAATCCAAAATAAGGTACCAAGGCCCTGCACCATTGGTAGAACCTACTCTTGAGAAACCCGTGAACCAAGAACCAAAACTTAATCTAGAGGAGGAGTACAAGGAACTCCATCAAGAAAAACCGGTTCTTGAAATCTTAGCTCATGCACCTTATTATAATGCTTTAAAAGAAAAATATGAGTTAGAACATAAACTTGGAAAACATGGGTCCGATTTTGTGTGAAATAATCTACCTAAGAAGTTAGACGATCCCGGGCTATTCACTCTTCCGTGTAGGCTTGGAACTTCCAAACCTCTCGATGCTCTAGCCGACTTAGGATCATGCATCAATCTTGTTCCGTTGTCTATCCATAGAAGCCTTAACTTAGGTAAGATAGAACCAACGGAAACCATCTTAGGTCTAGCGGACGGTAGTGTTGCATATCCGGTGGGGATAATTAAAGACATGGTAGTACACGTAGGAGAGTTGACTCTTTTAGCCGACTTTCATGTGCTAGACATGAATAAGGACCCGACATGCCCATTACTAGTAGGAAGAGGATTCTTAGCTACCGCTAGTGCTATCATCGATTGTAAGATGTCTAAGATAGTGGTAGGGGAGGGGAGTGCTAGGTCAATCTACGATGTCAAAAAGCATACGTACTACAAAGAAGAGGAAACCCCACATGAGATTAGGTTGGATAGAACACCTTCTAGATATGGACCTTGGATAGATAAGAACCTCATAGGTCCCCAACGACCTTTCCACTTAGATGAAGCCTTTGCTAGTAAAGCAACTTTCCATGAAAAAGAAATGGCTAGGGACATGGAAGTGAACCCGTTCAAGGACGCCTTAGTATTTAGGAAGATGACCGAGTTCCTAGGAAGTTTGCCCGTCAACCTTGTCATGAATAGGTGGAAAATTGAAAAGCCTAAACATAAGTGGGATTGGAATAGACCGCCTAGTGATGGTAATGGAGAGTGGCACATTAGGATAACAATCTATGATCCCGATGGAGAAAAGTTTGAAAAGGCATATCGAACCAAACGTACTACTAGGAACTTAAATGATAAGTTTGATCCTTATGACATTGTTAAGGATAGGCTTACTTATATCGGTACGTAGGAGCACAACTACGAGTCTAGCTACAAGACTCATAAATAAAGAAAAGCGCTTCGTGGGAGGCAACCCATGCTTAATTGTTTGCTTGTTAGTGTCATATATCTTTTATTGATCGATTATTCTCATGTTTAAATTTGTAAAAATGTTTTATTTTGTTTTTAACCTCGTCTTAATTGCATATAAAGGTATTTTACATAAAGGATAAGTGTAGGAAGGATTACACACGTTTTCAAAGAAACGTAAACATGAGAATAGCAATTAATTAAAAGATATATATGTGTGTTTGTTTGAGTCAAATGCTTGTATCGAGTCATAATGGATGTTTTGCAGAAATTTTTCCAGATTCTAAAGATGTAAATTTTCTAGAATTTTTTCCAGAAAATCGCAGACTAGTTTTTGTCAGGATAACCTGACGGCGTCAGGATCGCAACCTGACGGCGTCAGGAAGGAGTAAAAACAACAGATTACTTTTCTCTCGTTTTCTGAGCTACTTATAAATTTTTGGAATTTTCCAGGTCTTAATTTTCCAGAAATTCTGTAAACATCCATTCCACAAGCATTATATCCTAGTTTAGTAGAGTCTTATATATATTATTACCGCCAATTTTACGTGAAGGTTTCGTTTGTTTTCTTCAAATGTGCAGGTTTTATTTATCAAGAAGAAGAAACAAAAGATTGGAATGAGCTTTTCACGCATACATTTTTCTTGGAAAGGATTTAACCACCACTTCACACGGATCCTACCGAGCTAATCAGGGGAGTACTAGTTTCTTTCGTTTTTAATTACCTTCCATTATCATAACTTTGATACTTTCGGGGAACATTGGGGACAATGTTCAGTTTAAGTGTAGGGAGGGAAAATAAAACGGGAGCTTAGAAACTATGTTTATCAAAATTATTTGCTCTGTCCAATTGTATTTGTGTAATAAACCATGAGAAAATGTCGGTTAGGGTAATTTTGGCACCAAATTTAAAATTTTTCATGACATATAGGAGTGGGCCATTAGTCTTAACAAAAGCGTCTCACGGATAGGAAGTTATATGATTAGCACAAAAACCCTTTACCACCCAAATTCCACCCAAAATGTGAGGATCACCCTTAGATTAGTAGGAATTAAAGCATTCATCTTTAATGCTTAGAGTGTGAACCGGTAGTATAATAGATTCTAGAACTTGTTTTGTGATGCATTCCGAGATCGCTAGTAAGACTACACTTGTGTAGTTAGGAATAACTAAATGATAAGAGGCATCAGGATAACCCTTGTTTGATACCCGTAATATAATTACTTCTTCCACATCGGTTGAGTAATTCCCCCACACCTTTGCGTTGTACTCATCTTTAGTACACGATACCCCTAGTTAACCCCTCAGAGCCTATCCTTTTCGCGGTTCTCGTGATGTTTCGGTTTTTCCGAAATATCAATGAAGAGCATTGTTTACACCCCACCCCCAAATGTACACCCAAATCGCCTTAGTCTACCCTGTATGCACTCACTTTTAGTGCATTATTGTTATCACCCTAAACCCTTAGTTCAATTATCTAGTTGCTTGCATGAGTTGCTAAGTCGAGTCATATCCTTTGTACACAGTTTTGGGACGATTGGGACTCATGGGAAAAAAGTTAAAGTTTATGAAATGATTGGAAGGGAACGTTAAATTCCCTTATTTGCGTAATAACATACCCCAAGTGTTTTGATCTTTTCAATTCGGGTCAAATTAGTGTTAGAGTAATAAAAACTCAAGTGTAGGGATGTGCTTATAAATCCCTATCATTTTGATGTTACCGTAGAGGATGGTAGAGTAAAAGTGTATGAAAAAAAAATCCAAAAAAAATAGAAAATAAGAAAAAGAAAAAAAATAGAGTGTAAGAAAAAAAAAAAAAAAAAAAAAAAAAAAAAAAAAAAAACATACGGGCTACCATCCTACATCTATCCTTTAAATTTATGTTTGTTTGTTTCAGTTATCTAGAGTTTAGAGTGTCGAGTCTTAGCTTAGCAACGCCATTCTTCGTATGCTTGTAACATAAGAGATTTTTGACTTGCCACCACTAAATAGCCTATCCCACCAAACCCTTTGTTTCCCTACCGTAAGCCTAACGTTACAACCCTTTAAAGACCTCTTTGATAGTCTTTCCTAGGTGCTTACGCCAAAGCGATGGAGGTTTGATCTATTCTCAAGCCTATGGTAATCTATGTACTAGGACCGGTTAATGAGTGTTTATCTTCCATTTTCAACTTGTTATATTTCATATACACCCGAGAGAGATGTGAGTATCCAAACACCCCATGTGAGGTGCTAGTATGTAATTTCCGTGCTTGTTATGACTTTTGCGGGGCTTATATGTGTTGTGGACTGTTTTAAACTAATGCTTCATGACTCCTAACTTATAAATTAATTGGCTAAAAGCACATTTGCTTGAGGACAAGCAAATACCAAGTGTAGGGATATTTGATAAGGTTTTAAAATGTACCTTTTTGAGGGGTCGTTTAAGCCCTTATTTGATTACTTTTGTATCCGTTATTACTTAATATCGTTTCTTTTCACTTTTTAGGTCTCTTGAAGGCAAATTGCTGTAATGGCACTTATTTGGACGAAAAGGAGCGGATATACGAAGAAAATGGCCAAAGTCAAGAATCGAGACACTCAAGCTGCTGAAATACAAGGTGACGGCGTCACTGCTTAACTGCGACGCCGTCGGAGTATTTTGTGACGACACAGAAGCCAAAATTCTTATTTTCAAGTGACGGTGTCAGGCTTTTAAAGAGTAGGCCGTCGCAACTCAGACGGCCTAGATTTGATCCAGACGGCGTCAGAAGCTGAAGAGGACGGCGTCACAAGCACAAGGTGACGCCGTCGCAAGACTAACGTGGCCAAGACGAAACTCTAATGACGGCGACCCGACGGCGTCACAAATCATAAGGTGACGCCGTCGCGATTGTAATATTATATATAGAATCCGAATTTTTCAGTTTTAGTGTGTAGTCTTTTGGAGTAAAAACCTAAACCAAACCAAGGCTGTCTTGTACAGTATTTTAGGGTTCCAAACCCTATCTTACATCAAGATAAGTGTTTTACTTCATTAATTCAATAATGTCTTTGATTATTTGTGTGTATGCTTGCATGTTCTCCATGTCTGGCTAATTTACTTGTGTGTTTGCTTAGGGAATATGAAACTTAATTATTAAATATTGATTGGTTGTCTCTTATCTTAATTGATTAATGATCTAGTAATGCGATAGGTCATTCGTTGTGTAATTAATGCTTGATTAATCTTTGTGAACCTTAGGCTATAGCACTTAGAGCGGTTGTAGGCTAAATCATCCAAAGAGGGCCTTAGAGTTAGAGTTTATAATCCCTAGAGGGTTTTGTAGACGAGACCCTTTGGTAAGTTCAAAGAGTTAGGGATAAACACATACCCTACGACTTTAGACATACAACGCAATTAAGAATAAGGACGTGACAATTCAACCATCAATAGGAGATAATTAAGGAGTAATAAAACCTAAGTGAACACATCTTTAAACTATCATACGAGCAAACAATAATTAGACATAGACTACATACACCTTAGATTAGATAATTAGATAAGTAGAATAATCGGTAGAAATACCAACCCCTAAATCTAAACCCCGAGATTCGTACCTTTCCATTTCCTAAAAAACATAAAAAGATAAAAAAATAATCTTCCTCAACCCCAACCTTAGCGTAGTAACTTCTCACTAGCATTCCTATTCCCCTAGAGAACGATATCAATACCCGTGGCTTACCCTAATACTACACTACAACGATTAGGTTCACTGCCTAGGGTGTTATAAAACTTGCTCGAAGAAAAGGAAGTTCCTTTGACCCCGAACGACGCGTGTAGCGTTATCAAAAAGGATGCCCAAAAACTATGAAGTGGGCTGGTATTTATAGGGAGAAAAATTTCGACCGTTATAGTAGGACGGTACCGTTAAATACCTGTCGATACCACTAAATTTAGTGGTACCGTGGTACCGTCCCAGACAAGGTGGCTCTAAATTTTGTTTTTAGTGATGAAATTTTATTTGGAGAAGTTTGGAGCTGTTTTGGTGGAAAAATAGTTGTTGGGATTTTTAAACTTATTTTTCCAATTAAAACATTTCTTTACTATTCAAAAATAATTTGTAAAATGTGTTTTTGAAAAAATGTTTTGTCACATTGAAAATGTGAGGTTTGAAACATAAATTCACTTCTTTGATCATTTGTCAAGTTGTAAATTTGTGTGTTCATACCTAGAGTGATATATGTAGAAACGAGATATTTCGACTAAAAACTTGTTTATGTTAATTTTGACGTAACGTGTTTTTACATTTTGTTATCATCAAAACGTAGAGATATTGAAAGATAGAAATAACGTTTTTAGACATTATTTGCATCAATAATCTCCCACTTTTTGATGATAACAAAACATAAAATCATTTTAGGCGAAAATTAATTTTAACAAGTTTTTAATTTGAGTTTATATCCTATTTCTCCCCCTTTTTGTCAAAGCAAAAAGATTGTCGAAACGACGCTAAGGCTCCCCCTTTATGTATACTCCCCCTCGCTTGGAGGGCGCCAAGGAATCGAGCAATGGCTTTTGCTACAAAACAAAGTTAGATGACACAAATACAATATTTAACATGTAGCAATTAAGGCAAGTATCCAACCTTAAAACAAAGAGGCTAAGTAGCCTAAGAATTGAAAAAGACAATCCAACCATAAAAGAAGAAATAAGCTCGTGCATTCACTGATAAAAGATGATCATACATAAGGTGTGAATACAACATAAAGATAAGAAAATAAGACTGCATGAAGCATATATTAATCTATAGTGATTTGAGAGGCCCTAAGATTTACTTCAAATTCAAAAGGGAACATAAACATTTATTCTTGAAGACTAAACATAAACATGTTTAGTTGGCTGGGCTATTGGTTGGTGGAGGAGGTAGTATGATGGGCTCTTGTGGTGGTGTCAAGAGGTGCTCCACATAGGAGAACATGAAATGTAGTTCATCCCTAAAAGAGAAGATGAGGTTTTGGTTGTGTAAGCAACATAGGCAATTAGCACTATGGATATCAACCGAGTGAAGTTGAATAGGTTGTCCCATGATAGGAGATGAAGGAGATGGTGAGTATGTGGGTGATGGAGTTGGCATAGCATAGTCCAATGGGGTGATAGGTTTGAGGGTGAGTGTCATGTCCATAGAGGATAGACGAGTATCATAGTATGAAGAGGAAAATGAAGTAGTCCCATTGGAGGATGATTTGGATGGAGCATTTGGTGGTTTGAGAGAGTAAGGAGTGGTTTGGGAAGGTGGTGTACTAGCTCCATCATCATCATCATCATCATTTTCATGAGTGTCAATGAACACGGTGTCTTGTGGTTGTGGTGGTTTGAGTGTGATTTTGGTTGGTGGTCTAACGGTAATCCTAGGTTCCTTGGAGATGTGGGTTGAGGATGCTTGAGTGGAAGACATGGTGGAAGAGAGGATTGGGTTGAGGATGAAGTGCAAGAGACACTTGCAATGGTGAAGCCTTATATATGCAAGAATGGTACAGAAATTTGATGCGCGCCAAACCGTCAAGTTCTCTCACGCAAGCGTAAGAAAACTTAAAACAGCTCAAGCACGAAATCAATGAGGATCTGAGGAGTATAGGGTCTCCCCGGGTCGTTATGTCCCAGCGAGTTGTGCAATGGATTATCAAACGTTTAGTGATCGAGGAATTTGAACGGGAAAAGGATCTGGGAATGATTATTATAACTACTGGAAAAAGCCAACAGATAAAAACGGCTTAAATGCAAATTAAAGAAAGTTAAAAAGATAAAATCTATTAAATAAACGCTATCACTATATTTAAAATGATGAACGTTTAAAACCTAAAACGTACGTTTAATTTAAAAACTACGTAACGTACAAAATAAAACGTGAAAATTACACAAGATAAATCTTAAAAATATGAAAAATACATTTTTACAATCCTAATGATAAAAGAAACTTTTTAGAAAAAGAAAATTATTTTTATAACTATTTAATTAATTATTATTAATTAAAAACTATTTTTAACTAATTAATAATAACCTAAAATGGAAGAAAATAGGAAATAAAGCTTGAAAAATAAAATTAAGACTTAGAAAAATCTAAAATATCAAAATAGAATTTTCAAAACTATTTTTGTAATTTTCTGATTATTTTTCTATTTTTTATGATTTTTAAACTATTTAAAACTAATTAAAATATTTAAAAATACAATTTTAACTAAGAAAAATCTAGAAAAATATTTTTTTCTCTTTTTATATTTATCTTAACTTAATAAAAATGAAAAATTATTTTTTGGAACTTTTTCTCAATTAATTGCTATTAAACCTATTTAAAAATCATTAAAAACTATTTTAATTAAGAAAAATAGTAACTGGTGTCCAAAAATTATGCAAACTTCAGGAAAATTCTAAAACATTATTCTAAAGCTGATAAAAATATAAAAACATGGGCTTATTTGGGAAATATAAAGGCTGCTATGTAAACTAACATGGAATAAGCACTAGGAAATAAGCAAATAAGCTCTACAGTACACCAACTGATCAAATAAGCTAATGTATGCTAAACCTACTCTACAGCAACCATTAAAAGCTAATCCTAACTCCTAAACAATGATCTACCAATGATTTAAGAAAACTGATATTAAGCAAATCAGGCAAACAGGTCCTCTACTAAGGGCACTAGAAACTGCTTATTCAATAAGCTATCTTGAAAACCAAAAGTGTGGTTCTAAAGCCCACCAACCAAGGATCATTTACCCAAATTTTCAGCAAATAAGAACAAGTATTAAGGAAGCTAGAGAGCAAACAAAAAGTGACCAAAGGGACAGTGACTGCTGAACAGAACATATATAACAGGCAGGTGCTAGTTTGAGCTTATCTATGAGCTTATTCAAGAAGCAAAAGCTAAAACCAGAAATGTGGTCTTAAAGACCACCTAGCCTACTGCAAATGGACCAAAATTCAGACCCTAAATACTTGTAATGAACAGTGTGCATTATCTGCATTTTCTGCATAAAACTGAACATTTGGACAGATTTTGACTTTTTATCCAAACTGAAAGTTTGACTAATGTGAGTTTTAATCTGGATTTAAGGACTGGAAATGAAGTAATATGATGAAATAAGACTAAGGCTAGCTTTGTTTAAGAATTCTAAACACAATACCATGATCTGCAATCCTCCAATTCCAACAGTAGTATGTTGAGACAGATTTAAGTGAAAGTTGACTTTGGAGGTTTGTGTGCACAAGTTAATGACAGATATAAGCTAAAATGAACTACCAATACATGAACCAACTGAAACCTATCACTGCAAGATCCTCTAACACAGTATAAATCTCAAATCCAAACACCCTTTTAAAACCTGTTAAGCAAGCAGATTTGAGCTAGATTTTAAACTAGCTAATCTCAATGATCAAACTGAGCTTAGTTATCTTTAATACAACTAAATGAACAAGTAAAAACAGATCATTACTATAAATACCAATACTAACAAAATATGCAAAATTACTTGAAAATTGAAAATGAGATTGAGACTCACAGGTATTCAACTGATGTTGCAGGCTCAAATCAAAACCAAAACCAATCTAAACTACTCTATTACAATCCAATATCATCACTGCATCCACCCAACATTCATCACCATTGTCAAATGCACCTATTTTGACTTTGTTTGACCAAGATAAGGAATTTCTTAGAATTGAATTCCCAGCTTAACAAAAGCTTCAATGAGCTTGTATGAGCTTAACAATAAGATACTAACACTTGTACTTAGGATTTTGAAACATGAAAACTGTAACAGTAGCATGAATTGTGGAAATTTATAATAAAATTTAGATTGATAGTTAAAAGTAACTTAAACTGGTTTGTAAACTTAAAAATAATACAAGGAAACTGAAATTACACTAATCTAACTAAAACTAAAACATTCAATTCAAAAACGACATTAAGGTAAATTAAAATAACTAACTACTACTCTTCAAGCCTGCATCCCTCCTCTCTTTTATACCCATTCTCTTTCTCTTTCTTTTCTGAGCAAACCCCACCATTTTTCTGACCCTTGGATTGACAAAAATGATCATGGCCCTTAAAACTAATTTTGGCGGGAAACTTAGATTTAACAGTTGAGTGTAGCAGAGGGGAAGAATTATTGATTTCTTGGAAGTATGTGTTTGGAGTGATAAGGCTAGGTGGAAAATGAGCTGGAGGGGGGGGGGAAGATGGAGTGTTGCAGGGTTTTTGCAGAAGCAGTGGGTGAAGAAGACAGGGAAGGCTTTTGGCGCGTTTTGGGTGTTTTGACCAAGTGGGCTGACCAGATAATATAATAAAAGGGGGGTTCAAAAAGGTATTGTGGCAGGGGTCATTTGGAGATTAGACAAGGGTCAAAAATGGCAAAGGGACTTAAATGACAAGGATTAGTTATGCCATTTTCTGAAAATCAAGGACTATTCCTGCCAATTCAACAAAGTTGCTTCCAAGGACTAAAAATGACAAAGTTTAATAATGCAAGGACCAAAGTTGCCATTTTCAGATTTTCCAGGGGCCATTTCTGCCAAATTTCAAACTTGAAGGACCATTTTTGTAATTTTCTCAAACTTTTTTATATTTTTCACCAAAGGACTAAATTTGACAACTTTTGATTTTAAAAGGACCTTTGGTGACTTTACTTTTGAAATTATGTGCTCAGGGACTGTTTTTGACAATTTTTGAAACTTGGGGGACTGAAACTGCAATTTTTGCAAATTTGATATGTTTTTCATCTGATTTTGATATTTTTGCTTTTAAAACACATAAAACACTGATTTGTGGTATTTTGATCATTTTGATGTGTTTCTGAGTGTTTTCAGATGATTTTGCAGTTTATTTTGTACAAAAATGATGAGTATTTAGACACTCATCAATGGTGTAATTTGAATTAAAGTGAATGGAGGTGTTCTATGGTAGCCTAGGAGAATCTTAAGGTTATAAGAGTTTGCAAAACATTGCAGGTTTTGAGGTTAGGGATGCAGGATTCTAGAGTAAATAGGAAAAATCCGTAAAACAAGGTGAAGGTACCACTAAATATTCCACGATACCGTTAAATTTAACGATACCATGCCCTATTTAACGGTACCCTGACCTGAAGGTCACAAATTTTCCTATTCTGCATGGTTTTTTGCAGCTAAAAAGGGTGTTCTAGGGAGACTATTTGCAGCAAATCATAGTGCCTCAAACCACTAAAGATTAATTTGCCAAATATAACTCATATTTACCTATTTCTAGTAATTAAAGATAAGCATGAAAATATCTAAAATAAGTCACAAGCATGCAGTCAAAAAGGTAAAATAAGCTATCATCCAAGAGTAGCATAGATTTAAATTCATGCAAGGTGATAAGGTAATAATCAAACATGCAAGTAAGTTAGAAAAATAAGCATAAAATAACTAATTTACAATCCTAACTAATAGTGATGCTAATCTCTTATTTTTTACTTGAGCTTGTTCATGTAGCTTCACTCATCGTCATCACTCGATGAATCATCATAGGGTTCGTTTTCGAGTGTAAGGAAGGATGATATGTGGAACTCACTAAGGGCTTCCATTATTCTATTGACAAGTGTGTACTCAAGACTTTGGAGGTATAGGTGAGTGTTCATACAGTAATGATAAAGACGGGTTAGAAATATCCCAAAAGGAATTAATTTGTTTATTTTGTCTTTGACATGTATGATTCGTTTAGCGAAGAAGTAGGCGAGATTGTACGGTTGTCGAAGTGACATGAAATAGAGCATGTGTGCACAACAAGCGGGTAGATACTCCCAATTTCCTACCAGACTCAAGACATTTTCACGCAGAATAACCACCATGGGTTGAAGAAAATAGCGAAGTTCAACTAAGCGGATTCTGTTGGGATGTTGGACATCAGGTGAATTGCAGAGAACATTAATTACTTCTTGCGAGGAGGGACATATGAATAATATGGACCATTTTCTCCTTGACTCAAAAAGTTAAGAGAAAAAATTTCAGTGTAGGCATATTGTCCAAGATTTGAAAGACCAAGAATTTGAGCAAATTGCTCAAGTGGTAATAAAAACTTATAGTTTGTATCCAAAACCATAAAGAGAGAGATCAAACCTCGTTACATACGAGTTCAACTTGACGAGAGAAATCCAAAATAAAACGAGAACAAATTTGTTCATAACGGTGAGGAGGTTTTCAAAGCCTAGGGATTGAAAGGCAGAATCGATTTCTTGTTTGAAGACTAAAGAAGTATTGAAGATACGACCCTCATGAAAGTTACGTGACTCAACGTTTTTGAATTGTTGAACAAATTTTATACATGTGTATGGTTTTGATGAGATATCTGGAATGTAAATGTTGGTTAGTTGATGATCAAAGTAATATACGTGCGGCATATTGATACCTATAAAAATGAGATTGACCAAAAGTTAAAATTAGTGTTTTGAATGGATGTGCCTAGTGTGTGCCTAGTGATGTTGTCAACTCACATTTACACTTTTTCAACCTTTTTTTAGGTTATGGGTTTACACACCGCTTGACCAGTTTTATCAGGCTACTTATGTACTTATCGGCCTACTTTTGTACTACTTGTGTTGTCAAGTGATAAACACATTAATTATCTTTGTGGAAAACTAGAAGAGGGGGGGGGGGTGTGAATACTTTTACCACTTAAAACTATGTTTTAAAACTTATAGATTGACTTATATCAATCTAGTTTTGGCGTGTTGGATATTGATAGTAAGAAAAGCATATAAACTAAACAAAAAAACATAGTTAGAGAGACACAACCACAACACGAGTATTTATCGTGATTCGGCTGCAAGGACACCTTCCTTGCCCTACTCTACTCCCCGAGTACCCAACTTGAGAGTTCCGTAAACACTACACGACACGAACTCCTTTCATCGGCGGAGAATCCTTCACAACTTCGCTTACACTTTATCCAGTACAAAGCTAAATACCAAGCTCCTCCACGAGGTAGAGCCAAACCTTCGTCACCTACACTTTATCTGGTACAAGGCTAAATACCGGGTTCCATTACAATGTAGGAACCAATACCATACACACCAAGTATCACAACACACATCGACACCCCATATCGAATACACCTATTAACACAACATACCAACACCTTCAACTAACACAACACACTAATAGAGAAAGAGAAGAAACATCAAGAAGATTCACTTTAGTGGTCTTGATGAAGATGAAGCCTAGAAACACATGACCTTGAGCTTGCAAGTCTTCAAGAGGTCGCGATCTCGCCTTTAAGAGGAACATAGAGAATTACAAAGAGAGAAGCTACATAGAAGATTCTTAGATATGAAGTTAGAGAGGTTAGAACATAGAGAGAATATATGTCTAAGAGGGGGTTAGAAATAAGAAAGAAACAGCTCCCTATTTATAGACATTACAAGGCGTGTAACCATACCAACTATATCCACTTCCCCAAAACCCGGCCATTTGTTAATTTTGTCCTTAAAATTAGCAATCTCCTTTAGAGAATTCTCCCACATACTAGTAGAAATAGGAATCACATTGGACCGTTGAGGTTGCTTAGGTACACGATTTTTAACGGGCTTACGTGATGGAAGATTATTAGGCCTATACAAAGCTCTATAAGCCTCAAAATAACGTTCACTCTCGACCCACCAATGTTGAGTTTTCTCCAGCTCTGTCAATTCAAGTTGTCGAATCTCTTGTTGGAACTATATGAAAAAAATACAATTACACGCTAAAAAAGCTTAACAAATAATATTATTTTATATAAATTAAATGAAAAATAATTATATACAACGTAAAATAAAATTAGAGTACATGGTGATATATATACAACGTACAATAAAAATAGAGTATATGAAAAATAAGCAACAATTATTAGAATACATGGTAATAACATTATAACTTACATCATGGTCGAAGTGTCCAAAAAGCTGATCATAAGACTCTCGACCAAACCTCCACCACAAAAGAAAGCTCATTTAGTGGCACACAAAAAGTGTCACTAAATCTGGAAAAAGTGCCAATAAAGGCCATTTTGGGATTTGGTGGCAGAAAAAAAGTGTCACTAAGTATGCTGCCACTAAAGAGTTTTAGTGGCACTTTTATTTTGTGTTGTTGCAGCCTGAATAGTCTTTAGTGGCACTTTTATATTGTGACGCTAAAAACTTTTTGGATTTTTTGAAAGTTATATTTTTGTATACAAACACCAAAACCTTTTTGTAGCAATTGAATACACGTCACAAAAGCATATATGTAAATTTTATAGCAATTCAATACTTAAAAAAATTAGTTTTAATAAGGCGCATGATATAGAAAATCAATTTCATTCATTTGAATAGTTGTACAATATTATAATCCAATATGATGAATTGATATACTAAACACAAGAGTACATATCTGAATTTTCAAATGAAAAACATATAAGAAACCTACAACTACTAAGTGGATCGTACTTCGTCCAAGATAATGAACATCCCAACAGCTGCTCAAGATAAGCACATCTGTAAAATGATAGCAAAATTCCAGAAATTAATAATCTAGATAAATACAAGGCATACTTAAATTTCATAATTATTAATATTCTCTATGATTAGAATAGATGACAACACGTTTAAAAGAAATCAAGCAATGTTAAACGCAAAGAAAGAATTGGAACATGGAAAGCAAAAGTACCCATGAGTGCACAACAGAATCACAAGACTGGATCAAGTACCTGAGTAGAAATTAAAATCCGTAATTAAAAAGATAATTAGCTATGGAAGTGTTTGAAGTGTAATTAGCTAAACTTCTATAAAAAAAATATGGCATCTAACTTAGTATAAATCCACACAATTAGTGTTATCTACATACCCAATCGAAATATCTTATCTAGTTCCCTGAAAATATAGTATCTTAATTAGCATAAATCCACGTAAGCATGTTACTTAAGTATGTCAAAAAGAGTTTCATGCCTCAAAATTTACCTGAATGTACTCTTGATTCTTCTCAATAATAATCAAGAATGAGAAGTGACTAGAGCATGGTATAATAAGCTACATTTGAATAATGGTTACTTGGTCAGGACAAATCTATAAAACAAAAAGATACTGTAAAAAAATGATATATGAACACATGTAAATATATACCTGTAGTGTAGTTCATATTTTGTGTGTGTTTAAAATCTTTGCATGATCTGCATCGACAAATCATAGAATAAATAGTTACTCTTCAAGCTATATGCAATAAGGATATACCAACATATTTTTTACACAACCAGTTACATAAACTACTAAGCTTTATCCATCATTTATGAAAAGTGCCAAAGTTATAAAACTCGTTAAACAACAAATTTTTTTCTTTCACCTTTTTGCCTCCTTCTTATCTGAGAAAATGACTAACTACAAGCTTGTATATTGGTTCTAGTAATGTTTATTCTCACAAAAAAAAGTTCATATAATAGTTAATTTGAAGATCCAACAGATCGTTACTCATACCCTTCGTCCTTCGACCATGACTATTATTATACATGAACTATTATGATCCATTATACGAAAGTTTGTTCTTCTAGGGGTGAGATCAATAAAGATCATATAAAAACTAAAGATCAAATGAATCAATCTCAACCATTCATTTTGATCAAATTAATTAAATTCACTTTCACCATTAAGATACTATATTTTCAATTATAGTTAATAGTTATCTTTCTATATAATTATCTTTCTATAGAGATCCAATATTGTATACTTTCGACGAACTTATTTTTTATCGTTTTTTGCGGGTTTCGATATATTACACTATAAATGAAAATTTTAAAAATACTCCTTTGTGTTACCACAACCCCTAAACCCTAACCCCTAAACCCTAAAAACCCTAACCCCTAAACCTCTAAAACCCTAAACCCCTAAAACCCTAACCGCTAAACCAAAAAAACCTAAACCCTATCCGCTAAACCAAAAGAAACCTAAACCCTTAACCCCTAAAAAGCTTAACCCAGAAAAGTCAAACCCATAAACCCTAAACACCTAAACCCTAACCGTAAACCCTAAACCCACAAAAAAGTCTGGAAAAAAATTCGTCGAAAGTATATGATGTGAGATATCAAATTAAAGGTAATTTTATGCTTGTCGTGATGATATGATTAGTTTCGTCTAACGATCAATGGTTTGTGAGATATTTAGTTTTAAAAAATGAAGGTGAAAGTTTATTTTATTGTTTTGATGAAAAAATGAGTGGTTGAGAATGGTTTATTTGATCTTTATTGAACCAAACTATGTTCTTCTATACGGTGGTCAAGTAAAAAACATATCATTACTATCTAGCACAACACAAAACACCGACCCTTTCCCAAAAAAAAACAAAAAAGACGACGACGGTGGCTTTGAGTACCTTTACATTGTCAATGGCGGTAGCTTTCATACGCATAACAATGAAATTAAAACAAAGTAACATATCAAATCGGGGTTATAGATCCAAAAAACGACAATTGAAACCTAAGATAGCCAAATACGATCAAAGAAAAAAAAGACGCACCTACTATCATATTATATCAATGTTGATCGGCATATAAGAGAGATATTAAGTGAGAGATGAATAATGCGTTGTTGCTCGAAGTGAATTGACAAAGCGTTTTTAGATAAGATAATTCTGGAGGGAAGGTGTTGTGCGGCCATAGGATAAATTAGGGTTTAATGAATTTAGGAATAGAGAGGGAACGCCTAATTGTTTCAATATTTGGGTTTATGGCCGGAGGGAACACTAAAAAACGTGAAGCCAAAGTCATAACTAAAAAACCAAAATAGTTTAAGGCATAAAATTTAGAGTGCCACAAATTTAAATGATATTCTATGGCACAAAAAAATTTGTGTCGCTGCTGACTCTGTACAATTGTGTATAAACCGTAAAAGTGCCACTATATCTTAAAATTTATCGATGGCACATAATACATGTCACTAAAAGAGTGGTATGGTGACACTTACAAATCTGCCACTAAAAACATGTGCCACTAAACGGCTATTTTTGTAGTGCTCCTTTTTACATGCCACGCAAGTCCTCTAGAAATCCTATTATCATTCGCCTTGGTAAACCATATATGGCTTCTAGGCAAAACCTCCAAAATCTATGTCTAAAATACAATTATACGTTGTAAAAAAATACTCATATCCATATGAACATGAAATAATATATAAAACGTGAAAATAAACACATACCCGAAATCCCCAAATAAAACCATGTAGATTGTATTGATGCCCTCTATCATCTGACACTATTTTTCCCTTTCCTTTAGGTGTTGTCACTGCCTTTTTTTCAATTTCTCCAGCATACCCAACTTACTACTACCCTCACCAGAACCATCACCAACATTCACACGATGAAAACTAATCCATGCAACATTCCTAATACTATTATACAACACACTCCAAGTATAGAACCCCCATGAAAATTGTTTAAATACATCCAAGTCCTCAACTAACGCTAAAAGATGCACTTGTGCCTTATACTGAGGTTCCCTTCCCAACAATACAAATTCAACAAACATAAACAAACACAATCGTACAACATCCTCATCAGGCATATCATCCCACACATCACCATCAAATACTTCTTTCAAATGACGAACCATTACATTATCATGACCAAAAACACGATCTCTAAAAGGGACAACAAGTGCTGACTCGAATGGCTCAATATCATGTGACCAAACTTCATTCTTGTACATATGCAAATTTCTCTACGACCAAAATTGAATATATATTTGTAAACATTAAATTGTAAGTCTTCATACTCAATGTGGGACTCGTTTACTTTTTGCTGATTTAGAAGCATATAATGTATCAAAAAAGGATCATGATCTTTAAAGGGGACATCTAACCAAACACCAAAACAACAGTCCCTAAACAAACTTAAACAGGCAGATTTCGTTCCCAACAACTCTTTCATATCCTTAATCAATCTCATTCTAGAACGTATAGTGGGTTTCACATTATAAAACTACAAAAGACATATAAACATAAATTTAGAAATAATAAACGACAATGAAAAACTAGTTACACATACATGATCTTTTAATTTCAAGTGTCTAAAATAAACTAGTTATGCATAAACTAGTTCACAATTACTAACCTCTACCATATAAAAATCTCTTTCACTTTTGAAAGTATTTTAATAACAACAACAACACATGCATGCAACAATCTCTTTTATACACTTTAAGTCAATAAGAATTAAAAACAACTATAAAACTTCAACATAAAATATTGTGTTGAGATTATGGTCTAGAAAGACAATCCCGTATTATATACTTTTAAGCCAATAAAAATTAAAAAAATACTATAAATCTTCAACCAAAAAAATTGTGTTCGGATTATAGTTTAGAAAAAAAATGTAGTGATTTTTTATCTGGCATGTTTATGTAGAAAGAAAAACAAACAGTTGGTATACTACTAATAAAACAAGATCACTAACCGGTAAGAGCCTCGGTACCCTGCGCCATGGCCCAAATGGTCTCGGAAAACATCACCCGACGGCGCCACAACCACACCGGGCCTCGCGTTTTCGCGTCTTGAGCCATCACGACCTGCCCAAATGGTCCCGGAAAACGCCACCGACGGCGCCAAGAGGTTACCGGACCTCGCGTTTTCCCGTATTATTGTCGCGTTTTCCTTTTTTTCTTTTTCTTTCTCTTTTTTGTGTTTGTGCCGTGTTTGTTTTCTGTAATGTGTTTGTGTGTGTTGTTACAGGTGTTGGAGAAAGAAGAAAGGTTAAAATGATTTGCGTACTGCTAAGGAAGAAGAAAGGTTAACCTAGTATGTTAGGTTAAATACCCAAAATGTGATAATCGGCTGTTAATTGTGATACGGGCCTAGTGTTTTAATACCCAAAATGTGTTTCTTATGAGCTGGTATCTGAATTTTGAAGCATTATGAGGTAGATTACTCAGCCGATTATGTTTTATTTTTAGTTAATGTACCTTTTTTAATGTACTTTTTTATTAATAAAACTTTTAATTTTAGTTAAATGTGTTGGTTTATTTAAATGTATTTAAATAAATAAATTAAATTTGGGTCTAAGGATGCACGACACCAGAAACTTGTGTTATAGGAGGGAGGGAGTTTTTGGTGTTGTGGTGAATTCTGATATTATGGGAAAAAGTGTTAACGTGGCAACACTTTTCTCACGGCACCAACGGGGCGGCACGAGGATACATGGTGCTCTAAATGTTCTTCATCTTGAGCCATATTTTAAGTTTAAAGTGGAACAAAATGAATGAAAAACCCAAGGACCAAAATACAGTCAGTAACCAGGGACCAACCACAAGTCAATTAACGCAACCTCACGCACCAAAACTCGCGCACCAAACGTGAAAATGACATTTATTTTTTAGATTTTTTTAGTTTTTAATAATTGGAGGATGTTTTTGTTTAGGGAAATAATGCTATGAGGAAGATGAACAAATATTGAATATGAGGTAATGAGGATGAAGTTGGTGTAAATGAGCATTAAATTTTGTGGTTCGGGTGGATAGTCAAAATTTAATGAGCATTTATATTTTGGTGCCCAAATTTTTTTTCTTGTGCACCACAATTCACTGTGGTTTCATTCCTCCGCACCACAAATAACTTTGATTGGGGTTGACAGTGTTAAGTCAAAAGCATTTATAGTTTGGTGCCCAAAATGAAATCTTGCGCACCAATGTTTTAGTAAAGTGATAATCTATTTTGTATTTCTACCTATTATATAAAAAAAAGTCTCAAAATTACTGTATCCATCTAAAAAATTGACACATCAGCTCAAATTCCATCTTAAAAAGATGACACATCAGCTCAAAGTCCATCTTAAAAATATGACACATCAGCTCAAAGTAGTACTAGCAAACTATTAAGTATTAACTCTTCTCATCAAGTACTCACTCAAACATTTCATCTTTCCATACAACTCTCTTTCACCCTCTGGTGATCTCTCTCAACCATGTTTTGCAAGCTATTTTTTTTTTCTATTTATTATCTACAACTTCAACTAAAATATGTAACTAACATCTGCTTTTTGTTTTTGTTTCTGTTTCTGCAGCTCGTTTCTTCTTCTTTCCATACCTCTCTCTAACATGTTGGTACTTTCTCTCACTATCTCACCCTTAATTATGTTGCAACTATACTAGAATATGTAAATTACATCTATTTTTTTTATGCGATATGTATTTACTGCACAAACAACTAACAGGTGAGTTTGAGAAAGTTGAGTGGCTGGAGGTAAAGAGGAGCTCGGTGCTGGTATTGTTGACGGAGGGTCATGAAGCAAAGCAACAAGAATATGGTAGGACACGTGTGCAGGGGCGGATCTATGTTGAGCACAGGGTATGCACGTGCATATCCTGTGTAGATTTTCAGTAGTGTAAGAAAAATTTGTTGTTCTTCAAAGTAACCATGAATTACCTTGAAATTCTATTAGTGCACACCCTCTAAAATGTAAGAAAAAATTGAGTGCATACCTAAATTAGACTCACCATTGTTTAAAAGAGAAAAGAAATTAAAAAGAAGCATTGTACAATTATCAGTTGGTTCCTGCAGTGTTGAAGAAGAAAGAGGTAACCACTGACCAATAATTGAGATAGGTCAAACTGAAATGGATTCATTGTAGCCCAATTATGGTGTACAATTTTTGGATACTAAGTCAAGCACATGGGCCCAACAAACTCAAGCTTACACCTCACATAATTCTGACTCTTTCATACTCCGTATTATGCTTAGTTCGTTCTAATATATTTTGCATGGGTTATATTTACTTTGTTCTTTTATGATTTAAATATTAGGATTCTTATCATTGATTAAGAGTTGATTTTAGTAATTGAAGCTTAAAATTTTAACTTTATACATTACTACAAGATATTAGACAATAGATATACTTTACTTTTAATCGGATTCAATTAACATCAAAACTAAATCAACTATAGTTATAGTACTCGAATCCAACTAAACAATTGTATCTTAGTAACCCAAACTTGAAACATTAAATCATCTTTGTTAACTCCGATCCAAAAAAAACCGCCGCGCCTAATTTAAATAATGAAAAACCTGACCCGAAAAACCTAATCCGAAAACCCGTATTTTAATAGCTCTACTAAAAATTGTGCATACCCTCGTGTGAATTCCTGGATCCGCCACTGCATGTGTGAGCATAATTTGGTAGGCAAAATATGTATATATAAAATTTTCTTAGCTGTGTAGTTTTTAGCATACTCATGTTTTAGTGGTTGGATTGGTAGTTAAGTATAGTTGTTTTTTTTTACTCCAATGTTTATGTTAGTCTGTCTATTTTAATTGCATACTAAACTTAATTAAGAGAAAAAAAATAGTGATTAATATAAATAGTAACTCGTATTAAACAATTTTCTTAGCTTATTTAGATATTGTATGCTATATTTATTAAATGTTTTGGTAACTTGACTTACACGTTTGGTAATTTGACTAAGGTTTTTTGGCCAATTTATTTTCTATTGTAAATCAAGCATCAAGTTTGTTGAATTTGCGAATTGCGATATACTCCGTATTAAAGCACTGCATTGAACTGTGTATCTTAAATATATTTTTTTATCAATATGGATTAATAAATACTCATATGTTTTTCAAAGAATAAAAAAATCAAATGAAATGGGTTTGTTGTGACTTACAAGTTATTACTCCTTGCAGTGGGTGCGAGAGTTAAGTGGTAAAAGTAGGGTGGTACAGTGGGAAGGATAAGGTGTTGTAGAAAGTTGTTGATGACTTGACTAGAAATTGAATGAATATTTGAACTAAGTAGGGTGAGGCCATATGCCCATACCTATGACTGTGAGAGTGAACATATGAGCATGTATTATTATTATCTTAATCAACGAATATAACGTTTAGTTTTTATAAATGAAATGATATGTGGTTTTCTAATTTAACTGAAATTCATATACAACATGAAAATAAATCCTAAGATATAGAATTACCAAATTATAAAATTATCAGTTGTTCGTTATATACAAATTTAACTGAAATTCATATATTACACTTTTCACACTTCTCAATTGTTCATTATATACAAATTTTTATTTATTTATTTATATTTTATAACGGCTATCACATTTAAAATCCGATCCCCAAGTTAAACCATCCTAACGGGCAAGCCCCGTGACCCGAACCATTAGGAGAGACCCACGAAAAAAAACCTCTAAAACTCACGGATTCGCACTAAAAAAAAATACAGATTTTTTTTTGTCACTTACGAGATTCGAACTCGGGTAAAACCCATCCCTAAGCTCCAGAGAGCTAAATCGGTTGGTTTATTATATACAAATTGAATCAAAAAATGGTAGGAAAGAACAAAGATTTACTTTTTATTCGATACACACTTACTTGGTAACTTACCAAATGATGTCCCGTATCATTGCAATTGTCTTTAAAAGAAATATACATTAAATAAATATACAACATAACCAGATCGTCTTAAGCAAAGCCAAAGGCCTTGTTTGGTTTATTGTAATATTACGTAATTTGATGTAATTGTAATTTGATTAAATTACGTAGGGTGTTTGGTTTGCATAATGAATGTAATTGTAATTCAAATTACATTACGTAGGTTGTTTGGTTTGCAATGTAATTTTAATTAACTCATTCCAATTCCAATTATATCAAGTGAGAGAATTCAGATTATATAGCAAGTTGGAAGGAAAGTTTTGAATTACATTGCAATTTAGTATTTTATAATTCAAAGCATATGTTTTTATAAATTATTATTTTTATTATTATTATTACTATTATTATTATTTTTTTTATTATTTTATAAAAACATCACAAAACCATAAATTTATTATATTATTTATTAGTTAATAAATAATATTATTATTATATTATTTATTATTTAATAAATAAATTATTATTATTATTATTATTTTATTAATAAAACTATTATTTTACTATTATTATTAATATTATTATTAAAATGATTATTTTATAATTATTATTGTTGTTTATTATTATTATTGTTTTTTTTAATTACATTACGTTGCAAGTCAACAAAACACAATGACAGATTTCATTAATTACAATTTCACATTCCAACTTTTTGAATTATAATTAATTCAAACTACATTTTTTTTCAAAATTTACAATTCTTTCAAAAATATAAATTACAATTCTTTCAAAAATATTCTGTAAAAAAACGTACTCTAAGAATATGAATACTAAGAATATGAGTGGTATAATCTCTTTCCCTCCCAAAATACTACATCATTCTCACATTAAGTGTATACTATGACTTTTAAAGTATCATTTCTTCAACTTTGACCTTAAATATATTTCTTTATGTTATATAATACTTGATGAAAATTATACAAATGAAGATGCATTTAAAAACTTAATCCATTCATATATCTTGCATCAAGTTTTATATAATACGAACAAAAATATTTAAAGTCAATGTTGAAGAAAAAAATTAAAAAAATGTCATAATGAACAATTAATGTAAGACGGACGGAGTAATTTTTCATTGGGAAAAAAACACAATTTGAGAAAAACAAATTATTACTTCTATGTCAATTTTATTATTATTTTTAGAGTAAACTACACCATTCGTCCTTGTGGTATACGTTGACCATCAAGTTTCGTCATTTGACCAAAAAAATTGCACCGTTAGTCCTTAAGTGCGAAACGTTACTCATCGTTGGTCCCTCACCCTAACTGGCATGAGTAACGGGCGTTAAACCTATTTAAGTCGAGGGTATTTTTGTCTTTTCCCACCCACACCACTTTTGTCTTTTCCCACCCACTTCATCTTCATCAAGTCTTCACCATCTTCATCATCTAGATCCAAATCAGAAAATCCAAAGCTTACAAAAAACACACCAATCCTTAGATATTATCAATTATATTTATATCTTTACAAATCCATGAAATCCAAAAATCCGAAATCCAAAAATCACAAACAACAAATCATCAACAACAAATCAAAAAATCATCAATCCTTTGCTATCCTAAAATCCGAAATCCAAAAATCACAAATCCATGAAATCAATAGCTTTAAAAACCTTGAATTCCCCTAGAATCAAAAACCTTAAAATCAAGAACCTTAATGGTGAACCCATCAATAAAAAAAACCAAACCCACCAAATCTTTTGGGATGGGTTGATAATGAGGAAATCTTTTGGGATGGGTTGATAAAAAAAACCAAACCCAACAACCTTCCCTATCTTAACTTGTCTCAGAAGCATCGTGGCCTGGGCGCATCGGAAACGGCAATGGGTGGCGGTGGTAGCGAGGTGTGATGAATGTAAGTATAGGTACTAGCACTGCACGTAATTACTACCCTGAAAGCATCCTTAATGGGCTTGAGATCATGAAGTTAAGCAATTCGAAAGGGGATCTAGATGAAACCTTAAAGTCAAAGAACAAAGTGTGGATCATAGCCGCAGCGGTTGGTGGAGCGTTGTTCTTTGTGGTTCTTTTGGGTTGTTTGTTTTTCGTTATACGCAGAAGAAATAGAAGGCTAAAGTCTAAGCAAGACTACGTGGGTACCAATGGCAATAATTATGTTGATGAAAGTGCTATGTTTTCAATATCAAAGCTTGGATACCGCTATCCATTAATAGCAGTTCAAGAAGCTACCGATAGGTTTAGTGAAAGTTTAGTTGTTGGAGTTGGTGGTTTTGGGAAAGTATATAAAGATATCGAGTGTAGTGGATGAAGATGAGATTTGGAAATAGATTTTGTGTTTGGTGATGATTTGTGGCGGTGGTGGTGAGATGATGAAGATGGCGGTGTTAGTGTGTTTGATAAATAGGCTTGAGGGTGTGGGTGGGAAAAAGACAATTATACCCTCGACTTAAATAGGCTTAACGCCCGTTACTCACGCCAGTTAGGGTGAGGGACCAACGTTGAGTAACGTTTCACAGTTAAGGACCAACGGTGCAATTTTTTTGGTCAAAGGACGATACTTGATGGTCAACGTATACCACAAGGACGAATAGTGTAGTTTACTCTTATTTTTATTATTATTATTATTATTTTTTACAAAATGACGATTTTAACATTAACTAATTAATTAATTCTTACATTATACCTGGTAATTATATTTTCAAGTAAGGATAATATGGTAAAACCGATTAACCTTTTCTATCTATTTTTAGTAGTGGACGATAAATTTGGAATAACTTATATGGAAATGTAAACAATGTATTCATGAAAGTAATTAAATCACATATGTTCGGCTTATATATGTTCAAAACATTTTTTAACTAGCAATGAGCTAGAAAAAAGGTTACATAAAAAGAGATAGAGCGTCACAAGGGTTATAAAATCACTCTATCAAATTAAGCGAGTTTCTCTTAGATCTATTGGAAATCCACTTGAAAGAGAGGGTTTTAACGTCGTTAAGAACAAGGTCTTTATTTTGTTTATTTGATTTGAAAATCACTTGGTTTCGAGACATACATTCAATTTTATATACGTGTAGTCTATATTTACGTTTCAATTATTATGCTTATAAATTAATCTCAATTATAACCGGCCTATTTCTATTCAAAAGACGTGAAAAAATTCCCGGGGGCCGTGCTTCCTAGGTGTATTTATAGGTAATTGATTTTTTTTTTTGTTAAACCTCCACTTTAATGCCACGTATCCAAATCCAAAACCAAAACCAAACACGTTTTTCCAAGTCTAACCCAGTCTCCCAAACCAAACACGTTTTTCCATTTTTTTGTTAAGAACAGAACAGAGTGTGAAAGGTTAATCGATTGTTAAGGATCATGATTTATGTTAACGGGGTTCAGTTTCTGTCCGATTCTTCTTCGTTTAAGGTTATATATATATTTTTTTAATCTTTTATTTTGCTCCTTTGTATATGAAATGTATATAAACTTAGTTGCAATGTGGTAGTATTGTTATATCATTCTTTTTTAGTTGTTGTTTGCAAATTATTGGGTTTTACATTGATTTCTGATTTTGACCATCTCATCTACTCATGTCAACTGAGTGTCTATATCTATTGTTTCGAAAGGAAATTACTGTATTGGGTTATCAAAGACAATAAGATTACTTAAATTCTTTACATGGTTTAGAATGTTTGAAACCAGATTCGCGTTGGCTGTATCAAGGACAAGCCCCTTGAATCTCACTAATATAGGCGAAACAATTAAAGAGGGATATTCTATCGAACATACTCGCTATACTAATACTATACAATCCAGACAGATTTCGAAACATAGCATACATTATACATCAAACTTTAATAACAGTGGCCTCCATTTTAAGTCTTGAGATAAAGTATTCCCATCTTGCACGGCGGACTCACTAGCCTCATTTCTGAACCACTTTGCTGATATGTTTTGCATTGCACGGGACTTCTGACTTTTAAAGTCGGCAACTTGAGTCTTAAATTCTCTAGCACCACTTCAATATTTCGTTCCACATTCTGAAAAGGTCTACCGTTTCTCTCCTGCAAAATGTATTACACTGCAGCAGCAAAGATAGGCCTTCTAGTGATATCCAAAAGCCAACAACCATTTCTTGAATAGTACCTTTCCAATCATTCGCCTGAATCTTTCATGTTTTCCATTTGTCCTAATTTCGACCATAAACTTTGTGAATAAGGGCATTTTAGAGAATAAGTGGCATTGAGAATCCACTTCGGTCTTACACTATGCACACACCATCTGCTAACTTGCATTCCATTTTAAAAGCTTATTTTGAGTAAGTAATTTCCCTCTACCATACTGCTCTTCCCCAACATATTGGAACGCCATTTTCTAAAATCTTTCCATGTGATAGATGCCAAAGTTAAGTCAATAAAAGGTCAACCCACATGTGCCTGGCACGTGTGAAGCTGTTAACAACCAACAATCTATCCTTCCCAAATGCTTTTAAATACCCGGCGCTTGTATTTCATTTCTAGGCTTTTGACAATTCAATTTCCTTTTCTATCTCTTGTAATTCATTTGTAACAAAACTATCCTCCATTGATACTACATTGAAGCTTTCGACTTTCTATTCTTATCTTCTTGATAGTCCAAGCCCAGTGTAATCCATTATCGATCTTCATTGATCCTAGTGGTGCTTATCGAGGTCTCATTGCAACAAATTCCGTTCACATTTTCCGCCAAAATCTGTTATTAACTGATCAATTCAGTTAGTATTCGGGTCACGTGAATTTCGTTCAAATCAAGATTCTTGATTCTTGGTTACAAATGGCTCCTTCTACAAGATCTTTCATGGGTAATAACTCTGAAAATGGGGTAGATGACAATATTAGAAGATATGTAGATGAAGTAATGGTTGAATTGAGACAATCCATGGAACAAATGGTGAGACAGTTTTGGCAAAATCAAGTAGATAATAGTGTGGTGGGTAGAACACCTAATCAGTACAGTGAGTTGCCTGGAGTGGAGTTCCCAAAGTTACAAGGTAATGATTCACAACTTCAAAATTCATATAGCAATTTGTATACTGGGAATTATTTGACGATTAATGATACTAATAAGGAGATGACATTTGAGGAAAATAAAGATGCATGTAAGGTGTTTGTTGGAATAGATGTTAATGCACAAAAGATGTTTGAGGAAATACCAATTAAGATAACTCTTAAACAAGAAGGTACTATTTTGGAATATGCAAATGCGTTTATGTCTTTGTTCGGTATTGAGAGTTTTTTGAGTGATAGGTCCGGATGAAACGCATTTTGTTGATCTTTTCATTGAGGGGTTGCATCCGAAAATTGGAAATGTGGTTAGAAAAGGCAATCCCAAACGCCTTTGGAGAGCGTATTTCTTTGGCAATGTGGGAAGAAGTTGATAGCAATTTACATAGGAATCAATCATGGTTATCTTCTCCAAGTGTTAAAGAATCAGTTAGTATGAAAAATGGATTAGTTGATGGTGTTGTGGTTGAACTGTGAAAGAATCAATTGGGGTGTAAAATGGGTTATTTGATCATGTTGTTGGAAGTGTTAAAGATGCGTTGGGAAAGTTGTCTAGCAATGGTGACAACAACAGGGAAGGCCAAGTTGGTGTGGGTAATTTGCGAAAATTTGAAGTTGGGTTATTGAGTGTCAAGGATGCATCATTGTTGGGGTTACATGAGTGTTTAAGTGGCTTGCACACTTCTTCATCCGGTCAAGGATATGTGTGCAAGGCTAAAACAAATTGTGAGTTCATTTTAAACATTAAACAAGTGTTTGATCCGGGGGGTATACAAGGTTTTGTTATATGGGGTCTTGATGATGGAAATGTTTTTAATATAGATGAAAAAGTTAAGCTTAAGCATGTACTTGTTGTGGAATCATGTGTTGTGGTTGAAAACTTATGGTTTCAATCAAAAGAATATGATTTTGAGGTCATTTGTAGTTTGAGGAAGACAAAGGGTGAGTATATTCTCGCAAGAAAACGAGTGTTTGATCCGGGTGGAAAAAGAGTTTTTGATTTAGGAGGTTCTAGGGATGATGCTAATTTTGCAAACTGGTCACACCAAGCTATGGATTTCATCTTAGATTCAATCAAGAATATCTTGTCTAAAGGAAAAAGTATTAAGTCAGTCGAAGGGGTTATTAGCAGCTTGTCTTTGGTTAAAAAGAAAATGTGCACTACATTACAAAGAAATGAAGCAGGTCAAGTTCACACAGAAGACCAGTACCATGTTCAGTTGTTAGATTTTATAAATGGATCGTGTAGTTGGGTTATGAAATGGGTATTCACAAAGGATGGCTTGGTTATGTTGTTGCAGTTTTTGGGAAATGCATTGGGTATTAGAGGTTTGCTTGATAATGTGGTTAGCATATCTCTTCTCGAAACTGTTGATTTAGTGGGTGTTCACATGGGAAATTCAGACGCAATTTCTTTTGCACAAACTTTGTTTGATAATGTGTATCAATGGTTTTGTGATTATTTTACAATGATTATAAGGGAGATGGGATTAGAATGCGGAGATTACATTGTACAGCTTAAGGTGAAGTTTGAGTATGGTGAAACTATGGCTATTAAGTCGAGATTTAGTGATTTTGAGAATATCATGTAGTCATGTAAGCTGAGTGTGCATGTCTTGTTTCGAATTTTTTTTTTTTTTTTTTTTTTTTTTTTTTTTTTTTAGGAAACATTGGTTTTTCTATTATTACTTGTAATAACGGATTACAATAAGATGGCAGGCAAACGGGCAACAAGCTGTGCCGCAACCCCCTTTTGAATAGCAAAACCAATTCTACTAAAAATGAAATTTTGTGACTTAGGGGTCGCAAAATTACTTTGCACAACCCGTTGAACCCTAGTCAAAAACTCGCCGAAGCTAGGAACCCAAATGTATCAAAAGCAAAAGGGGTAAATACGTGTTGATTCTCTAAACAAGCTTTCTCGTGTTTAGCAACTTTACTCGATTCCACTTTCACCGCCGCTTGTCCCGCAACAAACCCATTGTCCTTTAGCCCAACAAGAGGGGACACTCCGGTAAGATCCACACAAGCATGTTTCCCCCCGGCCCATCCAAACACAAGTATATCAGCTGGCCGTAAAGTAGACCTCCCTTCAAGCGGATCTGTCAGAAAGTTCACGGGGGCCTCTTTTTTAGAAGAAATTCCTGCTCGTTTAAGAACGTCATACAAAACATCCCTAACCAAATCATGCCTGTATTTGAAACCCGGTAACTCCTTGCAATGGACCGCATGCTCGCCAAAGGAATCTAAACAAACCTTGCGGCAGACTGGGCAAGGCTCATCAGCCGGAAACAGAGGGATCATTAGCCGGTACTTAAGGATAGTCCGGTACTCCAGGGCCGACATATGTTGGCCTAGCCCTTCAATGGGGATAACCGTCAAGAAATCTTGAGCATGAGTAGCTCGGAGACATTCAAACACCGCTTTTTGCCGAGGGGATAAATCGAACTTCTCTCCCAAACTCCGGACGATTCCACTAAAAAGGGCACACGCCAAAACATTTTGGGCTTTAGGTGGGGCGGTGTCCTTGTTAGAGAAACCGCTAAGATCGAAATCAGGAAGGGACATGCGCAAGCGATCCATTGCATACCCATAATCAGAGTCAACTCCATCAATACCACATCCCCGAAGAATGTGATCCTGCAAACTCCAAGATTGCGCCCTCGAGGCCACAAAAGCATAAGTAGATACATCATCAGCCGAACATAAACCCAACCCACCAAACCGAGTCGGAAGGGATGCGAGCCTCCATTGAAAATCCCCAAAAAAAGGGCCCCCACAAACCACAATGGCCTCTATTGCCTTCCGAAGGCCATTGTCAAAAACAGAAACAGCTTCCCCTATATACATCGGTTGGCACGTTCTGAGACCGAACATCAGCTTAGCGACGCCCATACATGAGCGAAGCAAAAGGAGCTCAGATTGAGGGTCGCGCAGACTTGTGAGACAACTCATTAGTTCCACAGCACGAGATGCCCTTTTCACAGCCAAACTGCTAATAAACCCTGCATCCCGGCTAACAGCGCCTCCAAGGAGTTTCACACCCAGTGTCGGCCTCCCAATCCCGTGGGGCAACAAACCATCCTGTACCTTCACCCCATTGCATTAGGGCCAAAAAACTTCTGTTTTCTTAATGTTGAGTTCAAGGCCCAGGTGGGGGCCCTCAGACATGATAATATCTAAGGCTTTAGCTACCTCTTTAGTGTCACCGATAATCGTACCATCATCCAAATACCAAGCATGGAAAAGAAGTCTGCAACAATCCCTAATCCGGTGGGCAAGTGGGTGCAAAACTAAGGCAAAAAGAAGAGGCCCTAAAGGGTCCCCCTGCTGAGTGGTGGACCAAATATGGTCGTCACCCACATATAACCTCGCCGACTGACCATATAAAAAATCTACCCATAGAGAAATAGACGGGCATCGAGTTCGAACCTCATTTAAAAGGGTAGTCCGATCCACCAAGTTGAAGGCATTTGAGAAGTCAACAGTAAGCATAGCCAACGACCCATCTGAATGAACTAGGGACTCCCACTCCAAACTGAATATCACCAAGGTAATTGGACATCTCCTTCTTGACACCCCTCATAGCCACCTTGGATACCAGCCTCCTCCAAATCGTGCCCACGGCAATAGGCCTAATCCCATTGTCCGGTTTGAGCAACGGTGTGAGGGGCGCAGATGCAACAAACTCCGCCAAAACCTTAGGGCACCTCCCCCCAAACATAAATTAACCACCACAGAGATAGCCTTGAGTAACCTAACAACGATCGCCGACCCCTCTCCGCAAAAAGCATCTAAAATGTGTTGGGCCCTCAATCCGTCCCGCCCACAAGAAGTCCCTTTTGGGAAAGATTGAATACTCCCAAGAACGCTATCAACATCCACAACAAGTGGAGGCTCAGAGAGCAAGGAAACAGGCATAACCGGGGGAGGAAGTATGGGATGCTTAGCCAACAACACTGAGTATCCGTACCATAAGGTGCAACCCCCGAAGAACATAATACTTTAACAGCCGCAGTGAAATGCCCGTCCGAAACTTTCCTCAAACATTGTTTAACATTAGAACACACTGCTGAGCTACCGGACCCAGAGCCAAGCCCATCCTCTCCCGGGGCCACCCTCAAGGGTTGGGCGAAAAGCGAGAGAATAAGTTCATCAAAACCATCCCCACCCCAAGCAGCCAACGACCGTTGAATACTAAGACATTGCAAAGACTTCCTATTACCAGACTTGCGCTCCTGACGGTTAGAAGGCCTGAAAACACGTAACGTGCAACGCGGTAACAACAAAAGTTTTACCCACGCCTCAATAGATGTTGGCATAGCCGCCACTTTACCCAGAGCAGCAACTAAAGCATGAGAAAAAGCCATACGACAACTATGAGGGATGCTCTTAACAGTCGTGATAGGTAGGGAGAACACACGATCAAGGAGAACTTCATCCACCACCACCCCTCCCAAAGGAACCATTTCCCTCCCAACACGTGGCCTAGCGATCCCCACTATAAACTCCTCAACATCTCCCGTAACCCACTTGAACCGAGCCAACCCATCCTCATGATGGCATGCCCGACTGAGAGCATGTAGACGCATACACACCCCACACAACCACTGATCCGAGACCTTTAAAGCCTCCCCAACCGAAACAAACAATTCACAATCCGCGGAAAGCGCCTCTCTCAAGGCCCCCCTCCGATCGTCCAACGACAAATGGAGACGCTTAATATGGGCAACCAACCGAGGAAACCCCTTCGCCCCCGCCATTCCATCTGGGCAACAATGGAAATTTCTAAAAGGACACGGCCAAACACCCACCGAAGAACAACCACTCACCTCCATGGAGGGAGCCCACAAGGAGAAACAAACTTCGATTTAGGGACTGTGAAGGTCCAAAAACCTTAAAACAAACTCATATTTTGATTCTTTGACCAAGACGGTCATAGAATCAAAATAAAGTGGGTTTGGTTTGGTTGAGGCAAAATGTCAAACACTTGGTGTGCAACTCAAGAAGTGGAAAAAGATGAAGGCTTTAGTAAAAATTGAAGGATGAAAATTGGTGTAATGGTGTAAAAGATGCTTTTGGTGTAATGGGTATATGTGGTTTTGATGTAATTAAGAAGATAGGATGATGATTTTAATGAAGATATACCTTGAATGAATTGATTGGAAAAAAAATGAAAATGCAACACATTAGGTGGTATGGATCAAAATTATCATTCACATTTCACCGTACACGTAAACCCCTTCGAAAGGATGGGGTAGATATCTTTTAACGAGTGCCGAAAACGTGCTAGATATTTGGAATTGTTTAGGTTCAATGGGGTGTTTTGCTAAGCTTATTGAGGTGCTTATCAGCTTATTGAGTTACTAAACTATAAGATTACCCAAATTCTTGGTTATAAACACATGATTTTATGGAAGTATGAAACCAGAGTCCTGTTTGTTGTATTATACCTTATATAGGATGACAGAAGAGTCATGTCAAATAGTTTTAGATGGTCTTTGGGATTGCATATTTTCAGCTTATTGTTATGGCTTTTAAGCACTTTGAAATAATTATGTGCCAATGTGCAAAATAAGCTAGGAAGCCAATTAGCCGACAGATTCATACACTTCGAATGTGATTTACTTACAGAATATGCAATAAGCCAATAAGCCCCCCAAAAATATGCAATCCCATAAGTGCTGGCAGACTTTTGTGGCATTCCTGATCTGCACTATCTTATGTCAACAAGCACATCCTTCTGCTTCATGTAATTTTTTATTGTTATCCCGTACAATGACATTTTCTACTTTTCCACCCCTGGTTCATGGGCATTAGTCTTACTTGATATTTCGAGGAAAAATTATATTTTTGCTTCTGTTGAGAACATGCATTGACATCTTATTTTTGGGTCATGTTATGTCATGTCAGGAGTTAAGCATTTTCTTTGACTTGGAATATTATGGTGTAACATATACTTTAGCAGGAGGGATTTTGGGGTTATATGCTGTCATGTCGATTTACAGTTACATTTGACATGTTACATTATCCTAGAAAATAGAAGGCACACTGAAATGATTTAAGTAGGCTTGTGTGTATTAAACATGTAACCAAAGACTCAAACTAGGTCTGTTATTGATGCTTTTCTTGTTGAGTTGATGGATCATTCATACTATTATTTTGGTATCATATATTTTATGACAATGTACAGGGTGGTGACATGGTAACGGCGTTACTGGAGCACCCTGATTTGGTATCTGCCTCACGCTCATTCTGTGCTATCACAGAAAGGAAGTTCTCGGTTCCTGAAGAATCTGGGTCACAGAGTTCCGTGAAAACTAAGTGTGTGTACATCTTTCAAAGAGAATATGCTATTGTTGACCCTGCACTTGTGGAGGTATATCTTTTGTTCTCTTCTTGGATATTGCCATGATCTCTTTTTACGCCTCTTATTGACCAAATGTCAAACACTTACCAATATATACAGAAGCGAGTTCTACTGTTCTAGTTTTAGTAAAATGTCTGGAAATTACACAAACAGGAGAGAAGGAGAGTGATTTCTATTATTCTATTATTCCGTATTTCTGTTATTACACAAATCCTCCATTTGGGACCAATTTCCATCTTAAGATAATATCCACATCAATTGATCTTTTACAAACGTAAGAAATTTCCTTATGATATGTACAAAATAAGATATTTTATAAATGTAGCTCATTTTTCAATTGAACTTGAGTTTGTGTTTATTATTTAAAAGCGCTGAATACTTGACACAAAACGTCATTTATATTACTTTTCCATAAGGGAATTTGTACATTTTAGGGAAGCGGCGTTAGTTACTTGTGGGATCTCTTAAAAAACAAACAAAATAAAACAAAAACAAACTTACCTTCTTTTGTCTCCTCATGTTGAAGATTATTGGCACCGATGAAGCAACAACCTGTGTTGGCATTGTCATTAGAAACAGCAGAAGTGGCATGTAAGAATCCGCTTACCTTTTTCATAAGATGGCATATCTGTTAGTATCCTAATTAACTATCAGTACTTACTAATTCTTAACTCCTAAAATGTGCTTACCATGACTGTAGGACGTCTTGTGCCCATTTAGATTCTCCAGATGTTGTTGATATTGGCCTCTCCCAGATGTTGTCCTTAGTTTCAGATTCTGATGACAATGCTATTTTGGATGTACTGTTCTGTGTCCTTTTAACTCTAATAAGTTCTGCATTTAAATCAAATCCTCTTAGTTTATGGTTTAAACTTCTCTAGTAATTCATATTTTGTTGTTTCTTCATGGATACAGGTTCATTTAGTTGGCGCATTTGATGATTCTGCTCCTCAAGTCTGGTTCAACAGCCTCTACTTTCTTTGCCTTTGCATTTTATGATGTCTTGTTTACTAGTTTAGTCTCGCTAATATTTTTATATTGATAAGATTGTTGGGCCATATTGTATTTTTATGAAATGGATATGGCTCACCCTAGAGGTGGAACTTTTAACCCATATATATATAAATATGTGTCAATTCGGGTTGAATTCTATTGATGACTGGTCAAATGGGTAAAATTATATAAGTCAGCTAATAAGGAAACAGGTCAAAACTCACTGTAAGCGTATTAAATGCTTAGATAGTTTAAACGGTTGCCTAAATTGTTTTATTCGTGAAGTTAGATTATTACTTTATTGTTATAGTGTTCATGATCATTTTAATGCATTAAGTATATGTAAAATTTAAAAAATTGGACAAAAAGGTGTTGGTTAGGTCAACCTGATCCCACCCAAGCCGACCCTAATCTGTGCTAAGCAATGACCTGTTTTGACGCGACTCTTATTGGCCAGATATCCAGTTCACCTATTTTACCACATCTAACTCACCCACTCTATTTAACATGTCTTGAAGCAGGGAAATGATGATGATGATGGATCCGAACTGTATTTGGAAATGGACGGCTATTCCTTCCCGCTTTGTGTTAAAATAATAGAAAAGTTAGCAGAGAGCAAGCTGAAGTTCCAAATTCAAAATTTTCAAGTGCTTAAGCATAACACAAGATGGGACACTGAGGGAAATGCATATCCAGTCTTTCATGGACTCCTGGTTAGTTTCTTCCTTGATTTTCCAAATTATTTTGAATCTAGTTATTCATTGTCATTCATTAAGCACCATTTGCTCTTAATATGTTTTGCCTTGAAGAATCTTTAACAAAATTTAGCTGTAACAATCATTTTTACAAGTGCCTGTAAAAGTTCCGAATTTTAGTCATGTGCATAGGACATCTATTCTGGGCTAGAGGCTAAAAGATAAACCAACTTTGGTCTGATTTCTGTTTTGGGTAACCAACCTAACTTAGGTCACAAAATAAACCATTGAATTTTCAAAAAAGTTTATACAAGAACTGCCTGAGATAACTGGTTTTCAGGGAGGGGGGGGGGGGGGGGGGGGTGTTAAATAGAATTGATTAGAAACGTTAGTATTTTTAAGCCACTATGGTTTTTTCTGGCCAAAATAATTTAATCACCTATAGTAGAAATTGGACCATAGATGGTTATCTATATACGCAACTATCCCTTTTAGTCTCTAACAAGTAACAAGTAATCTTCAGGTAGAAACATCCAGTGGTTCGGTTGTCCCAGCCAGTTTTGATAGAAGTACAAGGTGTCCAGATGAAATCATAAGGAGGATCCGTTTAGGTGCTTCCTTTGAGGACCCTAGATTGGCTGGCCGGTTACTAGACGCTTATGAAAATCAATCTGACAGATTTGTCATCACACCATTCTCCTGGTAAATTTTCCCTTCGTATTTCTTAGAGGTGGCAAAATGGGAGGGTCAGGCGGGTTGTGTAACACGAGTCAGGTGCGGTTGACCTACAAACTGTGATTGAGTAAACACTTTAGGGTGACTGTTAATTTGTTTCCATAATCCATATGATGACATGTTAGCCCAGGGGCGGATCTACAGCCAACACAAGGTATGCACGTGCATACCCTGTGATCCTCCTTGTAGTGTAAATTTTTGTCATGGTTGAAGCTCTTCTGAGTCAGATTGCAGAGAGTACATACCCACAAAAAATGGTTTGAACATAGTGCACACCCAGAAAAAAGTAGAAGAGATAAAGCTGTGAGAAATCCATTTTTAGGGTTCTTGTGGTATGTGTTTGAGTGTTTCAGTTAGAAGAAGATATGAAAAGTGAGTTAGTTAAGTTATTTTATTGGGCCTTTCTTTAAAAAGGGTATTTACTTTTACTGGATGGGCTCTTGTAGCTTTTGTTCCTTCTCTTTCTCTCTCAAGTCTAAACATAGATTGCAAATGGCCCAAATAAGCATTTAGTATTACAGATTAGCTATCTATATTTTTAGCCTTTTTAGTTATCTACTTATCTTCATTAAAATTAAAGAATGTTCCAAGTTTTTCTTTAAAAGTTCTATAATTTGGAAGTTAACCTTTGTTTTTTGTATGTCATATATGTCCTAAAAAATGTGATTTTAGTTTATTAAAGTTCGATTTCACAGGTTGTTATGGTCCTCTCTGTTGTTATCTAAGACGTTTAGCGTAAATGAATTAAGAGTATGTTTTTTTTACTACCTTGTTCGTAGTTCATGATAAACCAAATCAATCTGGCCTATTAAAAAATGATGCACAGTTTGAATTTAGAAAAAGAAACCAGGAAAAAAAGCCCGAACTAAAGCATTAAATCTAGGGAAAAAAAATTACAAGATTGTGCATACCCTACTTCGAATTCCTAGATCTGCCACTGTGTTAGCCTGTTAGAGATAAAACATAACCCAAGTCAACCCGTTCATAAGTATATATGGGTTGAAATGTCATTGTTTCCAACATAGTTGGTTTTGGGTTTGACCTTCTCTACTTTCAACCTGTTAAACTGTTGTGAACTCTTCGTCTTAGTCTTTATGGACCTATTTGTAAATGGTCTAGATGAAATTTTTTACAACCGTGAGTTAATAATCTCCTTCGTGAATGTCAGTACAAAATTTATAACTGAATTATCAAAATGAGTTTGCAGAGTTTTCTTCTGTTTCTGATGAATCTCACCACCTCCTTTTAGGTTCTACATGTCTTTAGTTGCATAATTCAAGGATATGATAAAGAATTCTTACAGTTACAAAAATAGTGGTTAAATTTGGATCAACTTGAGTTACTGATAGACTTGGATTAATGGTAATGATAGTATTGTCTGGTATTGACAGGAGTATGCGCCAAGTACACATTGCTTCAGTGATGAGACACCGTTCCGATCTGGAAATTCTTCTTACTACTTCAACATCACCTACTGCTGAGGGTCCAGATTTTGTTGATAATCAGAAAAGGTAAACACATTTAGGATCCTGCTATACAATTGTAACATTTAGAGGTCCACAGTTCTTTTTTATTCTCATTTATTCGAGATCCAGTTAAATCATTGTATAAAACTGAAATATTCCGGCAAGTTTTGTCTTGAGATATCATTGTCTCTGCTGTCTTTTGCACTCTGCTCCTTTCAATCTTTTTCACACCTCAGATCTACACAAACACATAGTCTTTTGCAGCTTTACATTTGTTAAATTTTTGGGGTTTCATCTAACAAAAGTCATGTTTTAGGATATGGGAGTACCTAATACAACATCCAGATTGGAAAGAAGCCTTTCCTTCAAAGGTGCCTCGTGTATTTAACAGGACTGGTGGCACAAATTGGGAAATGTCTTCGGAATGATAACTCCTTACACAGACCCGTCAATTTAATATGATTTGTACATGCACGAAATTCGCAAATAATTGATTGGCATGCTAATACCAAGGTTACTTTTTATTGGTCTTGAGTCTTGACACTAGTCTCCACGACAAGTGGTGCTACCAAACTATCACGCTTGTTCTTTGATGTGAGATCGTTGTATTTTAAGGATTCTCATATTAAACAAATAGAAAGATACAAATGTAAAACTTTTGTTAGTGTTCAAGAAGTCTTTTAGGCATTCTTATAGAGGCAACTGTGTGAAGGAAATTTGTTAGGGATATGCCTACTGCTAAAGAATTTGGTACTTTTACTTGTTATGCCATTAACAAGTTTTGCATTTACTACTTTACTCGATTAATAGTTTTACTTGTTTGTTTTTTTTTTAAACAGTTCTTTTTTTTTTCGTTTCAAGAAAAAATATGGTTTTACTTGTCATTTTCTAAATAAGGATACTAAAAATTTTGAAATGCAAAAACTAACATAATGCAAGATAAAAGTATGTTAGGAAAAAAATGAAGTGAGAAAAAAGGAAAGAAAATTGTTGAACCAATAATATTGTCATAGTTTATTAGTATTAGTGCCATGCTTGATATAATTACCATTAAACATTAGTTTATTACATGTTGTGAATAGTATTTGCAGTTCACAAATCACAAAGAGCATCCACAATGCTCAAGTCTTTAATAGCTTTTTACTATTCTATAGTCATTTGGCAAGGTTTTTTGTATTGTGATAAAAGGTTTTTGAAAAGCTTTTTGAGAATGACTTGATGAGCTCCAAGCTTTTGTCAAAAGACTTTATGCCATTAGACTAACGACTTTTAGATGACTTTTCTAATAATGAAAAGAAGAGTTATTTATGGTGAAAAGTCTTTAAAGATTTGAGCATTGTGGATGCTCTCTTATAACACACATACAAAATGGTTTTTAACACACAAACATAAGGCATTCTGATGCTACGTTTAATTCTCAGTTAAATAAAAACACAGCCTGCAGTCCGAATGTCTAAGATTGTGGAGGTAAAGCACCAACACACAAACAAACAAAATTACAGTTTAGCAAAACTTAAATGAATTCGAAGAATCCTATAACGCTTCCTGTTTAACCACAGCCCCAGAAGCTGCTTCCTACAACATCTTATGACATAAGCTATTTGGGAGAAACGACGACACCAAATCATGTTTCCTACTTACGAAGCTCCTCTGGTCCATGTGCAAAATGACACCTGTCACCAAAGGTACACTGTCCCTTAGCAAAATTCTCACACATCTTTGTCTTTATCTTGTTTGCACCACCATGTCCAAGCCCCTGCCCACCCTGCTGCTGCTGAAAACCACCAAAATTTCTTTGCGGCGGACCATTTGCACCACCACCCCCGCCACCAGAACGAAGGTTCACGATTAGTTCATGCACCATTGCACTTGCCTGTTTAATCTGATCAAAAGACCCTTCAAGCTCAATATTCTTCTGGCTCGGGTCTGTGTCATGATCTCTAATAGCAAACTTGACTCCGGTAAGACGGCAGATCTGCTTAGAATTCACACCTCCTTTTCCTATGATGGGTCCTGCAAGAGCCCCATCTATGCTGATCTTGGCTGTGGCAGATTGACCAAAGTTGGCTGCAGCCGCTAGGCCAGGTGGGCCTTGTTCCATCCGCCCTTGATACCCACCACCACCACCACCACCATAGTTGAAGGGACCAGGTTGGGCACGGGGATCTTCGTAAGCTGGGAACGATGATTTACTACCGAGCTCCATCTCACTATGAGCAAAACGACATTTGTCCCCAAACTTGCACCCTTCTGGGGTGTTGATTCTGTTGCAAATCTTGCCTTTGGCAGGGGTAGGTGGGCCCTCAGCAAATGGTTGTTGCATAGGAGGTTTTCTTCCAGGAGGACCACCCACATTTGTAAGCTGTTTCACAGCGTTGTAGCCACCAGGGACGTAGTGTAGGAAGTGACACCCTTCACCAAATGGGCAACCAGACGTGCTGCATCACCCAAAAGCAGAGACATGAGAAACCATAACATGTAAAAAAAATAATAAAAAAAAAAACTTCATTTACGCGCAACAAAGTATATCCTCCAACATAATGTTTTGAACCTCTAATGGTAGTTTTTTTAATAACAGGTATCACTCGATCATGGTGCATTATTACATCAACGCCCTTAAATTCTAACTTTAAATAGCCCGAATGTGGTAACACGAACATTATATTCAGAGGCAAAATATGGACAGGTTAGGAAGGTTATATAATGTGCCAAAATGGGTTACACTTAAGAAAGTATAAGTTGGGTCAGGTTGACCCACCAACAACTTTGGTACATCTATTTTTGCATTTTTGAAATAAATAACGCATTACATATACTTACAAAAAACTCTCATGTTTAAATTGATTCTTTAGAGAATTTAAGAGACTGGCAAACCTTGAAATACGCTTTGGAAAAACTCCCAACCCAATTGGCGAAACTTCTGGAACATGCTAAGGTGCGAGTTTAAAAAACATGCGCAAACATAACTAAAAAAAGCATATTCAAATACATCTCACTAGCAAAATTTAAAGGCATCTTATTTTTTGACATTAAAATGAGAGGGATGATGACAGTGTGACACCTGAGTCGTATCAAACATTTAAAATATATGGATCCCGTATGTGCTATACAATACTATAATTATTACATACCCAAGAAAGCTCGGGAAGGGCAAAAACAGTAAAATATTAGCGAAAACATAAAAAAAAAAAAACTCACCTTACGAAGCCTTATTTACCTTCCTAATTAAACTAAGTAAAATAGCGCATTATCACGCGTACACCAAGGGAAAAGTACGGGCGCATTAAATAAGAATCATACAGCTAGATACTGTCGATGTTGACAAAACCAGATACGCTTACTTTATATGGTATCGTAACCGGATGATCGTAATTAAGCAATGTTTAAGGTTGAAGATATTAACATTACCAGATAGCGTCTTTTGAATGAAATGTAATCTTTTAGATTGATTACCATGTAGTTAGTGTTATCGTAAGTAACTCCAGCTGCAAATATAATATTTTTCTCCCAATTTGCACGTTTATAGAAGGTTGAAGTTAACAAGTTGTTAATATGTGGGTTTAGGTACAGATGATGATTATTAACCTGAAAAACTTCGTGCACGGCTTTGATTTGCTTCCTACACCAGGTGTAAAGTTGTTCTCCGATTCTGTTGCAACAAATTTATTACTTTGTTTTAGATTACGTCTTTTATCACTTTTAACCGCATCCAATATTCACATTTCCAGTATCACATATTTTAACAATAAGAAATACTAATAATTAAACGATTCCAGTATCATATTTCCCTTTCATTATATTTATTAGTATTAACTAAGGAATGAATTTATAAACTCCAATAAAAAGTATTTATTGATATAATATTTTTGCTCATATTTAAAATGAAATCTTTATTACTAGTATATAATAATTAATTCATAACTTAAATTATATATAAAGAGTAGTAAAATGCAATTACAAGCAGAAGGAGATCTGAAAGAGATAATTAGATAAGAACACTGACCGTCTCTAGGTCTTTTTTGAGCGCCGTTAAAAGAGCCGTCTTGTCTGCCTCTTTTGCGTCCTCCAAATTCCATTTTGTGTGAAATAATAATGGATGAATTTGGGTAAACCCTAGTTAGTTAGGGTTTGTAAAAGGGGGAAACGAAAGATTTCGATTCAGATTTGATTTCGATATGTTACTTGCTAGATCCAGACCCGATGCTTATTCGGGTTTTATTCTATTCTATTCTATTGTAGTAGTATTTTATTTTTGGCAGTAAATTACATCAACGACCGTTATTGATTTTCATCAACTCACATTTAAAGTGATCACAATAGTTACCTTTAGAGCACTCCCATCGTTCAAGGTTGTAACGCCGTTAGGCACGGCGTTAACGCCGTTATTGGGCGTTGCTCGATGGAAACGAAATGGGATAACGGCGTTAAAGGGGAGGCGTTGCCCCCTTAACGCCCGTTATGGGTCGGAAAAAAAAAAAAAAAAAAAAAAAAAAAAGTTTGAAAATGTTACAAAACTAGTCCTCGTAACGTTAAGATTTTTAAAAAATTTACAAAAAACCCCCTAACGGCTAGTTTTTAAAAAAAAATCAAAAACATTATTTTACCACTATAAATACCCAACTAAAACTCTATTTTTTTCACACTTCCTCTCACACTTTATATACTTCCTCTCACACTTTCATTATTCAAAAAATCAAATTCGTTGTAACAATGGATCCAAATCAAACTGGTGATTTTCCTCTGTCTTGGTCAGACAGAGAAGACCTAGCAGACTTCCAATTTATGGCGTCCGCGTACGAGTATCACCTTCAGTTGGAACAAGGGGAAGGCAGTGAATCTCAACATCCTACTCGTCCTCGTACCCATATATATCGTGAACGTGAGCTTGCAGAGGAACGTCTGCTCAACGATTATTTCGTACAAGGTTGTAAGTATTCAAACCGGAATTTTCGTAGAAGATTTCGCATGAGCCGGAAACTATTCCTGCAAATAGTTGAAGGTATTGAATCTTATACTTCCGATAATATTCCAGATCATTTTAATTACTTTAAGCAGACACCCGATGCTTGTGGTCGAATGAGTATAAGTGCTCTAATGAAGTGTACGTCTGCCATACGCCAATTGGCGTACGGCACCTCACCCGATGCATTTGATGAATACTTGCAAATGGGTGCGAGTACGTCACAATTATGTCTTGATAATTTTAACAAATGTATTATTCATTTGTTTATGCCGGAGTATTTAAGAAAACCAACATGGGACGACATTCAAAAAATTTATCAACTACATGAAGAAAAACATGGTTTTCCGGGAATGCTTGGTAGCATTGACTGCATGCACTGGGAATGGAAAAATTGTCCAGTGGCTTGGCAAGGGCATTTTGCTAGGGGTGATAAAAAATACCCAACAATTATGCTTGAAGCTGTTGCTTCTCAAGATTTATGGATCTGGCATGCATTTTTTGGGATGGCGGGGGCAAATAACGATATTAATGTTTTAGATAACTCTCCGTTATTCGATGACCTTCTTGCTGATAATGCCCCAAGAGCACCTTATATGGTCAACGGAACTAGGTATGAACAGGGGTATTACTTGGCTGATGGAATTTATCCACAGTGGGCAACTTTCGTCAAATCCTTCACGGCAACAACTGATGAAAAACATACGTACTTTAAAAGGAGACAAGAAAGTGCCCAAAAGGATATTGAACGTGCTTTTGGTGTTCTTCAAGGTCGTTGGGGTATACTACAACAACCGGCACGTCAATTTGAAATTGCTACGATACGTAGAATCATGTATTGTTGCATTATTATGCATAACATGATTGTAAAAGATCAAAAATTTGAATTACGTGACTATAACGAACTGTGGGTGGATCCGTCAAGAAATTTGAGGCAACGAAGATGGGTCGAAAGATGTGATACTCACAGTCGTAAGGCAAAAGAAATACACGACCAACAAACGCATACCCAACTCCAACAGGACCTTATGGAGCATGTTTGGCAGAATAATCTTGAACGACATGGACAACAACAAGAGAGCGACGACGATGAATAAGTATTTGCTATGTTTTTTTTAACTGCAGTGTGTTCTTTTTTTTTTATTATTTCGTTGTATTTTGTATTTTTTTTTTTTAATCTCGTATTGTAATATGTTTTTAGTTTTAATGAAATGTTTGTTTTAGTTTAATAAATGAAATGTTTGTTTTAGTTTAGGGGTTGAAATTGAAAATATGAAATATTATTGGTGTTATGGTGTTATTGGGATGTTATGGATGGGAGTGTTTTTTGGGGATGTTAATGTTAAATGTTAAAGCTGATGTGGCGCTGACGTGGACGGTGTTATTGGTGTTATGGATGAGAGTGCTCTTAGAGACCTTCATTTTTCAGTCATATTAGCTCTTTTTTTTTTTTTTTTTATTTCATTTTATCATATACCACTTTTTACTACACCAAAACGACCTTCATTTCTTTTTCTTTTTCTTAAAAAAAAAAAAACCTTTTTTTTTTTTTTTTTTTTTTTTTTTTTTTTTAAACCCTATCTTTTTTTCCTTATATATATTCATTGCATTTTCAAAAAAAAAAAATCTCACACACACAACTCTCAACTTGACAAAATATAGCTGATAACCCAAATGAAGTGAGACAAGCAGTCATTAGACGACTACGAAAGGAACTACTCCATAATTGCTATGGTGACATTGGCAAATGAATTGTTGACCGAGTTGAAACGTATTCTTTAGCAACTGCAAAGCCGTCATCTAAAAATAGAGAGGTTGCGTTCCATGCCACTGGACCAACTTGTTTTTAGCTATGGTTTACACACTCTCCTTATGAGCCATGAAGCATATATACGTATTGCCACCAATTTGAGGACATCAAGAGATGAAGTTTTCCGTAGTGTTGCTGAGAAACAAGAATTCATTGCGAATTACAGAGCAATATAAAATCTCGAACCATGTTTAGCTGACGAACTTATGCGTTTTAATTTCCGTATCGTAATTTGTATTTGTATTTCAATGTCGTATTCTACTTTGCTGTTTTAATGAATAAAAGTTCGTATTTTACTTTGTATCTTCGTACTCGAAAATAAACTTTCATTCATTTAAATAAAAATATATATTACAATACAAATTTTAAAAAACAATACAAAACACCCAATACTCCTATTTAATTTTTATATGCATCCAATAAAAGTTAGAACTTATTTCCTGGTTGGGGAGAGGCCTCAAAAGCTATGACTAAAGCATATGTTGCTCTAATTTTTAAAACAAAACATTATGCATCTCGTAATCGAAATCAGATTTTTGTTTCAAATAAGCGTCGATCAAAGCACGTTTCTTTTGTGAAATGTCACTGCATTCAGCGTATGCTTTCTTCCGATGCTTGCATTATCAAATTCTACGGCTAAGTTCATAAGAGTTGCTGACGAACTTTATCCTCGTCAATTATTGTGAGATATTAACTTTTCACTTACACATCATAACATTAACACATGAGCACATAGATGGTTTTAGAGAGAGAAAGAGTGGGACATTCTAGTGAGAGAAACTTGTGGAATATTAGATTATCCAAGAACATCCAACCCTCTACCTTACAAGGTAGAGGGTATTTATAGGTTACAAACTAAACGACCTCCTGACGGCCTGTGGATCAGGGATACAGTGGGTAAAGACCCGACCTTCTTCCACGGTGTTGCACTAAACTATTTTACACGATTAACTAACTACATAAACCGTAACTAATGTCCAATCTACGAGCTAACTTATGCTAGATAATAGTTGGGGTGACCGACTCTTTCAGCACTGGAATTTTCTAATTCCTAACAATCTCCCCCTAAGGGAGGACACCCCATATTTTACATTTCAAATCCTAGCATTCTAGTCTTGACATTGTTCTTGAGCTCGTAGTCTTACATACATCAACATTGTAAACTTAGTGCATAGGTGGTGCAACTTCAAAGTCTGCAGGGATTTGTACTTTAAGCAGGAGGTCCATTTCTGATTCACTAGATAGTGAATATGAGCCAGCTTTTGAGATCATCAGTTATCAACAATCTCTGTGACATCCTTTGTGGTGTGATGTTGTGACTTTGGGACCGACATGCTCACATTCTGGATCATGATATCTTCTCATCAGAGTAGCGGAAGCATTTGTTGAATCACGATATTGGCAGCAGCGTAGCAGAAGCATGGAGTGAAAATATCAGAGTCATTGATGAACTAATCATGATTTCTTTTGAGTTGAATGTGTAGTGTGAGCATGCGGCTATGGATTGACCGCTTCATTCTGATCAGCTGCAAACGTCGGGTGTACCTGCATACAACAGTTAGCAACAAATCGCACGAAAGTGTCTTTGATCACTTTCGTTGAATTGAGGTACACGGCCCACGGTTCCCCGTTGATCAGTACAAGTACTGCCTGTGATCAGGTAGGATTCCTAAGAATCTCCTTGACAGGGTTTCGCAGCTGTTCTAGCTGTTCTCAAACCGGAACGTCTCAAAGAAGACAACACGGAGTGAGTGAACCAGCGAATTTTAAGTCCACTGATTGATGAAAAGAGATTTGAAAAACAATCGTATATTGCTCAGTAGAAATTGTTTTTGCAATACAACGAAGGTTTTATTGAAAATCAATTATCAATCATAAAAATACCTTTTGATTTGAAAAGTTGAGTACACGGTCAATGTGCTAAAGAAAAGAGTTTTTAAGCACAAGGACCGGTTTTTCAAAGGTATCCGTCAATCCATAACCTGAACCAGGATTGATTCAAAAGATTGAATCGCCCCATTGTTTCTGTTCAGTTGTCACATGGTTGATCTATTTAATAGATCTCACATGCCACCTACCAGGAGCTTGTTTGATGTTGGCTCCAGAAGGCTTTCCATCTTCATTGTGAATGTGTAAACACGTCACTCAGATGTTCTGGCAATACCACAAGGATAATGCGTAGGACTCAAGATATAATCTCTCTTTCCACATTGTGTGAAACAGAGAGTCTTCATTGAAAGTGTCCTAATGAGATTTATTGATGATCTCGTGGCTCTAGACTCAATTTGTGCATATTTGGATCCTGTGCCGGAGACTAGGGAGAGGGTCTCCTTCTTCAATATCAACCATCTCTAAGAGAAAGTCGATAGATTATGTCGGTTCCCCGTGAGAATGAAACAAGCCCTTTTAAGAGGAACTTGAGTGGCTTGGGAAGTTTAGTGCAGTGCGTCACTGGGTCCATGACGTCTTGTCTTCAATACCGATGTTACCATCAGTAGCATATGAATTGAACCCGGTTTCTGCCCTAAGTTTGAATAAATGGAGGGCTATTTGTTTTCACCCTATTCTCATTCAATTCTTTTTAATTCTTCAACCTCTTCAGTGCTTACCGAGACTTCATAACTAGAACCTTGTTGGGTTTATTCCAGTACTAGTTCAGTCTTAGTCCGCACTCTTCCCATATCTCATTTTTCTCCTTTTATCATCATACCTAAGGACTTCTACACTAACTAGTGGATTGTCCCTGGGTAGATCCCTCCGGTTCTGGCGGATCATGGGAACCAATACCTAACCTTATCATCCTTATATCACCGTACATAAAGTAAAGTTGGTCGGTCTATTTGGTATTGTTCATCTGCCATTGGATCCAATTGAAAACCATTTGAAAATCAATTCAGATACTTGTGATATATTATCAAAGCATTTTGTACCTGAATTTTTTTTGATATTTTTAGAACGAGAACTCCCCCTCAACATGTGCATCATGTGTTGAAAATGTTTTGCACACGGAGGCAAGAGAAAGAATTAACTTCTTTTGATTACCATTTTCTAAAAGATATCAACATCACTTCCCTCAAAAGATCAAGTTGGAATAGCATTTCCGGGAAGGATGAGGTTTCCATAAATTCGCTCCCCCTCAATATGTGCCTTGAGGTTTGAAAAGATTTTTGCACATACTAGAGGGAACCTTTTATCATCACAGGATTAGAAGCCATGTGATCAAGGTACTTTAAAGTATTTAAATTGTAGTGTACCCTAATGACTTGAATTTACAAAAAAAATTTCTCCCCCTTAATATATGCTTCGAGATTCGAAAACTTGTTTAGCACATATAAGGGAGAAGTATGCCACAAAAAATTGGTCATCTTATCTTTTACCATCTTTCATATTTATATCACATTTTCTCCCCCGATCAAAAATCTTAAATCCTTTGAGATTTTGGATCTCAAGTGATTTAAATAAGTATGAGGTAAAATATTTGTAGGAGAAAAATGTGTCCAATTTTATATGATAAAGACAAAGGACAACACAGATGTTTCCCCTTTTTCGCAAGGGGAAACCATAGTACAAATCCTAGCACTATTACATGTATCACAGTTGTTCATATTTAATACACCACATATAACACACAGTTAACAAAACATAAACGGTATTCCGAAGGAGTCTTCATTCAGTTCTTTGAAGAAGTTTGTAGTGACCATCACGGAGCCTTCCACCAACAAAGCTTTCAAGGCTGCGGAAGATCCTTCGTGTCTTGAGTCTTCGTCTGATTGCAGCAATGAAGTGTTCACATCTCTTCACGTCCTCATCAGTCCAGAAAGTAGTTTTAACCCAAGATCTCATATCAAGTTTGGCTTCTTTTACTCTGGTGTCAAGTTCTTCTTCGACCATTTTGAGCGTACCATCACTAAACTTGAAGAGTTCACATAGACGCATAAGCATACGCGATCCATATCTGTCAGTGAAGATGACGGCTCTAGGAGTGTCAAGAACTTTGTATTCTCGATGAAATTCAAGCCCAGCTGCATTCCATTGAGGGCTTGTGAGGTTGACCCTGGTTTGGTAGCTTTCAATGCCAAGCTGAAAGTCCTCAATTCGTTTCCGAATGACTAAGCTCCTGATCCAAAGAGTGACAGCTGCAGAGAGGGCCTTTTTCTCACGAACAGGTAAGTGCTCCAGGTGTCCTTGAAGATTTAAGAGATAGAGATCTTCGAAATCATTTGGTAGAAGATGTTTGAAGTCGTTCTCTTCAATGGTATACACTTTGAAGTCAGCTCTTTTAAGGACAATCTTCTTTAAGTACTCATATCCATAAATCGGGAAGATCTCTACACTGATAACGCTTAAGATTTGCAGTTTTGATCTGACCTCATTGCGTCTTTTATCAGCACCATGTCTTTCAATGTAGAACATCTTCTTTTTGAACCACCAGTGGGAGATACCATAAGACGCTGCAATATCATACTTTTGCTCTTCATTTGCCCAGAATTGATCAGGAACCATCTGCTCAAGCCCCTGATCAGAATAGGTTGCAGCTTTCATCTTTGAAATAGATAGAGCAGGTCTTCTTTCCGCAGAGCGAGCACACAGATAATCCAAGTCGAGATTGAAGAAGAATTCAGCCTGAATGGTTATCTGACCCGGCTCACCACCAAGAGGAAGAGATTTGTTGACATTGAAGCGACTGATTTGCTCACTGACTTGGTCATTCAGCATCTTATGGCATTCTTCCATCTGATATTGAAGATGATTTGCATCAGAATGGAAGACTTTGACAATTTCGTAAGCTTGACCTTCAAGATCTCTTGGAGTTATGGATGAGATACTCTTCCGCTCACAGAACCATTTGATAAAGCTTCCCATATCGCCAGTGTAGTGCAGAAGAGAGTCTTCGGCTGGAACTTCATAATTACTGGTGATAACTGATGCCCAATTGATGTCAGGAATCATAGAGTCAGACTCTGGGATGGTCCATGAGGGTTCAGGAGTAGGAGGTCTATCTTCCATGATGCAGCTTAGGATAGTGTCTCTTGAAGGTGCAACTCTTGATGTGCACGTGCGATTCCCAGCCAAATAAGAGTCAAACCAGTCTTCTGAGGGTTTAGGAATATGCTTTGTTGATGCATCATCTTCATCTGGTTCTGAGTCAGCCATGACCTGAGATTCTTCGTTAACCATTTGATCATCAGGAATGAAGGTGGACGTGGATGTGAACCTTGAATCAACCGTCGTCCAGGCAGCAGATTTTTTCTGATTACTCTGCTCTTTTGTTGGATCTGATTGACTGGAAGATTTCGGAGGTGATGATGGTGGTTGTGATGGAGGCGTGTTGGTTGTTGTAGAAGGATTACCAGATCCAGACGTTCCAGCTCCCCCTGTTGGTGGTGGGGGAGGAGGTGGATCTTTGCGATCCTTTATCAATGCTTCCATTACACTTGTTCTCCTTTTCTTCTTAGCTTCCTTTTCACCAACTTCAATCTTAAATTGCTCATAATTGTCGAACTTGATAGATTCTTCAAGAGCCTCATAAAGTTTACTGTGAACCTCATGCTTGTCCTCTTCAGCCTCATACATCCTTTCACACAGGGCTGCTCTCATATCGGAGATGGGGAGATCCTTGAATCGTTTGAGAAGTGGAGCCTCCATTGCCCATTCCACGGCATCCTTGACTTCTCCTTCAATAGCATCAGTAACTGCTTCATTGAAGTTGAGATGCTCCAATCGGTAAACACGATCCACCAGAGAATCAACAGATTTAGGAAGTTGCCTTTCCAGTGCTTCAATCCTTTTAACGGCTTTATCCAGTAGTTGATCAGAGGTGAGAATCAGTGGAGGGGAAGCAGGTGGAGCCACTTCATCTGCGATTGTGAAGATGGGTTCTGGAGTTGGTGGTGTTGTTGATGGTGTTTGAACGGTTGATTGAGCAGGCAAGGGAGGTGGAAGAGCAGTTGATAGTGAAGATGCAGTCATTGGAGGAATGGTTGAAGTATCTTGCTGAATGCTGACATCATACATGGATTGTGCAGAGTCTAAGGTTTTGTCATTAATGAATTGATCACCAAAAGAGAAGACATCATCAAGATTCTTAAGTGAAGATAGAGAGTTTGTAGACAGATTTGGTTCATCCATCTTCAAGGTCTCGTCAGATCTTGTCCCAAGGTTCTCCTGTGAGCCCTTTTGTAACAGAGTGTCAACATTCAACTGAGATTGAGTCTCACCAAGTGATAGAGATTCCTTGAAAGTTTCAGACACCACACCGGATTGTTCCTTTTCATGAGGTGAATCTGTTCTTCTCTTCAGCTCATATGGATTAGTGGTGCTAGAGGGAGATGAAGAGATGGTTAAAAGCATGTGAGCAGCTTGTTCATCACTTGCAACTCCTTTACCCTTGTCAAGTGTTATTGGGGCTGTTTGTTGAGGTGGTTGAGAGGGTTCTCTTAACACAACTCCACCTACTGGAGCCTTCACATTTTGATCTTCAAGACTTTGCTGAATACCACGTTGCAGATCAGCGTCATCCTCATCAATTAACCTGAAAGTGTTCCTTGGCACCTCAGTGTTCTCATCTATTTCCTTTTCCACTTTCTTCTTCTTTTCTTTATGCTTTTTGGATGAAGATTCTGACTGATGAGATCTTTCACGTCTCTTTTTAGGAAGAGAGGCATAGGATGCTTTAGAGTCAGAGGTGGTCTTGGGAGCAGTTGGTTGTAAAGGAGAGGGTGTGACATTAGCAGAGAGTTTGGTTGCACTTTTCATGTAATGCTTGAAGTAGTCCTTCTTCTTGATATCATCTGTGAGAAGAAGATCAGGAATTGGCAATCCAAATACTTCTTGATTCGAACCTCTAGGAACATATTTCAAGTTTCCTAAAATAAATTCATGTTCTGCTTTGTGAAGAGTTGATTCCGACCTAGGAGTGAAGTTGTGAGCTTGTTGCAGATACTGGATGACAAGTTTGGAGAATCTGATGCTGGGAATTACGAGTTTGTTCTGCTTCTTACGACCTTGAACATTGTTCAGAAAATAGGTTCTGTCAGAAATGAATGTGGTCATTGATAGCGAGAATTCTTCCCAAATACGATCTGAGACATTCACATCAACCCTATTAGCGATTCCCCATAGAATTTGCAAGATAGGAATTCTAACTTTATCGAACCCTGATGTTTTCCCAGACAAGCACACGTTCAGAATGGTTGCAATAGCTCTCCAGGGTTGATACATGTGTCCAGTGATAATGTCAGAGGCTCTTGAGATACTGTTCTGATAGCCTAACCCAATAAGAAATACGATCAGATCGTCAGCACCAGGTGGAGATACAGAACGAATGTCAGGGTCACATGATGTGATTCCAAGAGCTTTGCTCAAAATATCAGAATCAATTGTAAACTCCATATTATCCAGCTTGCAAGAGTATCGTGCTGTGATTTTATTCCATTGAACGGTGTTCCAGAATTGTTGAATGTAGATGGCAGGAATCGAGCATTGCTTGGTAATGGCACCGAAGAAGTTAGTGTTTTTGAGGATGTCAATTGAAACTTTGAATATCGGATTTTGTGGGAGCCTTTGTAGGTCCACATAACAGTTGCTTTTACCAATAGCAGCCCATTGACTTTTGGGAAGGATTTCATCGTCTGAGAGTATTCCGGATGATCCTGACGGAGTAGCGCTCTTTTCTGGGATTGAACTTGCCATTGATGTTCTGAGTAATCATACAGTCAATAGTGATAGATGGAAACAGGTTAGATAATAACTGGTAAGTGAGACAACATTAACATGGAGATAGTAGCTCAGAATGAGTCCCCAAAACACATACAGAGAGGGATTGAGTGGCATAGATTACAAATATATGACAACATTCAGGTATATGATAACATTCATAAATGAAGTATATCAATGAAGTACATCCATACCAATAAATGATTACATGACGAGCTTCAAGGGGACTTAAAGGACAAAAGAGTGCAATACATAGAGAACATGACATGAATCAAGATACACATAACAAAGTGAAATAACACATATGTATGAGACAAAGAGTAACATTTGGCAGTCGTGAGAGAACCCAAGTACCTTTTGCCTAAACAGAGATGTCATAACAGTTTACATAGAGTAAGTTAATTCAACAAGCCGAATTATGGGATCCTAGGAGTAGTTAGAGTGAAATCATCATTAGCAAAACTTAGAGCATTTTAAAAATCCTTGACCCTAAGACTAATTCTCACTCATGAACACTGTTATAAACTTGAAAAAAAGACAAGTCGTCATCTAGAGCCACGGACAAGCCACAAAAGGATTAGCACTCTAAGTCGCTAAGCAAATTCGCTAACATGTAAGACCAAGTTGCTAGTTACTAACTCGCTAACTAAGTCGCTGGAAGCTAGTGAGCTAATTCGCTGCGGTGACGTATTCGCTATGTAGAGCTCTAACTCGCCATGAAGAACATACATACTAAGTCGCTACCAAGAACAATCTAACTCGCCACCAAGAACATACCTAACCCAACCCATCAGTCTGATCCATTTTACTCATCCATCAATGTATTCAACCAATATAGTCCAAACAATATAATCCAAACAATGTATAACACGTTCAATCATTTTATAAGTAACACACATACAATTTACAAAGAAGATCCGAACCTAAGCGAGAGGGTCAACAAATCACACTACGCGAGCACTGAAAGGATCTGAAAAGAGTGATAAGTTAGTCACTAGACACTAAAGCATAAGACAGTGACAAAAAGAGGGAATCAAAGCAAACCTTACGCTAAGTCGCTAGTAAGAATGATAAGACGAAGAGAGAGAAAAAAAACGAGAGAGAGAAGAGAGAAGAGACAAGGTAATTCGCTAATGGGTAACTCGCTAGGGGTATACAACCTCACTTAGGCAATATGACACAATTGGTCCTTGTGGTTATGAACTAAGGTGGTAATACGCTAGTGCAACAAACACTTACACTATATGACAAGTTTGGTCCCTATGGTATTAGTGAATGAGTGGTAATAATATGCTAACACGGATAAGATAACGTCTCTAGCATTGATTATAACACTGATCATCATGAAGCAATTCAATTCAACATTTCAACACATAGGCAAATCTCATGAGCAAAATGTATAACCACAGCCAGATATTACAAATGTATCACCAGTTAGTCACACAAGTAGGAAATCACCACATAGTACAAATAAACAAGCATCATATCCAGCACAGAAGCCAATGGTGTATAAAGCAAATCTCCCCCTCAATCAATGTCAACACAGAACATTGATTGATATTACCCGAGCCCATTAAACTACCAAGAATATATCATTTGTTCGAACTTCATCTATGATCCCGTGCCATTATTGAATGACATTTCTAGGATCGTAGATGTTATCGATAACAAGGAATATATTCATTATTTGATTGGGAAAAAAAAATGATAAAAATGATAAAATGAAAAAATTTTTTTTTTTTTTTTTTTTTTTTTTTTTTTTTTTTTTTAAATTGATAAAATGATAACAAATTTTTTTTTTTTTTTTTTTTTTTTTTTTTTTTTTTTTTTTTTTTTTATAAAACTTGATTTATGCACAGACATGGAAGGACGAGTCCAGATTCAAAATGAATAGGAGTCAAAGTAAGAAGTACATCAACTCTGGCAAGCTATGGCTCCTGAATGAGCTTTGTTCAAATCTGAGGGGAACCAAGTCATGAAGTTCCTGATTGAGTTGAGCATTGTACCTGAAAAAGACTGAGAGCACATTGTACTTGAAGCACATGTAGACTTGTACATAGAAGGGTTAATGGCATGTTTAGTCTCACATTTAGATGCAACACAGTATAATTCAGACCTATCATTAATGGGGATCCTATTCGGTTCTACATTCTTGAACAATTTACCTGTAGGAATCCACTTGAGGCATGATTTAGGAATGTAAGTTCGTTTAAGTCCTGTATACTTAAATAATCTGCCAGTGGGAATCCATTTGAAGCCACAGTGAGATGAACTAAATGAATGCACACCCTTGTTTTGACTAATTGTCTTTTTGTGATCTGAGAATTTCTTAGGGGATTGATTTGTCAGACTATGTTTTGCATGAAATCTAGTTAAGCTTGTAGCATTTTTGACTTGTGAGTGATGTTCATTAGTCCTGTGCTTGGGATTCATCATATCTGAATTAGGCAATGAAGTGACTGGTTTTGACAAAACAGACTTGTAATCAACTTGGGATGAAAGCTTAGATTTCAATGGTTTAGCTCTTTCAGACCTAAAGGCATTAGGTTGTTTAGTAACTGTTCGTTTCAAGTGGTTCTGAACCGTTGACTTTCCCAAAGTTGAAGGTTTTGCAAACTTAGTGTTCATCCTATTTCCAGCATACTTCCTGAGCTCATTTTTTAGGGCAACAATATTGAAGCTCTTATCCTGAATTTGTGCTTTGAGGTCATCAATATCTTTCATCAATAGATTAGATTGATTGATTAATTTAGAGTTTGCATCCTCAAGGTTCTTTCTTAACTGCTCATTTTCTCTTAGAAGGTTGGACACACATAGAGCTAGTTCAGAATTCCTAGAATCTAGTGTATCACTCATCTCATGACTGTCACATTTCTGGGCTTCTGAAAGAAGTGATTTCAGATTTCTTATGGTCGAATCTTTGTCCTGAATCTGGGATTTTAACTGATTAATTTCAAAAAATTCTCTAAATTCTGGAAGTTCCAGATTACTACACTTTTTATTTGCATACAAAATTTCATCCTTATGTTGTATTTCAATTTGCAAAGAGATACAGTGTTTTTCAAGATTTGAAAATTTGTTCGAAAGCTCATCATATACCCTTTTTTCAATCATGTTGCATGCATTAGATTCAGACAAGACAAAGATTGATTCCACATTGTCATGTTCTGGGTAAGAATCATGTACCTTTTTGTGAGAATTGGTGTGATCAGATAAGTGTACCTTGTCGATTGATCCCTTTTCAGACTCTGAGAATTTGAAATCAGCGTTGTCCTCTACATCTTTTTCCATCACAGCTGAGATTCTGCAAACAGTGTCTTCTGCTGGTTCAATTGAAATGAAGCATGACACGTTATCATTGTTCCATGGACACTCTTGACACTCGTTCAATTCCTTCATCTTGTTATTCTCATTAGCAGTTTCTTCAATGTATGTTTCCATATTGCTCATAAGTTGAATAAAGGAGTTTCTGAACTCATGAATTTCCATTCCCGTGTGTTTCTTGAAAGACATTCCAGTCATGGTATTATCAAAATCTGAGGAGTATTCTTCCCGGATAAGTGGCTGAAATTGGTTGAAGATGGTTTGAAGAGCAGCATGAGAATCATCAGTTGAGAGCTTTTCTTTGGTGATTTGAAACCTCAGTCGATCTAGGTTAAACAATACAGCTCTTGTTAAAGTGGGAAAGTCCTGACGAAGAATGGCACAACTTGTTCGATCCATGGTTGTTGATAAGAGTAATTTGAGAAGCTGACTGAGATGTTGAAACGGCTCACTGGTGCATTCCACATTCTTAGTAACATCTGAAGAAGTTAAGAGTGACATATTTGAGTTGTTCTGATTGATCAATACTGAGTCATTTGGTGTGAGGCCTTCAGATGGGCATTCTGTTTCACTATTCTGGGCTGTTTCATAGAGAGCAAGTACTTTGGTGATTAAGGGATCCGTGATGACTGACATTGTGTTATTATGAATTACTCCTCAAATCTCTAGAGAATTCAGAGTCAATTTGCTACCAACAAAATAGTACTAATCCCTAGTCGCTAGAAAATACTTCACCAAGTCGCCAACACTAATTCGCCAACACGCTAAGTCGCTAGCAATAAGTGTACAAAGTCGCTAGCCTTTAACTCGTTACACCCCTAATTCGCTAGAGTCCCAAGTCGCTAACAGAAAAACAAGTCGTTAAGTAGTAACTCGCTACAGACTAAGTCGCTAGCCAAATTTGTGCAGTAATTCGCTACACAAGTCGCTAGATATGCAAGTCGCTAAAGAGCAACTCGCTACAGACTAAGTCGCTACCACAAGTCGCTAACCGTAGTGGAGATTCCACTACTTGTACTTTAACTCGCTAGCTCTAACTCGCTAGCTTTTATAACTGTAATTCGCTACAAAACTATGAAGTAAGTCGCTACCAAGAAAACAAGTCCGAGAGCTAATTCGCTAGCTTGAAAAACCAAATAACCTTCACTTTTCAATCCAAAAACAACCCAACCAAGATGATTCAAGCTTACCAAATGAAAACCTAAACACTTTTGATGATTCTAAACATAAAAGTACCAACAAAATTCAAACTTTAACACAAGAAATTAACCAAATGATGCAAAAACCACTAAACTTTTTCAAACTCAAAAACCACCTAAAAACCACTATAAATCCAAAGATGTGCAAGATATGATCTAACCATGGCTCTTGATACCAATTGTGAGATATTAACTTTTCACTTACACATCATAACATTAACACATGAGCACATAGATGGTTTTAGAGAGAGAAAGAGTGGGACATTCTAGTGAGAGAAACTTGTGGAATATTAGATTATCCAAGAACATCCAACCCTCTACCTTACAAGGTAGAGGGTATTTATAGGTTACAAACTAAACGACCTCCTGACGGCCTGTGGATCAGGGATACAGTGGGTAAAGACCCGACCTTCTTCCACGGTGTTGCACTAAACTATTTTACACGATTAACTAACTACATAAACCGTAACTAATGTCCAATCTACGAGCTAACTTATGCTAGATAATAGTTGGGGTGACCGACTCTTTCAGCACTGGAATTTTCTAATTCCTAACAAATTTGTTTCTAAACCATAACTTTGATTTCATCAACGTTTTGTTAAAGCAAACAAGCTATTTAAAAAAGTTGATGAAAATGTATAAAGTGTATATAAATTGCTTATAAAAGGATAAAATAAATAAAGTATTTATAAGATAAAAGGGTTTAAATTTTCAAAAGTTAATTATTTATTTATTTATTAAAAATAAAATTTAACTTTTTTTTATTTTTATTTTATTTTTTATTTTTTTTACAAGTACCAACCAAACAGTTGGATTTTTTAAACAAACATACAAGTGAGACAATCGATTGTCCTCTCGACCACTTCCATCTTCCGAATAACACCGACCGAATCAACCACATCAGTGGCGACCAACCCTGACCGAAGGTCGACCCAAACTGGTGCGAGTAGCCTTATATCGCGTGCCATATACCTCACTCTTAGGCTATCCTAGTATTGACCCTCATACCCTCATTTTTCCTTTTACTTCAGCTTTCTCTTTTCTACGACATACAACCGACTTTTTAGGTACAGTAAGCCGACCTACATTATAAAAAGCATACAAAAAAAAAAATACATTTTAATTAATTAAAACAAGCACAAGTCTTCGGTCGAGTTCACGACCTTGGGCTCCAAAAAATCACTCGCCGACCTTATATGACCTTTACTCCACAGTGAGGATGACCCTTAGCGACCGAGAGAGACCCACATGGTCAACCCACTATTGTAGGTAGCCTTATAATGCCAGCCTCACACCCTACCTCAAGCCATATGATCTCGCGCTATCATGACCAACCAATGTTATATGACATTTTTTGTGTTGTATTTGTGTTTTATCGAGTTATGTGTAAGCCAAGGAGTGTCTCTAACTTGAGTGATGGGAAGAAATATGTTTTTGGATTAAGTTATAAGAGGAAAGTATAGGGATTTACAATTAAAATACACGTGTGTTTACAAAATCTGGATTCTGCCTACGTCTCATTTATTTTTAAAGAAGTTTGTTTAGTGTAGAGGGTGTGCATGGAGGAAAGCAAAGGGATGGGCCATTTCCTTTGAGGAAACCACACCTTATGTTGTGGGAATAATGACATAATGCAATTTTTTCCTCTAGCGGCAGTCAAGTCTCGCATCTTTTCAAGGAGAGAAAAACAACTTTAAAAAGAGAGAAATATTAATTTATTGTGTTATGTGTGGATATTTGTATTTTGGGGGTATTTTTAAATAATAAAAATTAGAAAAAATTAAAGAGAGAGAGAGAGAGAGAGAGAGAGAGAGAGAGAGTGTTGCAATGGTTAAAGGAAAATTAAAGAAAAAAAAATTGAATAGAGAAAAAGTTGACGTGAAACTGATATGGTAAGAGAAAACCTTTCACCACACCTTCCAACCTTAGGTAGGTTTATGTTACATCCACAAAAAATTTACAAAAGACTTTTTTCACTCAAGAATGTGTCAATTGATAGAATTACATCATTCTTACAAAACAAAATCCACAAAATGATGTGTTATGATGACTATTGGCTTAAAATATAAAATGATTTTAAAAGTAAGAGAGAATATCATACATTAACATGACACATCATTTTGTTTGTGGATGTTTTTTTTGTAAAAATTATATGATTTTATTCATAAGAAGATGAAAATGTAAAAGAAAAATAGAGAATTATTAAGATAATGAAATAAAAAATATAAAATTGACAAAAAGTACGAAACAAAAGCTGATAAAAAAATTGTGTTATGAAAAAAAGGACAAAAAGTAATATTTTGTATTTTTTGGGTGAGCCCTCCTAAATAAATGGGAATTACACTTTGAAGTTTGATTGATACATTTCATTTGTGCATTAAATACTTGTATAATATTAAATACTTTGTTTCAACTTTTTCTATCTTAAGTATTTGCACACTCTCATAATTGATTGGTACACTTAAAATTAGAATATTTTAACATTTATATCATCACATCATTTCAACTTATTTTTTCATTCTGTAAAGATATAAATATCAAAACAATTAAAACTTGAATGTACCGTATGAGAATGTGCAAATTCCTTCGCTAAATAAATACACGTAAGTCCTACATGATTCAACATCCCAACAACATACATACACACAAATGACAACATCAACAAGAAGAGAAAGTACAGCATCTCAGAATCTAGGATCATCAATCCCTGTCCCAAGCGTGAAACAACTAACATCTCAACCTCTTGACACGTCCCACACCGTTACATACAAGACATCTCCAATGACTACCCCACTGCCACCCCTTGCGACTCCCTCCCGATCATTGACTTTACTAAACTCATTCACCCACAATACCAAACATCAGAGCTACAAAAGCTTCATGTTGCATGTAAAGATTGGGGTATCTTTCAGGTCCACGATTCTTTTTTTTTTTTTTTTACTCAACTTGTTTTCCTTGAATTTTTAAACACTAGCTAGTACGGAGTATTTGTTTGTGTAGCTTTGGACATTTAAGAATTGCCATGTTTAGTAATTAATGATTTCAAGCTCAAGAATCGAGAGACAAGTTTCTAAAAGTTTTCGGTTTATGAAAAGATATTGTGGCACTCTGAAATACTCATGTTAGCGCAACTTAGTACCTATTGATTGCCAACCCTGAATAAGCAAACGGAACAATTTCCCCGGATTATATTGCCTAAGTAGTAAAATTTATCTTACATTCATAGATAATACTTAATAGTATAAAGACATTCAACCTTTATTTTTAACGTTAACCCAAATAAACCGGGGAGGGCGAACCTTTTTCACTTAGATGTACGCGGCCTCACCGGGTTAATTCGGGGACCGTTTCCGACCATTCCCCCCTTCCCCACCCCAAAATGTACACACCTAGCAAAGTTTGAACCCTTGATCTCTTGTGCGGAAACCAAGGACCTTACCACTAGGCCATTGGTGGTTTATCTGATGCAATCATAGTACTAAAATGAGTTGTTTAGTCACGGAAGTTAAGTATGCAACTCGGATTTTGTAATGGATATTTCTTTCTTACATTATATCCAAATATGGTATTGGTAGCCTGTCACAGTGTACAAGTTTTGAACAGCAATTTACAACTTTAATTTACACAATACAGAATACTCATGGCACAACTATTTTACACAAATTTTATGGTTGGAAGGGTTGTGGGATCTCTAGTAAATTATAAGTCTTTCTATGTAGTTATTATCAACACTATTAAAATTACTTTCTTATCTACAATATTTGAAATTTGTTAATACGTAAAGGCAATATATGTGTCTCCGGATTTAGTTTCTGGTCTATTCTACTAAAAGTGTTGAGTGATAACAATTGGCGTTTCTTGTAAAAAACAAAGTTGAACAGTCCACTTTGTGATGGATAGTTACATGTTTTTATGATCTGATAATCTCTACTTGCAGTTGGTAGGTCATAGAGTTTCGGATGAATCGATAAAATTTATGGATAGAAAAACTCAAGAGTTCTTTGACCTATCCTCTGAGGAAAAAAAGCGGTATGCACAAAAACCTGGAAGTCTCGAAGGTTATGGTCAAGCCTTTGTAATATCTGAAGACCAAAAGCTGGAATGGTGCGACATGATCTTTCTCAAGGCCATTCCCACTCACACAAGAAAGTTAGAGTTTTGGCCTGAAGAACAGCCTCACAATTTCCGGTAAGAGATATAATTCCGTATGCCCTTAATGAGCTATAACATTATTATTTTTTTTTTTGGTAAAAAGTTGAACTTTCATATATAAGTAATACATTACAATTTTAGTCCATTTACCAACAGACATGTACTTTTGGTATTATGTGACTAAAGAACCAAATAACAGAACAATAATATTCTAACCAACCATACTAACAGACTTAGAAATATATGTCATCATAAGAACTATTCAATACTTGTTGTGCTAACATCACTGAAGGACACAAGCCAATATTCACTCCCAGTTTCAGTAGACTTCCATACCAAACATCCTTTTTGCAGAAATACGGCCCATCACTGTGTATGGACCATTCATCTCTAATTTCATGTGCACAGGTGTGGTAATTCCATCTTTCATGACTCATCCACCTCTCCAACTCACTCATACTCATATCACAAGAGCCAATATTCATCAACTGATGTTGCTTACAATCTTGCCCGCAAACTTTTAGCAATCCGAATCACTTTTTTCTGTCTCTTCCTTGGAACTAAAACAAACTTTATGCTCCACAGGAGGTAGACTTTCATTACTGCAGGTGATTGTTTACTTTTAGAGTCAATAACTTGAATTTCAAAGTCTCTATTACTGCCTTATACACTGTTTCTACATCTCTTTCTACATTCTGAAATAGCCTGCAGTTTCTCTCCTGCCATACGTTATAGACAACAGCTGCAAATATCAATCTTCTAGTTATACTCGATATATTATTAGAACTTGGTAGTTTGACCATTTCTTGAATAATGCTCTCCCAATTAGTTGACTGTAGTTTCATGTTTGCCATCTGCATTTTCTTCCATAGTCTTTATGAGAAATCACAATTACAAAATAGATGGCAATGGGAATCTATCTCGTCTTTTTACACAGGTCACATATCACAACTTTCCCAGGATTACTGCTATAGGACTATAGGAGTTTATCTTGAGTCTGCAGCTTTCCTTTAATTGCCATCCACAAGACAAAAGCATGTCTTGGGATGCAATGGGAGGACCAAACAATATTCATCCATTCAACATCTGGACCATAACTATACATAGCTTTTCACGCATCTTTAACTGCAAAATTAATCTCTTTTTCATCATTTGTGACCCAAAAAGTTTTTGTCCTGGATCATTGGATTCAAATGAGGAGCAGGGATACTCTTGCGCATAGGGAAGTTTGTGTACCAATGTGAGGGCCATCTCCAGCTTCCATTGTCAAGCATATCAGCAATGGTGGCACTGCCAGGTAGTTTGGCAGAAAACAGGATCCTTTTTCTAATCACAGTTGATAATACTTTGAGTACTCCATCAATCATGCCATACAGAGATACTGCAGCCATTACCCACTTTTTGTCTAATATGAATTCTGAGCTTTTTCCAGCCCCAACTATCCTTATTTGTACTTTGAATATCCCAAATGCTCCTTCCTTTCAGTTTGACCACATTTATCTACTTTACGCATAGCATTATTTTAACAAAGACAAACTGGTCAAATAACTTTCTTTGGATTGATTAGGAATTGAATGTAGCTAACAGCTTGTGTATACAGAAATTTGAAGCAATTATATCAACTTTGAAGTTGAATTTGGTCTATTATGTCCTAAAATCTTACTTTCATTGCAAGGGGAACATAAACAAACTTGAATGTTGTCTACTTATGCGCGATTCTCTGTTTAAGCTCCATTCTTCGAGATTGAGTGACATAACAAAAGGCTCCTTTATGTGATCCAGGGAAGCATTGGACACATACTCGCATGATATCAGGAAGACAGCAGTTTCCATAATTGAGTTCATAGCCATGGCTTTGGGGCTCGATGGGAAAAGATTTTCCGAGGCTTTTGAAGGAGGAAACTATGATGTGAGGATGAATTGCTACCCACCTTGTCCCGAGCCTGAACGAGTTATTGGAATATCTTCTCATGCTGACATATCGGGAATCACACTCTTAACTGATTGTGGTGACATCCCAGGATTGCAAGTTTTGAAAGACGGAAAATGGGTGTTTGTTGAACCTATAACTAATGTCATCGTTGTAAATATTGGCATCATAATGGAGGTACCTTAACTTTATTTCCATTAGGAAGAGGCATGTACTAAACTTGATAACCACATTTACTTTATAAGAAAGTTACTCCCTCTGTCTCAGTGAAAACAGTTTTAAAACGTCCAAGAAAATGCAACATTTTCATGTATTAAAGCTAAGTTGTGAAAAGTTGATATTATTGGTTAGGGTCGGTAACATGTTTCTGTATTAACCCTTATCGGTTATGCCAAAATAGCTACGTCCTCTAATTTCTTTTTGGGGTTTTGATTATTGTAGGTAGTGAGCAATGGAGTCTACAAAGCTCCTTATCACAGAGCAGCAGTAAATAAACAGAAAGACAGGTTTTCAATAGTCACATTTTGCTATCCCGGCAAAAAGTTTGACATTAAGCCAGCTGAAGAATTGATAAATTCAGGCTACCTGGCTCTGTACAAATCATTTTCATATGACGGATATTTTGAAAGCTTTTATGAACGAACTAAACTCAGTGGTGATGGCGTTCCTTTCATTGATACCTTGAAAATCTAAGGCGCTAAAGAACTTCAATTACTGTAAGTTGGTCGCATATTGAGACTTCAACAATTTTCCTTAATTGCTCTCTTAAAGCATTTTGGAGTATTTCGATGTGGACTGATAAGATTTTCAGCAACAAGCATTAAACTTCTGTATGATGTGAAAAAGTGTTTTATTATAAGCCATAGTCGTGCTTGTTGCTGAAAATTTGTTCACTAATTGCTTATCATATCATGTAAAAATATTTGAAGGAAATAAAGACGGCACCATATCTGTCATTCTCTTATTTTGTTTTGTGGGTGCTTACACTCCATGTTCATCTCTCTTTATACCAGACAAGGATTTATACTATGTGAAAAAATAGGCCAAAGTGTATTTTGATACCTCAAATTTGGTTAACGAGGTTTTTTACTACCCTAAAATTTTAATGGTGCTCTATAGTAACTTGTAAACTCGTTTATCATTAGGCCTTGAGTCACTCACATGATATCACATGACTAACTATCATTAATGTGTTAACGCAAGAAAATGAGATTTGGGTTTTTACCACTTGTTCATTCTCAAGATAAATATGTGATTTAAATGAATTATATAATGAATGTTATTCGACAAAAAGTCTATTATTTTGGCTTTAAGTTATGCAATGACGGTAGGGGTGTTGATCGATTCGGTTTTTGGCTTGTTCGGTTAGTTCGCTTCGGTTAATTCGGTTAAATTTTTTTTTAGGTCAACCCGAGAACCGAACCGAACCAAATTCAAATTCGGTTTTTGGTTCGGTTCGGTTGAATTCTAATTCGATTCGGTTCTTGGGTTGACCCGAATAACCCGAATTTCACTATTTAAAAAAAAAATTAATAATTACATAGAAATTTAGCAAAAAAAAATATATTTCAAGCATAAAAAATTGTTTATTATATTATAATAACCTTTTAATAGTATTTATTTATATATAAATATACATAAAAATATATAAATATATATATAAATATATAAAAAATATATATATTTATATGAATTCGGTTTTTGGTTCAAACCGCCAAACCCATATCCAACCCGAGAACCGAATTAGTAGTTCGGTTTGGTTTGGTTTTAGCAAATTCGGTTCGGTTATTAGTTCGATTCGGTTATTTTCGGTTCGATTCGGTTTCGGTTTTCGGTTTTTTCGCTCACCCCTAAATGACAGCATGGTTTAACACATTTTATCAAAAAAAACGTGATCATATTTTGATGGTTTGAATGGTAGTTATAGCTAATGTAATACAGGATAATACATAAAATATGTAAATAACAATGCCTCTTTACTTAAAATATTTTGTTAATGAATACATTCTTGTAGAATAAAAGCTTGCCTTTTAAAATTGAAACAAAGTTATCTATACTACTTATAATGCATCTTGTATTTTCTTTCCTATTAAATTTTTAAGATTTCCTAATATAGAACTTTTAAGCAAATACAAGTGAAAAAGTATAAGTTACAACTATTTGAAGCACAAATAAAACTAAATAAAAAACTATTCAACATATACAAATAATACACATTTAATTTACCCATTCACCAAAATATACAACCATTTAACCACAATGTATAATATAATCAAGCTACTAAGCCAAACACTTAAAAATAAAGCCATTAGGCTGCCCGCAGTGGTCGGTCGACCGATTCGGTCACCATTGCGCCGACCGAGTCGCTGCCATTGCAGCATGAGGTCGAACTTGGTCGGTCGGCTCCAAAATTGACGAAGGGTTCATCCCCTCGACCGATAACTCACTCGACTAAAAAACAAAAAAGTGAACCGTTATATTATTGAAAAAAATATTTTTAACTTTGTAAGATTTTTTTTTTTTTCCTTTTGTTGTTTGTTAGGCTACCCACTGGTCACTCCCCCAACTCACATTAACAAACTAATAACAAAGATCTACTTAGACTCGAAAACGAAAAGGAAACTAAACAAGATCTCCGTTATTATTATTTCTAAACTAATTGTTAAAAAAGTATAGCTGCATAACATCACATTACCAGACAATTCAGTCACAGGGTACCCGCCGCCGCATTGCGCGAATACCCTGCTAGTTATTTCTCAAGCATATTAAAGACATTAGTTTTGAAAGCTCCAACATGTTATAGGCGTATCTGATGTAGTGCTTTTACATGAGATTAATTGTTATCTTTACGAAAGGAATGATGTAGTATCCTTACAAGCAGATACAAAGATCAATAGAATAACTGTTATTAACCATTAAAAGATTCAAAATAAGACACTATGTCACTATTAAATTTATAAGACTACTTCGATTGAGAAAGAAACATCCCTTAATAGAATAACTGTTATTAACCATTAAAAGATTCAAAATAAGACACTATGTCACTATTAAATCTATAGGACTACTTCGATTGAGAAAGAAACTTCCCTGAAGTATTACGCGTCACAGAAATACCCATAAAGTAATTAAGAGGGCCAAGGTCAGTCATAGAAAACTCTGCATGAAGAGAAGCAATAACCTGTTGTAGAAGAGTAGCTGAGGATGCAGTCAAAACTATATCATCAACATATAATAGTAAATAAGCAGTATCCGAGCCCTGTTGATAAATAAAAAGCGAGGAGTCACACCGACTATGATGAAAGCCTACTCGAGCAACATAAGCAGCAAACCTCTGAAACCATGCCCGAGGAGCCTGTTTAAGCCCATATAATGATCTATGCAAAAGACAAACATGATCGGGATGACGAGGATCCCGAAAGCCCGGACTAAATGTCTGATAACATCAAATAGTCATAAATATTAAGTGTCAATTGTAACAATTCGCAATTTCATGTCATTTCTCAAACTTTGAAAATTTTACTATTCATCTCGGGAATTTACTATTCACAAAATACTATTCATCATTTTTGAAGTTAGTTTGCGACTTTGAGAGGTTATTTTAAAATTTTACTATTCACTTTTACTATTCATTTCCGAAATTTTTATTTCACATTCTCGTAAGTTAACCTATTTTAGTGATAACCCAAGAATTTGACACTCATCGGGTCATTTTTGCAAATTTCACGAAACCGCGTCTAAGATTTACGTTTAGGTTTAAGCGACCTTTAGGCATCCCGATATGTCCGAAAACATTACAAACAAGAGAAATATAAGTTTTTCACCTTCCGTGACATTTTCATAAGTTTTGGAATTTTACGTTTTCCAGTTCTGCGTTTTATGCGATTTGCGCGTTTTAGACACGTGTTTCCAGTTTTAGCAGTGTTTAAGCAACCCGATAGAACTTATCACTCATTTAATATGCTTATATTGAGTATATTGATAAGTTTTAACATATTTATAAGTTTCATATTTTTAGGATTCCCGGTTTTTAGTTTCGTGACTTTACGACTTACGGTTAGCGATTAACGGGACCAAAACTCACTCCGTAAGTCAAGATAAGTATCCAAATCATAAAAGACTTATCCAATCTTATCCAACAAGCCACATGGTGCGTTTTTATTGTGATGACTAAGTGAAGATAGAAGCTTACCTAGGAAGATACATGCATGTGCTATGTTACTTAAGTCTTAAGTCTTAAGTCTTAAACTTAAGACTTAAGTCTTAGAAATATTCCAACTCTTGCACCTCCTCACTACACCTTCCTAAACACTTTCCTAACCTCCTCATTACACTATAAATACAAGTCTCATCTCTTCTTTTCTCTTCATTTTAAACAACACACAAATAATTCACAAACCCTTCATCTTTGATTTCCAAGTTCCAAGTTATACTACAAAAGTTAAAGGCCTAGAAAATCTCTACATGAAACTAGTGTTTATTTGGTGATTCTATGGTTGAATTAGGAGCTACACAAGGGTACTAGGGCTGAATTCATAAAGTTTTTACAAGGGTTATATCAAGGGTTAGCAAGATGTGTTAAAGGTTGGAAGCTAGGGACTTTGGTTGAAAGGCAGGCCCGGATATGTGGGTATGCACAGTGATCGATGGAACAGGGCCCATCAACTTTTAGGGGCACCAAAAAAATTTGTATTGCATATATGTTAATTAATTGTGGGGCCCAAATTTGACACAGAGTCCATCACAAATTGGTATAGTTGCCCTAGTCCTGCTTTTCTCTATCTTCAGCTATGCCTATATAAATTAAAGTAATAAAGTCTCTCATTTTTTTTATCTATACTACATAAAATGGAAAAACAGTCAAAGTGGAAAAGTGGAAAAGTGAAAAAGTTTAATGGTCAAATGAGAGAGAAATATATTTGTGTAATTAATACTCTTATTAAAACACCCCATTACTTAAAAGTACAATAATTTATTCACATTGTACAACCAATTAAAAGCATATCTACCAAATTAAAAACAACCAATTAAAACACCCCTTATTAAAAAGTATAATGAAATTTTCGCAATGTACAATTTAAACAAGCTCAACATAATTCTAAATATAAAATAATTAAACACACTAATTAATGTTATTTTTAAAACACCCTAAAATGAAAAGTACATGTTATTATACACATTATACAAATTAATAAAACACACAAAGCTTCATACAAGCTAACAAGTTGATGGTACATATAGTTTTAAAAACCGGACCGGACCAACGGGTTCAACCGGAAACCGGTGTCGCAATCGGTTCGGCTAACCAATAACAGTCATCCGGAAACGAACTAGAGATGACTCGTTAAAACCAATACAAACTGGTGAATCAGGTCTCATCGAGATCTATTTCTTCGGTTAATCGTCACAGGGTACTCGCCGCCGCAACGCGCGGGTACCCTGCTATATTATATATAAAGGAAAAAGCAAAAAGTAAAAAGTAAAGATTTGAAACTATTAACACATATCGAAAACCGAGTTGACCCAGTACGCTTCAAACCCGGTGGGTTGACCTTGTTTAAATTGACCCGTTTTGACCCAACCTGTCATATTGACTCGTTTTAAATCGACCCGTTTTTCGACGGGAACGGTTCAACCGGTTGAACCACCCGGGTCGAACCGGGTTTCAAAACGTTATGTTTAATCCCAAAATCTTCAAACTTTTATTATTTTTCGTTTAGAACCCATAAACTTTTTTTTAACACAAAACGATCTGTCGCTATATAAATATATTATCTATAAGTTTTTCTTCAAAAACGATTATAATGTTTTACAATTATGAGAAAATATGTGCCCGTTAGTGCACATTTAACTTTTCAATAGACTAAATACGCTCATTTAAAAAAAAATATGGGGCTAAATGTGCTCAAATCTTTTACAAAATAACCAAAATTAGCCAATTTTTATTTTATTTTGGGCTAATCATATTCACGCTAATTTTGGTCACCATTAATCCCATCCTTGTTAGTTTTTACTCGACAAGTAACGTGTGTTGTTAGTTTTTATCCCATAACTGATGTAATGTTTACTTTCATTTTCATTAAATGATTTTATATGTTGTTTGATAGATGTTAAGAATTTTGTCTAGACTTTAATTATCGTATAGTACAACCGTTTGCAATTGCATTTTCATTGGTTCACGTTCTATTTTAAACGCTACACAAAACACTCACCACAATATCACAAATCATTAATTATCTGACACTAGAAACAGCTGCCGCTAGGCGCGGGTACTCGCCTAGTATTATAAACGTCAATATCAATTATTTTTGGGACAGTGGGACAATCGCATCATCTACAAACAAGTGAACCTTTTCCACCAATCAATCACCAGGTATCTTTTTTTTATAAAGCTATATTCTTTTGTATTTTTAATAGTTATATGATTTAGATATATTAAATACAAGTACTTATAATGTATAGATTTGTTCAATTACCGATTCACCATTCAGTAGGTATCGTTGTTCCTTTTTTTCCTATGCTTTTTTGTTTTAATTATTAGTTTGGCGATTTAAATATATATTCAATATAACTAAGTCGAATTGTTTAGATTTAGGATCGATTGTACATAAAATAGATATTCATAAGTTTTGTGGTGAAGCACAAATACCCTCAAAACAAGAATTATTTGATCAACACATTAACCAATTACCCAATTAATATTTTTTTTTCTTCGTATGATGACTATAAGTTTAAAGCATTAGTCACTTAATTATCTTGTCATTTTTTTTCTTGAATATTTTTCAGAAAAACTATGCCTCTTAAGACTTTTAGGAAACAAAAATCTGGATATCAAAAGCGTTTAGAGAAACAAAGAAGCGAACAACGTGACAAGTCTCAATATGGAACTATGCATAAGTATGTTCAAATAGGGCCACAAGTTTCTTCTCATAATCAAAATATTATTGGTGACAATGTTGATGATGATAATATTAATGTTGATGGAGTAAATGATGGTAATATTGATGATACGGGTGTTGATGGTGGTGATTTTAATGTTGATAGTGATGAAACCGATGATTTTAACCTTGAGGGTGTGGGCGTTGATGATGATAGCATTGATGAGATTAATGTGGAAAATATGAATGTTGATAATCTTACTGCTAATGTTCATCTTGTTGATATATTTGATCCACGAAACTGGGATGGTCTTAGTTCTGATATGATAAAAGTTTTAGTAGAAAAAGGTCCTAAAAGAGATAATTCTATTGATAAGGGTCCTAAAGATAGACTATCTCGGCGATTTTCTGCCTCTTTTTTTACTAGAGTTCTACCAAATAACGAGAAGTGTGATAGAGGATGGCTAGTGTATTCCAAAGAGCTTGATAGAGTTTTTTGTTTCTGTTGTAAACTATTTAGCAAAGGGGTTGGTAAAGGCTCATTAGCTAATGAGGGCTTCGCGGATTGGATACATCTTAGTACAAGACTTAAAGAGCATGAAATTGGTGTAGAACATATTACAAATATGGTTACTTGGTTTGACATGCGTTGTAGACTGAAAAAGAATGAAACAATCGATAAAGTGGCACATGAACAATTTGAGAAAGAAAGAGATCATTGGATGAAAGTTCTATTCAGAATAGTTTCAATTGTGAAGTTTCTTGCTAAGCACAATTTAGCATTCCGTGGTACAAATGAGAAGTTGCATGTTAATAGCAACGGAAACTTTTTGGGTTTGATTGAAATGTTGGAAGAGTTTGACCCATATATCAAAGAGCATGTTCGTCGTATCACGAGAGATGAAATTCATGTTCATTACCTTGGACATTCCATTCAAAATGAGTTAATACAATTACTTGCTCGAGGAATCAAATCACAAATCATCCAAAAAGTTAAGCAAGCAAAGTATATTCTCTGTGATACTTGATTGTACACCTGATACGAGTCATCAAGAACAAATGTCTTTGATATTGAGGTATGTAAATGTATCATCCACATGCGTTAGAGTTGAGGAATCCTTTTTAGGATTCTTGAATGTAGATGATACCACTGGTCAAGGACTTTTTGATGTTACACGAGATGAACTGAAGTCTCTAGATCTTGATATTGATGATGTGCGTGGTCAAGGCATGACAATGGGTCTAATATGAAAGGTAAGCATCGAGGAGTACAAAAGAAATTTTTGGATATAAATCCTAGAGCATTTTATACGCCATGTGGTTACCATAGCCTTAACTTAACATTGTGTGACATTGCTAGCTCTTGTGGCAAAGCTACAGAATTTTTTGGAGTTATACAACGTATTTACACTATTTTTGCTAATTCTACCAAGAGGTGGACGATTTTGAAAGATAATGTTAAAGGATTGACTCTCAAGTCATTGTCCATAACCCGTTGGGAAAGTCGTGTTGAGAGTGTGAAAGCCATTAGATATCAACTTTCAGAAATAAGAGAAGCTTTACTTCAAGTTGCTGAAAAAGATAATGATTCTAAAATCAAAAGTGAATCAAAATCTTTAGCAACAAATGAGCTAGGTGATTTTGAGTTTTTGGTAGCAACCATCATTTGGTTTGACATATTATCGGTCGTAAATTTGGTGAGCAAGAAGTTACAATCTGATGATATGCTTATAGATGTTGCTATTAAAGAAGCTGAGGGGTTGATTTCATTCTTTGAGAAGTTTAGAGACACGGGCTTCGATAAAGCGATTAATCTTGCTAAGGAGATTGCTATTGAAATGGATATTGAACCAGTATTTCGTCAAAGGCATGTAATTCGTAGAAAAAGACAATTTGACGAGATTTCAGTTGATCAAGATACTTCATATTCCATCGAAGAGGCATTTAAGGTCCAATACTTCCTATACATTGTTGATCAAGCACTTGTTTCTCTTAGAACACGATTCGAACAATACAAAGAGTATGGAAAATTTTTTGGTTTCTTATTCACTTCTAACAAGTTGAAATCCTTTGATGACAACACTTTGAAGTCCCATTGTAGCAATCTTGAAGCTGCACTCAAGAATAGTGATCAATCTGATGTTGATGCAAAGGATCTTTATATGGAGTTGAGGTTGCTTAACAATTATTTGCCTAACAAAAATTTTGGACCCTCTGATATTCTAAACTTTTTAAAAGAACACAACTTTTTTCCTAATGCCATGATTGCATATAGAGTATTGCTCACTATTCCAGTAACTGTGGCATCGGCAGAAAGAAGCTTCTCAAAACTGAAATTGTTGAAGTCATACTTGAGGTCCACAATGTCACAAGAGAGACTTAATGGATTAACATTAATAGCAATTGAGAATGAACATCTGGACAACGTTGATTATGAAGATCTGATGAACAACTTTGCTTCAAAGAATGCGAGAAGAAGTGCATTATTTAAAAAATAAGTTACACCGTATGTAACTATTAGTTAGCGCAATTTGCTATCATTTTTATTTTATTATTTTTAGACACATGTTGCGACTTTAGCAATTTTATTAAATTTTATATAGAAGAACTTTGGATTATTTTTGTTTAAGGGGCCAAATTTGCTATAGTCGAACAGGGCATCCAAAATCCACGGGACGGCCCTGTTGAAAGGGTTTAGGTTTTGGTGATCTTGATTCTTGTTTCTTGTTTAGTTTATCACAAGGATTGTAAGCAAACTCCTATACTTACCTTTGATTTTAGTAAATACTAGTATTTCATGTATATAATATGTTTTGTATGCTTATTATGGCTGATTGTGCTTGGAAAATTGGACTAAAACACTAGAAATCGTTGAAAGGGACCTTAATTGCAAAACAGTCTCTGGACAGGGGGTATAAATGGAATGACTGGGAACAATCCGGGTCTGATAAACTTAGATGAAAACATAGGGAGTTAGATCTATGTCTTTTGGTCGTTTCTCCGGGTGTCTCATGCCGTAACTCATCATGATGTGTAAATTAGAGCCAAAACGGCAAAACGTGTCCAAATCTGAGTAACATATTTCAAACGGGTAAAACTCATAAAACTTGCATATAACCAACTATTGGTCAAAGAATAAAAGTTGTAGCTAACACCCTAACTTGAACGTGGCCACTGGCCGTGCGTTAAACGGAGTTGTAGAACTCGACTTATGACCAAAAGCGTGAGACAGTTTGCTGTTGATTGAAATAACTAGTACATCCAAGGGTAAATTGGTAATTTCACATTTGTTAAATAATTTCTGGGGTAGTAGGGCCCACTAATCTGTTTAGTACATTCAATTACCTTTCCGAGGACATAAAAACTGAGTCGTGATCATTTACGGTTTAGAAGTAACGGGTAGATTTAGACGGGGAAAACTTAAATAAACGAAACGTAAACACTTATACGACTTCACAAATGTTAAGTATCCAAGCATAATTGATATAATAACTATATAAGGCATGTTTATACTTTCGCAGCGTTATTCCGAACCTAAGAGTTGACATCATATTCTAGGTTATACGTAGAGACTTCCAGGCTTATCCATCGATTCCGTTATACGTTGTGATATCATTTATTAAGGTGAGTCATAGCCCCTACTCTTTTAATGCTTGTTTTACAAACTCTTTGGGGGAGATACATGCTCAACTATTTGCTTTTACTATTAGTCTATTACAAATACTCAAAGCATTTATACTTGATTGCATTATACTTGATTACGTTATACTTGAAAACATTATACTTGATTGCGTTTACATGATTGTGTTATACTAAAAACTAAAGTCTCCCAACATAAACGGAGCATTCCAATTCTAAAGTCTCCCAACATAAACAGAGCAGTCCAATTTGAAAGTCTCCCAATATAAACGGAGCAGTCCAATTTGAAAGTCTCCCTTATCGACGGAGCAACACTAAGGGTGTGTTTGGCAACAAGCATTTGGAAGCGTTTAGGAGCGACAAGCGGTAAGCATTATAGATGAAAAGCTTGTTTGGCAACACCTCAACAAGCGTTAGAATATTGTCTTACCGCTCCAATCTAAATGCTTCTTAATTAAGCATTCCACTGTTGCTCTAAGCATTTAGTTTATGAAATTACATATATACCCTCATTTGTTTAATCATTTATTTTATTTTAATATGTATATGACTTTTTTCGTAATTTTACAATTTATAATGACTGCTACAGCTATGTTACCAAACACATTTTTTAAACAAACAACTACAGCTTACTGCTTACTGCTTACTACTTACTACTTACTGCTACTGCTACGTGTCACCAAACATAGCCTAAGTGCAATAATGTGAACTATTATGACTGTATGTGTGCTTGACTATAAAATGTACTATATTTTAGCAGTGGGTTGTAAACACACAGGTTTCAAGTTTTGTATGGGCGGGATTTGCAACTGAGTGGATTTACAATGTCTTACTGTGTGAATATTCTTTAAAGGCTTTTCAACTTATTCAAAACAAACTCTATGAACTCACCAACCTTTGTGTTGACACTTTAAGCATGTTTATATTAGGTCAATAAGACGATAACTGTTGCATGGAACATAGAGTCGCACGACATATTTTGAACACTTATGCTTTTATCATTTACCATTCGAAACATGTATGTATTATACTTTGGGACCTCATTGTTTGTAACTCTGATTTCATTTATCGAATGGTAACTTTTTAAAACGTCTCATTTAGAGGTCGTTTTCTATAACTTGTACTTTATATTATGAAGTATCACCCCAATGACACAATCTTCCGCTGCGGTATTTTGGGGGTGTTACAGATTGGTATCAGAGACTTGGTTATAGAGAACTAGGTTGCATTTAGTGCCTAGACTATAACTGCTTATACGTTAAGACTCTCCACTATGAAAGGGTTTAGGTTTTGGTGATCTTGATTCTTGTTTCTTGTTTAGTTTATCACAAGGATTGTAAGCAAACTCATATACTTACCTTTGATTTCAGTAAATACTAGCATTTCATGTATATAATATGTTTTATATGCTTATTATGGCTGATTGTTCTTGGAAAATTGGACTAAAACACTAGAAATCGTTGAAAGGGACCTTAATTGCAAAACAGTTTCTGGACAGGGGGTATAAATGGAATGACTGGGAAAAATCCGGGATCTGATAAACTTAGGTGAAAACATAGGGTGTTAGATCTATGTCTTGTGGTCGTTTATCCGGGTGGCTCATGCCGTAACTCATCACGATGTGTAAATTAGAGCCAAAACGGCAAAACGTGTCCAAATCTGAGTAACAGATTTCAAACGGGTAAAACTCATAAAACTTGCATATAACCAACTGTTGGTCAAAGAATAAAAGTTGTAGCTAACACCCTAACTTGAATGTGGCCACTGGCCGTGCGTTAAACGGAGTTGTAGAACTCGACTTATGACCAAAAGCGTGAGATAGTTTGTTGATGATTGAAATAACTAGTACATTCAAGGGTAAATTGGTAATTTCATATTCGTTAAATAATTTCTGGGGCAGTAGGGCCCATTAATCTGTTTAGTACATTCAATTACCTTTCCGAGGACATAGAAACCGAGTCGTGATAATTTACGGTTTAGAAGTAACAGGTAGATTTAGACGGGGAAAACTTAAATAAACGAAACGTAAACACTTATACAACTTCACAAATGTTAAGTATCCAAGCATAATTGATGTAATAACTATATAAGACATGTTTATACTTTCGGATCGTTATTCCGAACCTAAGAGTTGACATCATATTCTAGGTTATACGTAGAGACTTCCAGGCTTATCCATCGATTCCGTTATACGTTGTGATATCATTTATTAAGGTGAGTCATAGCCCCTACTCTTTTAATGCTTGTTTTACAAAATCTTTTGGGAGATACATGCTCAACTACTTGCTTTTACTATTACAAATACTCAAAGCATTTATACTTGATTGCCTTATACTTGATTACGTTATACTTGAAAACATTATATTTGATTGCGTTTACATGATTGTGTTATACTAAACACTAAAGTCTCCCAACATAAACGGAGCAGTCCAATTCTAAAGTCTCCCAACATAAACGGAGCAGTCCAATTCGAAAGTCTCCCAACATAAACGGAGCAGTCCAATTTGAAAGTCTCCCAATATAAACAGAGCAGTCCAATTTGAAAGTCTCCCTTATCGACGGAGCAACACTAAGTGCAATAATGTGAACTATTATGACTGTATGTGTGCTTGACTATAAAATGTATTATATTTTAGCAGTGGGTTGTAAACACACAAGTTGCAAGTTTTGTATGGGCGGGATTTGCAACTGAGTGGATTTACAATGCCTTTGCTGTGTGAATATTCTTTAAAGGCTTTTCAACATATTCAAAACAAACTCTATGAACTCACCAACCTTTGTGTTGACACTTTAAGCATGTTTATCTCAGGTCAATAAGACGATAGCTGTTGCATGGAACATAGAGTCGCACGACATATTTTGAAGACTTATGCTTTTATCATTTACCATTCGAAACATTTATGTATTTGTGACCTCATTGTTTGTAACTCTAATTTCATTTATCGAATGGTAACTTTTCAAAACGTCTCATTTAGAGGTTGTTTTCTATAACTTGTACTTTATATTATGAAGTAGCACCACAATGACACAATCTTCGGCTGCGGTATTTTGGGGGTGTTACAGATTGGTATCAGAGACTTGGTTATAGAGAACTAGGTTGCATTTAGTGCCTAGACTATAACTGTTTATACGTTAAGACTCTCCACTATGATTGCCTTACACACACTTCGTGCACATATGCTTCTTGTTAGTTGTTTGTTTAGATCCACGTTGTTGGATGATATGACTTTAGTAATAATAAGAAAACCCCAGAATTTAATCAAGTCATTAAAAATATGGAGCTCAGTAATAACTAATTATTTAACTTGATCTTGTGACAGTTCTTGTTTGATGAGACATGAGATTTGAGTTAAATAATATTATTACTTAGCTTTAGGGATTTGATGACTTGGTTATCTTATTATCTGTCTAAGCAAGCGAGTTTTGTGTCGGGAAATCTTAAGTAGGATGATTTATAATCTCCTTATTTGAATGGATTGGGACGCCTCTTAATTCAAATAAAGAAGTTATAAACCACCGAACCATATGTTTATAACCCATTAATTACATAAATTTGGACGCTTCTTTATGTAAGTAATGAATTATAAATAAGTGGGCTTATTTGCATCTGATACGATTCCTTAACCACATTATGGGTGTATTACAACGTAACCCATACACTATTCTTGTTGAACAAGAGAGAACCCTAATGTTTTAGAGACCACACGTTTCTTAGACACACTATAAGTAGTTAACATGAACAGAACTTCGGGACGAAGTTCCCTTTAATGGGTAGGTACTGTAACAATTCAAAATTTCAGGTCATTTCTCAAACTTTGAAAATTTTACTATTCATCTCGGGAATTTACTATTCACAAATTACTATTCATCATTTTACTATTCATCGTTTTTGAAGTTAGTTTGCGACTTTGATAGGTTATTTTAAAATTTTACTATTTACTTTTACTATTCATTTCCAAAAAATTTATTTCACATTCTCGTAAGTTAACCTATTTTAGTGATAACCCAAGAATTTGACACTCATCTGGTCATTTTTGCAAATTTCACGAAACCGCGTCTAAGATTTACGTTTAGGTTTAAGCGACCTTTAGGCATCCCAATATGTCCGAAAACATTACAAACAAGAGAAATATAAGTTTTTCACCTTCCGTGACATTTTCATAAGTTTTGGAATTTTACGTTTTCCAGTTCTGCGTTTTATGCGATTTGCGCGTTTTAGACCCGCGTTTCCAGTTTTAGCAGTGTTTAAGAAACCCGATAGAACTTATCACTCATTTAATATGCTTATATTGAGTATATTAATAAGTTTTAACATATTTATAAGTTTCATATTTTTAGGATTCCCGGTTTTTAGTTTCGTGACTTTACGACTTACGGTTAGCGATTAACGGGACCAAAACTCACTCCGTAAGTCAAGATAAGTATCCAAATCATAAAAGACTTATCCAATATTATCCAACAAGCCACATGGGGCGTTTTTGTTGTGATGACTAAGTGAAGATAGAAGCTTACCTAGGAAGATACATGCATGTGCTATGTTACTTAAGTCTTAAGTCTTAAACTTAAGACTTAAGTCTTAGAAATATTCCAACTCTTGCACCTCCTCACTACACCTTCCTAAACACTTTCCTAACCTCCTCATTACACTATAAATACAAGTCTCATCTCTTCCTTTCTCTTCATTTTAAACAACACACAAATAATTCACAAACCCTTCATCTTTGATTTCCAAGTTCCAAGTTATACTACAAAGTTAAAGGCCTAGAAAATCTCTACATGAAACTAGTGTTTATTTGGTGATTCCATGGTTTAATTAGGAGCTACACAAGGGTACTAGGGCTGAATTCATAAAGTTTTTACAAGGGTTATATCAAGGGTTAGCAAGATGTGTTAAAGGTTGGAAGCTAGGGACTTTGGTTGAAAGGGTTTAGGTTTTGGTGATCTTGATTCTTGTTTCTTGTTTAGTTTATCACAAGGATTGTAAGCAAACTCCTATACTTATCTTTGATTTCATTAAATACTAGTATTTCATGTATATAATATGTTTTTTATGCTTATTATGGTTGATTGTGCTTGGAAAATTGGACTAAAACACTAGAAATCGTTGAAAGGGACCTTAATTGCAAAACAGTTTCTGGACAGAGGGTATAAATGGAATGACTGGGAAAAAGCCGGGGTCTGATAAACTTAGGTGAAGACATAGGGAGTTAGATCTATGTCTTGTGGTCGTTTCTCCGGGTGGCTCATGCCGTAACTCATCACGATGTGTAAATTAGAGCCAAAACGGCAAAACGTGTCCAAATCTGAATAACAGATTTCAAATGGGTAAAACTCATAAAAACTACATATAACCAACTGTTGGTCAAAGAATAAAAGTTGTAGCTAACACCCTAACTTGAATGTGGCCACTGGCCGTGCTTTAAACGGAGTTGTAGAACTCGACTTATGACCAAAAGCGTGAGACAGTTTGCTGCTGATTGAAATAACTAGTACATCCAAGGGTAAATTGGTAATTTCACATTTGTTAAATAATTTCTGGGGTAGTAGGGCCCACTAATCTGTTTAATACATTCAATTACCTTTCCGAGGACATAAAAACCGAGTCGTGATCATTTACGGTTTAGAAGTAACGGGTAGATTTAGACGGGGAAAACTTAAATAAACGAAACGTAAACACTTATACGACTTCACAAATGTTAAGTATCCAAGCATAATTGATGTAATAACTATATAAGGCATGTTTATACTTTCTCATCGTTATTCCGAACCTAAGAGTTGTGTTGGAATCACTCCTAAACTAGAATTAAAGTGTTAGTAATTAATATGTAATAGTTAGCTTAATTATGGATTTTATGTTAGTAATCAAGGCTAGGCTTATGTAGAAAGCCCATAAGCCTAGGCCAAGCCCAATAAGCACAGGATGGGAACTTGGAGTGTTGCCCTAGTTCCCTCCTATAAATAATCCTTGTAAACCCTCACTTGAGGGTTGGTTGTTCAATTCACTCTTCACACTTTACGCATAACTCTTCTATAGTATCATACGTGTGTGTGTGTTTTTGTTCATCCGATCACTTCTCTTCTATTTCTTATATTGATGCTTGTGTTACTAAAATGGGAACCTAACAGTGGTATCATTCGCCAAATAGTTGGGTGAAAAGGTTTTTTGTTTTTGAAGTTATTTTGGTCTTACGCGTAACTCACGGTTCTTCAACTTTGTCACGCTTAAAAACTTATTTTTTGCACTTTTCAATCCAAGATTCTTGTACTTTCAACGTTTTTAAGTGTTAAAATATCTGTTTTTGGCAAAAAGTTTCGAACTTTACGTGTATTTCATTGATTTTAAACTTGTTTTTATACGTGTATACTTTTTACGCGTAAGGTGTTTCTAAGTTTTGGATCATCAAGTTTCACACTTTTGTGCTATTTTGGTGATATTGAAGCTGTCTCATCACAAACATCTGGTTTAGAATCACTTTGGGCTAAAAATCAGTTTTGGTTAAGTTTTACGCGTAACTAAACCCTAAAGTTACGCATAACTTTTCCTTGGATCGATCTTCAGTTTTTTGTGGTTTACTCAGTGTTTTCTTGCTTGGATAAGCCTGAAAATACTTCGACTTTGGATATCCTTTACACTGTGATAGTGTAAAAGATTTTTTTGGGCAAAACTCTAATTTTACGCATAAGCTCACTCTTACGCGTAGAACTCTTTACGCCTAAGCTTAATCTTACTCCTAAGCCTTGCCTTACGCATAAGCTAATCTTACGCATAAGTTTTATACGCCTAACTTTCAGCTTACGCCTAATCTTAGTGTTTCTCATTTCTTACGCGTAAGCTAATCCTACGTGTAAATATCACTTTTTACGCGTAAGTTTGGTGTTTTTACGCATAAGCATTACTTTGCCTTAACGTGGTTTCTACGCCTAAGGACACTTCTTCAACAACGTGTCATTCGACTACAAAGATCCATTTAACAACACAAGTTTTCAACATGTCTCAACCACCATACTCTAACTACTTTCCTTACACGTATACTCAACAACAACAACAACAACAACAACTAAGTCCACAACATCAACAATTCAATCAACAACAACAAATTTATCAACAACAATTCAATCAACAACATTATCCACAACAAGGTGCAATTCCACCTCAAATGGTTCAACCACCACCCAGTCTTCAAGTACAACCTTTGTTAGCCTTGATTATTTTTATTAGAAGTGATGGTCATTCACGATTAGGAACTTTGTAATGTGTGTTAGATATCGTGATAGAATAGTCAACGGGCTCGGGGATTGGGCTAAGCTAATTGGGCATAAGTTATGTTAAGCTAGCCTTGTCTAGTTCGTGTAACCCAAGCCCAATCCAAGTCCATCTCAAGGCCCATGGCCAAGCCTTAGGGCATCATCCTCTCTTACTATAAATACCCCTCAAGTATGTCATTTGAGGGGTGTGCTTGAGTGTGTGTGTGTGTGTTTTCCTTTGAAGCAATATAACATATTATTGTTTTCATCTTCTTCTCTCTACCTCTCTAAACATATACACGAATTATACATCAAGTCACCAAGTTCTTATCTTTATCTTTCTATTCTACGCCTACTGTTTGAATAACGTGGTATACGTGTTGGGTTTGCTTGGTAAAGTGATAAGGTTGATAAAACTAAGGTCCTATAATTGGTATCAATCGCCTAACAATGGTTTAGGAGTGTTTGTGTTTGTTTTGAAGGGTTACGCGTATAAGGTCACGTTTTACACTTTTGATACGCTTAAAGCTTTCATTTTTTCACCAAAAAATTCAAGATTCTTGTGGTTTAAGGTTTATTTGGTGCTAAAGTTTCAGTTTTTTGCAAAAAGGTTGAAGCTTTACGTGTTTTTCTTCATTTTTTAAGCTCGTATTTGGTTATTGGTCATTTCTACTCGTAACTTTTCTAGCAACTTTGGGTGAAAAAGGTCAACATTTTTGGGTTATTCGAGTGTTTTTAAGGCTATCTGTGCAAAAGAAATCATTTGAATCGTTGGAAATTTCTTACGAGTAGAAGTCAAAAAGTCAAAACCCTAGTTTTCTACTCATAACTTTTCTACTCATAACTTTTCTACTCATAACTTTTCTACTCGTAACTTTTTGGTGAAGAATCTTCGTGCTATAACTGTTACTCAGTGCTTCCCTCACTTGGATAAGTGTGTGGAACACTTCGACTTTTGGATATCTCTTACACTGTGATAGTTTAAAGGATTTTTGGATTCTACGCGTAAGCCATTCCTACGCGTAAGTCATTCCTACGCGTAAGCTATTCCTACGCGTAAGCACTCTTGCTACGCGTAAGTTGGGTTCTACGCATAAGAATTTCCTACGCCTAAGGATTCCTACGCCTAAGCATCCGACGCATAAGATCCTACGCCTAAGATCCTACGCATAAGATCCTACGCCTAAGTTTCTACTCGTAACTTGTGTTTCTACGCCTAAGTCATTCCTACGCGTAAGCTAAGTTTTTGGCGGGAAAAGTTGAGTAAAATTTAAATTTTTGAGGAGACTAAACGTTCAAATTTTACGCGAGATTCAAATTTTGGTTTAACTGTGAAAATTTTGGTCAAAAATTCAAATTTTTGGGCCTAAATTCAAATTTTTCGGGTCAAATTTGGCGTCAAAATTGTCATAACTCAAAATTTTCATACGACCTTAGAATTGAATTTTATAGTGAATTTCAAATTTTGGGCGAAAATTTTTTAAGAACCAAGTTTACGAGTACGACTTTCGGAAACACCTCAACCGAGCTTAATCATCATCAACCACAACTCCTTTATCGTTGAATCGATCCTACATCAACTTTATCAAATCATACCTTCATCAATGGCAACTCTGACAGATCATCTCAAAACTGCTTTCTTAAGAGGATTCTTCAATGAAGTAAACATTAGTCCCACTACACCAAATAACAACAACCCATGGATTTCATCGTACAATACGCAGTTTTCTCAACCAAGTATTCATATGAGTCAAGAAGGACACATGGGAGATGTTATCGGGAATCAGATTGTGAATCAGAATATGGGATATCAAAATGGGAATCACTGCTTTATGACTTCTGCTCAGAATGCTACTTCCGAACCCCAAAGCCATGCTTCAGGATATTCAGAATGCAGTGTCAAACCAAGGATATCGGCTAAAAAGCTCAGGTACATGCAGATGATAGCCGAGAAAGAAGAATCGGGAATAGAGTTGACTGTTGAGGAATTCGAATTCTGGTATCCAGGACGGGCAGATAAAGCAAACGATTTTGCAACATCCAGTCACACAATCAATCAACAGGCCACAACATCATGCGGTACTTATGACACAACTCCTGTCTACGACACAGATTCACTCAATGAGGTACCACATTCGTTTACTCATGAGAAGCCACATTCTGTGTCTCCCGAACCTTATTATGACACATATGTGGGAGAGCAAGTTAATAGCAATGTTAACTCTGAAACTCCATATATGGATCCTAATGGAGGTCATGTGATACATAATGGTGCTAATGATGAGGAAACTCGTGCTTATTTTGTATCATTAATCAATCAATGTGGCATTGAAGTTGAGAAAGTAAGAACGGTCAATCGCGAGGTTAAGGCCGCGAATAAAAAATTGACCGCTGAGCTTGAGAGTTACAAGGAGCATGCCAAAGCCTATGAATTTCATACAAACAAAATTTCCGAATTAGAAATTGGTTATCGAGATTCTGTTTTAAGAGAACAACAATTGCAACTCAAGTATGACACACTTGATGTGAATCTGAACTTGAAAATCAAATCTTTAAACAAGGAAATTTCTGAACTAAACAACCAACTTTCTAAACAAAAAACACTGTTTTCTGATCTTGAAAAAGAGAAGAAACAATTGATTGCTGATTTTTCAAAACGAGAAGATTCTCTTCTTGATGAAATTCTGGATAAAAATGAAACTATCAAAAAATTGGATAATTTGCTTCTTACAACGGGTCATTCCGCTAAAACAAACAATATGCTTTCTAATCAAGCAAATCCGATTTTTCACACTTCACATAAAATGGCTCTTGGTAACTCACCTCCTTCGTTCCTCAAGAAAGCTCAGAAAGAACGGAATGTGTTGAACAATGGACAACCTTTGCATGAACCCATAATTGTTCATGATTCTCTTGAAACGTTGGAACTAGCTGAGGAGAGTAGATCAAAAATGAAACAAAAGAATCCAGATCTTAAACCGACTGATTATAACAAATGGAACAAAATTAATGGGATTACTTTTGTTAATCAAAAAGAAACGTCAAAGTTTTCCATCACACCAAGTGTTTCAAACAAAGTGTCAACACCAGTTTCAAAACCAGTTTCAAAACCAGTTGTAGTTTCCAAATCTCTTTCGAAAATCGAACAAATGTCTTCAAACAATCCTTTTAACACAAGTGATACTAGAAGCATTTTAGACGATGTTAAAACTAGAATTGGGAGTCTTCAAGAGACTGTTAAAACTAAAACCACTATGACACCTAACAACTGGTTCTCTACTTTTGATATCGAACAGAGAAAGTTTTTTGAAACTCAAATTGCCCCTCAGCTGAATAACATCAACTCAAGGGTAATTCATGTTGAACAAGCACTTTTGAAAGAAACAGCTGACTTTGTCAAGGACCATAAATCCCTGGTAAAGCAAGCTAATGAATGTTTTGAACACATCAAAGTTTTGGAAAATTTGAATGATTCTCTCTTCGAAGATGTTATGACTACCGATATCATGTCCATTATCTTACAAACATATTCTGTTGAAGATCATGAAAGACTCCAGGATGAGACCTCCGAAATTGTTTCAAAATATGAAAAAGCTCTTATGAAACTTGAAAAAGAAAACGTGTCCTATTTTAAACAGCTTGATCGAAAAACAGAGGAATGCAAGTATGACAAACTGTCGTATGAGCGTGCCTACAAGGACATGCAAGAGCAAAATGATCTTTTGAGAGTTCAGCTGGAAAGTCTTAAAGGAAAGGCTGTGGATACTAAGTTTGGAAAACCATTGACTGAGGAGAAGGCAAATGTTCCCAAACCGGTTTTCAAACCAAAAATGTCTATTTCTATGCCTCCTCCAAAAGTCAATGAGAAAATTGATTTGTCAAAAACAGTCACTCCACAGACTTTGCCAATCAAAAAACGAATTATCAAAGCTTTTGAAAAACCAGTTTTTGATAAAGAAAAAGTGATTACACATGGCACTTCTAAGAATCATACACGGAATGTGACCAAAAATCCAGTTAAAGAATCTGTTGGTTCTAACAACATGGTCAACAATCACTATCTAGAAGAAGCTAGGAAAAAGGCACAGACTCGAAAAGACGGAATTCTAGGTGCAACATCTAGGGTGATGAATTCTACAAGATTTCAAGGCACTACTAGTAGTAGTAAACCATTACCTAGGAACACTCTACAAAAGACTAGGGATTGGCTTGCATCTAAGAGTAGTTGCGCAAAAGAAAATGCTATGCCCTTAGATAACAACACTAGGAATTCTAAGTCTTTTTCGAACAAGAATCAATTTCCAAAAGAATGTAGTGACAAAGTTAAAGCTGCTGTTTTAAACAAGAATATTGAATTTGTCTGTACTACATGTAAAAAATGTGTCTTTTCAGCTAATCATGATGCATGTGCCTTACAATATCTCAAGAAAGACAATTCTCGTGCCAAGGCACAATCCACTAAGACACCAAATAGAAACAAGCCCGTTGATAAAATGTCAAACAAAAAGAAACCTAATAGGTGGATCTCTTCAGGACATAGTTTTTCCAAAAATGAGTCTTCCGCTGAATCTGATAAGAAAACAACTCCTAGATCTTACCTTAGGTGGATACCCACGGGCAAAGTTTTCAACAAAATAGGTCTTAGATGGATCCCCACAGGAAAGATTTTTGATACTTGCTCCAACACAGATATTAGTGAAACTCGTCAAGTTAAGGAAGTAGAAACCACTACAACCGTTGATAGTGATCACCCTCACCGTGAGGAATCGTGTACTTCTAACACTGTTATTTGTGAAAACTCTTCTTCTTTGGTTGCAGGTGAATCAAATATCTCTGAACCCAGCTCATCAGAGGGTTCCAATTCTGTAAAATCTTCTTCTTCATTTTCTCTATCTTCTATTTTTGATTTTCCATTTCTTTTATAAAACCAACAAAAGCAAAATATAAAAATAGAAAATTTTCAAAAAAAATACAAAAACAATAGAAAATCAAAAATCCAAAAATATTCTTCTCACGACATGTCTCTCGTATAATCGATATTCTGTACGTTTCTAGAAATGTCATTCAACAATGATACGGGCATGTACAGATGCTTGAGCGAGAGTTCTTCAAATGTTTTCCAAAACATGTCGTTTCTCAAAAATTTCTTCAACATGGCTTTCGTATACTTCAGTACGAAACCCGGACTTCAAATCAATGGCTTCTGGACAGATCAGTTCAGGACCCGCGCTTCAAAGAAAGGAAAGTGCTTAATCAAAATCAAGGTTTTAAATATTTTTCAAGCGCTTTTCCTAAAATCATAATGGATTGTAAGTATTTCCGCTTGCAACCCGATCTTTAAAGAAAGGAAAGTGCTACGCAAAATCGATTTTCATAAATATCGAGCACTTATCCTAAAACAACTGAAGATAATTTTTCTTCAATATCTTCAAAAGATTTTTTAAAATCTTCATCTTGCGTACCATTGATTCGAAAGTTTTCAAAAAGATTTTTCAAAATCTCTCACATTTGGTACCAAGATAACTCCCTCTAAACCCTTAATTGATTCTAAATTTTCTGTATGAAAAATATGCTTTCTTTAAGGGGGAGTATAAAACCAGAATTGTTCCAAAATTCATGCTAAATCAGTTTCTCTCCAAATGTTTTTCGAAAAACATATCTTTTAATCATTTTGTTTCAAAAACATCATAGATATGCTATTTTTGAGGGGGAGAAACATGATTAAAATGTGATCAAAAAGGTTTAATGATCATTGTTTGAATCTCAAAAGAGCTCGACTCAGTCGTAACCAATGAATTGACGAGAAATTAAAGTCAGGAAATGTACCATTTCGAGAAACTTTCTATGGACTTGACCAGGACGGGTAATAATTTCAAGCTAGTTCACTAGTGATGTAAACGTGTCTCGAATCGGTCTTGTTCATTTAAAGTCGATCAATTCAAAAAGTGCGAACTCTACCCTCTATGTGCAGATTTCTGTCAAAACATATAAGCACATGTGAAGGGGGAGTGTTTCTGAAAATATAAAACTCACGGAGTGTTTCAAACATGTTTTCTATCAAAAACACTTTGAGAGATTTTCAAGAAAAATGGTTTTATGGCAACAATAGGACAGTCATGGAGTTATAAGGTGACCAAGGATAGGAAAATCCGTCCTATGATCCGCCAGAGCCGGAGGGATCTACCCAAGGACATCACAAATAGTTAGTATTAGAAGTCCTTAGGTATGATTGAAAAAAGGAGTAATGTGAGAAAGGAGAAAGAAGGGGTTGAAGAATTAAAAAGAAATGTAATGAAAAAGGGTGAAAAGAAATAGCCCTCCATATTCAACCTTAGGGCAGAAACCGGGTTCAATACATATGCTACTGGTTGTCAATAGATGACACTGGTATTGAAGACAAAGACGTCATGGACCCAGTGACGCACTGCACTAAACCTTCTAGCCACTCAATTCCTCTTAAAAGGATTTGTTTCATTCTCACTGGGAACCCTGCATAATCTATTGACTTTCTCTTAGAGATCGTTGGTATTGAAGAAGGAGACCCTCTCCCAAGTCTCCGCTCAGGAAAACCAAAATGCACTTATTGAGTCTAGAGCCACGAGATTCATCAAAAGATCTCATAGGAACACTTGACATGACATCGCTTGCTGTTCATCAATAAGGGCACAAGTGATATATTATAGAGTCCTACGCAGATCTTAGCAATCTGCCAGAACATTTATGAGGGGAGTTACAACTGTAATCTTCAATGATTGAATGGAAATTCCTGCCAGGGTCAACATCAAGCAGCCCTGACAGCAGGTCACTTCGGTAATTCCATGGATTACGCTTAGTGTGTCTCAAACGGTCTACAGTCGTGGGGTGATGCTTCGGTGTACCTCAGCGACTCATCTGAACTGTAGATGTACTTCGGTATATCGTGTTATCTCACTTGTGGGACTCCAGTTCAGGAACGGCCTTTGTGAGAATTAGAGACGTGTTTTCACACTATGCTGTTAACACCCTCGAAATTCAAGCTTGTAAGTGCCGGAATCCGCTTATTACTAACAATGTTTTATGTTTTCTTCTTATGGAAGCTCTGGAGCGGATGGATCGTGCAGACTCGCCACATGCTCATACCGACAACACATGAAAGTTCTCATCATAATCAAAGGCTACTCAAAGTTAAAGATGATTCTTCGTCAATGTCAAAGAATCTACAAAGTGTAAAGACTCGAGAACTTCATCATTGGAAACTCAAAGTCAAATAGAAGTGTGAGCATGGTGGAGAAAGGCGTGGAGACACCTAACCAACGAAGTTGACAATGGCAGACAACCACATTAACTGATCACAAAGCATGAAGGAACAAAGAATTAAGACTATTCTATATCTACTCACAAAGTTCAAGCTCAAAAAGATTAAAGACCTATTCAAGTGGAGCATCTTTTGAATGACCACCCCTTAGGGGGAGATTGTTAGCCTTGATTATTTTTATTAGAAGTGATGGTCATTCACGATTAGGAACTTTGTAATGTGTGTTAGATATCGTGATAGAATAGTCAACGGGCTCGGGGATTGGGCTAAGCTAATTGGGCATAAGTTATGTTAAGCTAGCCTTGTCTAGTTCGTGTAACCCAAGCCCAATCCAAGTCCATCTCAAGGCCCATGGCCAAGCCTTAGGGCATCATCCTCTCTTACTATAAATACCCCTCAAGTATGTCATTTGAGGGGTGTGCTTGAGTGTGTGTGTGTGTGTTTTCCTTTGAAGCAATATAACATATTATTGTTTTCATCTTCTTCTCTCTACCTCTCTAAACATATACACGAATTATACATCAAGTCACCAAGTTCTTATCTTTATCTTTCTATTCTACGCCTACTGTTTGAATAACGTGGTATACGTGTTGGGTTTGCTTGGTAAAGTGATAAGGTTGATAAAACTAAGGTCCTATAACCTTACACAAACGTTTACAATCCACATCCATCCAGGAATACTATGAAGGAACCAACTTGGTTTGCAAAGATGTGTGAAGCTTTAAGTAGCCAACAATCCATTCATGAGGCAGGATCACTTGATAGACCTCCAATGCTCACTCCCGGAAACTATGATCAATGGGTGATTAGGTTCTTTAGGTTTTGTGATCTAAAGAAGCCACATGGAAAGTTCTTAAAGAAGGTCATCTTGGAAGGTCCATTTCAGATGCCTATTCTCGTTACACCCGAAGATCCAAATGTTATTCCACCAAGAGATGATCTCACAAATATTGCAACTGTTGCTGACCTTTCTGGTGATGAACTTCTACACTACAAAGCTGATGAGCTAACAATGCAATATATCCTTTTAGGATTACCAAATCCAATCCTTCGAAGTGTTGATGCTCAAAAGACTGCAAAGAAAATGTGGGAACATATTCATCTTCTCATGGAAGGCACTGAACTCAATCAAGAGGATATGGAATCCAAAATTTACTTGGCTTATGAACACTTCATGATTGAACCTAGAGAGACACTAGAGTCTTATCATCATCGATTCTCAGACATCATCAATGATTTGGACAAACACAACATCATCATGCCAAGAATTGCTGTTAACACTAAGTTCCTAAGTAGTCTTGGTCCTGAGTGGGAAAAATATGTCATTTTCATCCGTCAAGCGAAGAATCTTCATCATGCTACTTACGGATTGTTGTACGACTATTTGAAACCACATCAAAAAGAAGTTGACAAAGAAAGGGTTATCCGTGGACAAACTGTTTCACCATCACTTCCGGACAATCAACAACTTGCTTTGTGGGCTCAAACTAGTTATCCTCCTCAACCCACTCTTCAACCAACTGCAACAATTACTCCATATGATCCGTCACAGCAACCATCTCAACAAACTCAATTAGTTCCATACAACAACAACAATGATCAAGCACTTTACAGTGAAGCTAATGAGGACTCTGAAGCTTTCGATGCATTGCAACAAGGATTTCTTATGATTGCTAAAGCCTTCGGCCGGTATACAAACAAATCCAACAATCGCATTCGCTCCTCATCAAACACAAGGAATTAGGCAGTTGTGAACAATGGACGTGTTGAAGTTCAGAATCGTGGTTATGGTCGTCAGATGGGAGGAGGTCAAGGGTTTATTGCTATGGGAAGGAATAACATGGGTGCTCCACAACAACAGAGAGCTCAAGTGGTTGAACAGGGAAATGCTCAGAATGGGATGAATGGTCTTCGCTGCTACAACTGAAATGAGAAGGGTCACCTAGCTAATGCATGCCCTAAGCCGAGAACTAGAGGCAGTGCTTATCACAAGGAAGCTTTACTTTTGGCTCTTAAGGATGAAGCTGGTGGAACTCTCACAAACAAAGAACAAAGCTTTATGGCAGATGCAGACTCAAATGATGATATGGAAGACTTGCAGGCTAATGCAACAGTGATGTTGATGGCACAAACGCAAGCTCTCCACATAAGTGACACAGGCCTAGTGTATGACACTGATGGCTTGTCTCATGTACCCGAACAAACCATATTCATCACTGATCTAATATCTTAGCCAACATCTGAATCCGATGAGGCTCAGAATGTTCAACATGAGCCGTCTACATCTCATTCTGACGATTCTCAACTAGACCCCGTAGTTACATTTGATGATCAAGATGACCTTATGGTTACCTTTGATACTCAAATTGACTCCGTGGTTATACTTGAGGATCTGAATAGTGATCATGTTGTGACTCACGTTGAACATGCTGAACCTTTGTCTAATTCAGATATTGACCTCTTACTTAAAGACCAACAATCCCAAATGGATGCATGTCGTTCATTAAATCAGCAATTACACAGTAAAAATGCACTGTTAACCAGGGATATTGAATGCTTAAAACGTCAACTTAATTTTTTCAAAACTCAAGAAAAACGTGAAAAAGGTTTTGAAGTCGCTTTTGCTAAATCACACCAAAACGAAAAATCTTTAGAATGACAGATTCGTGATCTAGCCGCATCGAAGAATGCTTTGTTGTCTCAAATAGAACAACTGAAAAATGAACATAAAAAACAACTTAACACTCTCACTTTGGAAACTCAAAAATCCAAGTCTGAGTTGTTAACTTGTCAAAAACAGTTCTCTGAGTACAAAAAGCATTCCACGAAACGAATAGATGACTATCTTGAGGAAATTGTCGACTTACAAAACAAAATCAAAGAGTTTCGAACTGTTGTTTATAAACATGGTGAATCAATCACAACGATTCAAAAGTTTACTTTCAAACCAAATCCAAATGGATATGGACCGAATCTTGCTGATTACAAACCTAAGTTTTCAAACAGAGCATTCAAACCAAATCCTGAAGTTTACAGTACAGAACATAGAATTGATGATTCAATTATGAGTGTTGTTAAATATAACCGTCAAGAGGAATTAGATGCAGAAGACGAGAGTCGATCAAAATTAGAAAATGTTGTTTATAACAAACCATTTAACTATTCAAAATCCGTCACTTTCGTTGCACAAAAGGATTTTTCTAACACACCTTGGGTTATCACACCTACTTCTGAGGGTCCCCTTTCCAATAATGTACAAATTAATGGTCCTTTACCTTCACTTAGTGAAATAAAACCATTAGCCGAACAATGTAAAGTCATAAAATATTTTGAAACATTCACTTCGGACATCAAACTTTTGGAACGTGAAATTGAATTTCATTCTGAAATAAAAATTGAACATTTTCAATCACCTCTTGCGCGTGCACAAAGAGATATTCTTTAGAAAAGAATTTTACCTCATGTCCGAAATTTGAAAAATTGTGCTATATATTGGGAAAGGGATTTTCACAAGGAGCTTGGACTTATGAAAAGAGTTTTCGATCAAACAGAAACATCAATTTCAAATACAAAACGTAAAAATAAAATGTTAGGAAAAGATGTTGATCGACTCTTGGAAGATGTTATCTGTGCTGATATCCATAATGTCGTGTTGTTGCATTATTTGTCATATGCATCTGATTATATCTCTGCTAATTCTGTTGATTCTGTTGAAATTGTTGACAATACTGATAATGTGCTTCAGATCGAGTCTTTAAAAGTTGAAAATGAATGATTGTTAAACGAGCTTTCAAATGCAAAACGTCGTCTTCATTGGTGTCAAAAAGATTGTCAAAATCGTGAACTTTCTCTGCAAAACAAAATCACTCAGTTGCGCTCAAAATCTTTTGATCCTAAAATTGAGCAACTGGATGATCAAAACGTGTCTTTGAAATGTCAAATCTCAAAATATGAACAAGAACTTGCAAAAGTTAAAAAGGAATATGGTGTCATATTTGATTTACTCAGACATACTCGTGATGAAGCATCAAACGAACTTGATCATTATCTTGCACACACCAAAGAAGTCATGAATTTCTCTGGAAATCTTCGTTCTGAAAATCAAGATTTGGTGCACACTATCATTAAGTTAAGAGAGATGTTAGGAAAGTATGAACAAGTTCAGCCTAGCATCATTAAGAAACTTGCACCTGTAACACTTAGCAAACGTGACCCTCGAATGCCTACTGACAAACCACAAGATACTAATGTGTTTCCCTCTACTAAAACAGGAATAGTTGCCTCTTTTCCCAACGTCCGCACTTTACAGCCTAGGAGCAATACAAGGAAGAATAGGAAGTTGCAACCTAAGAAAAGAACAATAAAGAATGTTGAAGTAGAAGAACACCCTAGGACTTTGAATAAGACCCATTGTCACACCCCCAAATTACCTGTTTTGCAGCGGAATGGAATTCCTGGGGATTGACTGTCATAGCATCACAATCACAGTTATATTGAACGACCTAAAGTGTCGTTTGAAAAGAACATCGTTTGATATAATAAAACAATCAGAGTTACAAAGTATAGGTCCCAAATGAAAATCAACTTGTGCGGAAATAAGTTTGTTACAATTCAAACGATGTTTTAAAGTGCGTAAAACCCAAGTGAGACGAGTCGTCATCGCGACTTCATGATGTGTCCAAATGCATGCCATGAAGTGAATGTCTTAGTTACCTGAAAATACATTGCTAAAAGTGTCAACACAAGGTTGGTGAGTTCATAGGTTTATGTAAATGTTAATACGACTACCACAAGTATAAATTATGTATGACAATGATGTCACAAAATGATGTTACAATTGCTTAAGCACATGACACCGAAGCTCTGACTGTTCATGATGTTCGCCCCAACAGAGTGTCTTGCCAAAACAACTCAAATAATGTTTATGAAATGAAATGCATCCGTATGACTAGTTGGGATCCACCAACCCGGATGGAGGCGTCACCCTCGATAGATCTATCCACTCACCCACGCTTCTAGGAAATTAACGGTTCATGCTTATGAAATGGGGACATTTAACTGGCAATGCGGTAACTTAAGCAATACAATGAATTTGACATACTTGGTAGCGTAATAAAAATGGTGTGCAATGTATTCTCCCCCGTAGGTTTGAAATAAAGTAAAAACTTGAATAAATCGGGGCTATGAAAACTCACCTGTTGCAATGATTATGATGACAAAAGTGGATACACTGAAATGTAGCGTGAATCTCGAAAATGACCTATTATGAATGATATGATATGTAATGAGTTATGATGTAATGTTATGCATGCATTTCGTATGTTATTTATACCACTTGTGAGTTTTGAAAATAATACTTATCGTCGAAAAATACTCTTTTGACGACTTGACCATTCTTAAATTACTTTGCAAGTATTTACGTCAAAATGTCATCCTACAATAGTTTCTTAATGATTTATTGTGAAATTATAACTTTTCGTCGTAAAATAATGTCGTTGGAAATTTCATGAAAGTGACAAAAATGGCCTCGAAAAGCTAGTCGTAAAATGGTGTACGTCGAACGTTAGGAAACTAACTCAACGGTTTTGGAAAGCTTGTATCAAAATCTCAAGTTTTGGCATTTTAGTTTTTATCCTAGAGGTCTCGTTCATAAAGAAAAATATAGGTTAAGTAGGGTGATTTTGTCCAAATGTAGTTTAAAAGTGAATTTCGGCAAAGTTTAAGCAACCGTAGTTAATTCATTACAACTCCGTTATTCAAACGGTTGGTCATTTTGAAAAATATGCTTGATAATCTCACTTTTATTAGAAGACATCTCGTTACAAAAAGTTCTACGTCAACGTTAAAAATAGCCTTCAATATGGTCACTTTGTTTACCGTAACATTTGTCAAATAAAAATAATATAGTTTTTCTTAACTAATAAAGTTACGGCAATGTTGTGAAAACGTGTATATTTTAGTCGTTACAAATCCGTTTTCTACGTATTATACGTCCTTAGCTTCGTATCAAAGTATACTAATATATTTTCGATAAGTCGAAATAATTTATAAAGCTTAAGACTCGTTTTTGACTCGTACAAAACAAAAATAGTTTGCTGAAATTTTCAGGATATATATATTTCGTCGTCAAACTTGAAAAATTCATAACTTCTTCGTTATAACTCCGTTTTAATCCGTTCAAGCGGCCACGGATTCGTTTTAAAGTATATTTTCTAAATATCTAGGCCAAAAGTTTTATGTCTACTGTCGTTTTTCCAGAATTACAAAATAAGATCAGACCCTTTTTAATACTTGTCGAAAAGAGTTTTTCTCGTGCTAAACCTATTCCAATCCCTTCAAAACAACTCCGAAGCTATTCTAATCCTACCATACACCTTCTTAGGGTGTCATGGGTTCCTAAACATCATCAAGACTAATATATATAAAACTCTAAAAACAATGTAAAAATGGTATAAATATCCATAAGTCTTGCATGCTTTGCTCAAAAATAATGAAATAGATATGAAATGATAATGAAAGATGTAAAATGAAAATGATATGCTTACTAGTTACTTGATGAGGTGACTAGAACAAAGGATTAAACATAAACACCCTAGGTTTTTATTTCAAAACCTTGATTAAGAGTGTAACTAGATTGTGAAATACTTGATCTTGAAAATTTTTATGAATCCTTCTTGCTCCTTTAGTTTGGCCGGTTTTGAGAGGAAAAACAAGAGAAAGAGTAGCTTGAATTATTAAGTGAAGAGTGTGTGTGTAAATGATAGTTGAGTACAAATCTAGTTATGTAAGAAATTTTACCAACTTTGACTTACTCCCCCCCCTATGGCCGGTTTTTAGGGGGAGATGTTTTCCCAAATATATATTTTTTTTATAATATGCATTATGTATAAAGTTGTGCAAGTAAATGGATGTAAGTAAAGAAGGTTTGTAACTTGTATATATATATATGTGCAATTGAGGTAGCTTTAGCTAAAATACATTTTTAATGGACTAAAGTAAAATATATTGTAGTTATAAAAATTGTAAAAATACATTTCTTGCAAAATTTGAGTGATATAGTAATTATCGTGTAGTTTTTAAGAAAAGCGTCGTAATAATATAAATTTAACGATTTATATACAAAATAAATTTAAAACACTAGGTAAACTCAAAATATTATTTTTATAAACTAAAAGTAAGTATAAAAATATATCGGAATAATTTTTGGAAGTATCGGATTAAACGTTCAAAATAATAACTTACGCGATAACGTTTATTTAATATGAAATTTACGCGTTTAATGTGAAATGCAATTTCATGAATGAACTAACATGATGGAAATGATGTTAATGATATGTAGACTAAACCTAGTCTATACGAAATGTCCGTGATGATATGATCATGAATTCGCAGCTAAACCATTAAGGTTACGCGAATTTGGAACACGTAAACCTAGTTTACGATAAATGATGAAATAGTGAAACATGAATTGTTTTGAGAAATGGCCTGAAAGTACGAGTTGTCACATTCGCCCATCCAAAAAGGAATTCAGTCCCTGAATTCAGTTTGTGTTAGTCTATCGAATTTTTGAGTTTATGATGAATATCGAGGAGAGAAGACATGGAGAAGTGTCATTACGGTTGTCGATGATTGAGAGCGTACAAAACATCGTTGTAGAGAAAAATATTGGATGAGTATCTCCGATGAGTAACACTTTGACTTTGAAATATGTGAAGATTTTGCTTGCACTAAGATTTATAAATAACTGCTCCCAACATAACATGATCCCTCCAGAATTAGACATAGTTAGCTAGGCTATGTATAATTAAGGAACGATGACGTGACGTTCGGTTTAGTTGTCATAACTCTCAATGTTTACAAGGATTTAAACCGTGTCATTAAAATGGTAGTTAAAGTAAAAAGAATTAAAAATTCTCGTAAATGTTATCGAATCGAAAGGAAATAAAATACGATAGATGAGAATATTTTACAACAAGTGGTTTATCAAACAGTAATACATCTTAGGTTATAAAGATTCGGATATGATGGAAAACATAAACTTAGTACGACATAGTACATAAGGAGAAATAAGACTGTTAGTTTCCGAACTTCTTTAGTCTTCCGCGTCGTTGATACCTTGACGAGCTTCTCCTCCTCCTAACATGTATGCATTCCCATGAGCACCTTCAACTGGTTGACCTTGGTTTTGAGGACATTGATTCCGATAGTGTCCCTGCTCCCCACATTCGAAGCATGTGACCACGGCTTTACCTCTACAATTCCTGGCTAGGTGTCCCGATTTTTGACACTTGTGGCACTTGGCAGGACAAGGACCCGAGTGATGAAAATTACATCGATTACATAGTGGGTGTGTTCCAGCATAACCTCTGCCTTCCATTGGTGCAGCGACATAAACCATAGCAGCTTCTTGCCTTCTATTTTGTTGTTGATGATGGTTAGTGTTGCGGTTTTGGTTGTTGTTGTTATAACCTCCTTGGTCGTTTTCCCATTTCCTTTTGTTGTTGTTGGTTTGATTGTTGTTGTTGTTATTATTTTCGATAATGTTTTCCCTCTTCACAACTTGAGCCATGAGTATTTGAGTCATGCGGGTAGATTCTTCAATTGTTTGTGGATCGAAAGAAGTTACATCTCCTTGGATATTTTGTGGAAGTCCTCCAATGAAATTTTTCAATAGTTTCTCATTGTCCGAAACCATAGCTGGACAAAGAACAGTCAACTCTTGAAACCTTTTGATGTAAGCAAGTCTAGCAGTTTCAGCAGCAGTTGCGGCCTCGGTAACAGCAGCTACTGTTGCTCGTTCTTTCCTTAGTGCCTCGGCTATACTATCATCTACATACCTTTGGATAGCAGCTGGTGTCATTTCTAGTGCAGCTTTCTTCGGCGCCATAACTCTTCAAAATAAAAAGGAAAAATGAGGCGTAGTCAAATCCTATGTTAAGAATAAGCGCTCTAAAGAGATGTGATAGAAGGTGATAAGTTTGGGATTATGTTTCAAAATGATCAACGGGTTCCCAACAGATGGGTTATGAGATGTCGTAAGTGCTTCAAATGTATGATGGTTTAGTGACTTAATGTGTGAATAACGTGTAACTTGACATGTTAGTGGTGAAACAAAGGAGTGAGAGTGACTTTGCCGTACTCAAAGGTTTATCTCGGCATTTGACGTTATCGATGATGAATTAGCTGATATTAAAATTGCGATAGGGAATGACAAAGCATTCACCACATTAGAGTATGAGGAAAGGATAATGGGATGGGTATTTAAGGGCATCCATGTGACAATCGATTTGAAATGAAAGTAAATAACTCGAAAAATGTACGTATAAATCGCATGCAAAGTGAACATGCACTTATGATGAAATGATGAGATGCTATGATGATGTAGTTATAGTCTAGGGTCAATGATGCAACCTAGTTCTCTATAACCGAAGCTCTGATGCCAATCTGTCACACCCCCAAATTACCTGTTTTGCAGCGGAATGGAATTCCTGGGGATTGACTGTCATAGCATCACAATCACAGTTATATTGAACGACCTAAAGTGTCGTTTGAAAAGAACATCGTTTGATTTAATAAAACAATCAGAGTTACAAAGTATAGGTCCCAAATGAAAATCAACTTGTGCGGAAATAAGTTTGTTACAATTCAAACGATGTTTTAAAGTGCGTAAAACCCAAGTGAGACGAGTCGTCATCGCGACTTCATGATGTGTCCAAATGCATGCCATGAAGTGAATGTCTTAGTTACCTGAAAATACATTGCTAAAAGTGTCAACACAAGGTTGGTGAGTTCATAGGTTTATGTAAATGTTAATACGACTACCACAAGTATAAATTATGTATGACAATGATGTCACAAAATGATGTTACAATTGCTTAAGCACATGACACCGAAGCTCTGACTGTTCATGATGTTCGCCCCAACAGAGTGTCTTGCCAAAACAACTCAAATAATGTTTATGAAATGAAATGCATCCGTATGACTAGTTGGGATCCACCAACCCGGATGGAGGCGTCACCCTCGATAGATCTATCCACTCACCCACGCTTCTAGGAAATTAACGGTTCATGCTTATGAAATGGGGACATTTAACTGGCAATGCGGTAACTTAAGCAATACAATGAATTTGACATACTTGGTAGCGTAATAAAAATGGTGTGCAATGTATTCTCCCCCGTAGGTTTGAAATAAAGTAAAAACTTGAATAAATCGGGGCTATGAAAACTCACCTGTTGCAATGATTATGATGACAAAAGTGGATACACTGAAATGTAGCGTGAATCTCGAAAATGACCTATTATGAATGATATGATATGTAATGAGTTATGATGTAATGTTATGCATGCATTTCATATGTTATTTATACCACTTGTGAGTTTTGAAAATAATACTTATCGTCGAAAAATACTCTTTTGACGACTTGACCATTCTTAAATTACTTTGCAAGTATTTACGTCAAAATGTCATCCTACAATAGTTTCTTAATGATTTATTGTGAAATTATAACTTTTCGTCGTAAAATAATGTCGTTGGAAATTTCATGAAAGTGACAAAAATGGCCTCGAAAAGCTAGTCGTAAAATGGTGTACGTCGAACGTTAGGAAACTAACTCAACGGTTTTGGAAAGCTTGTATCAAAATCTCAAGTTTTGGCATTTTAGTTTTTATCCTAGAGGTCTCGTTCATAAAGAAAAATATAGGTTAAGTAGGGTGATTTTGTCCAAATGTAGTTTAAAAGTGAATTTCGGCAAAGTTTAAGCAACCGTAGTTAATTCATTACAACTCCGTTATTCAAACGGTTGGTCATTTTGAAAAATATGCTTGATAATCTCACTTTTATTAGAAGACATCTCGTTACAAAAAGTTCTACGTCAACGTTAAAAATAGCCTTCAATATGGTCACTTTGTTTACCGTAACATTTGTCAAATAAAAATAATATAGTTTTTCTTAACTAATAAAGTTACGGCAATGTTGTGAAAACGTGTATATTTTAGTCGTTACAAATCCGTTTTCTACGTATTATACGTCCTTAGCTTCGTATCAAAGTATACTAATATATTTTCGATAAGTCGAAATAATTTATAAAGCTTAAGACTCGTTTTTGACTCGTACAAAACAAAAATAGTTTGCTGAAATTTTCAGGATATATATATTTCGTCGTCAAACTTGAAAAATTCATAACTTCTTCGTTATAACTCCGTTTTAATCCGTTCAAGCGGCCACGGATTCGTTTTAAAGTATATTTTCTAAATATCTAGGCCAAAAGTTTTATGTCTACTGTCGTTTTTCCAGAATTACAAAATAAGATCAGACCCTTTTTAATACTTGTCGAAAAGAGTTTTTCTCGTGCTAAACCTATTCCAATCCCTTCAAAACAACTCCGAAGCTATTCTAATCCTACCATACACCTTCTTAGGGTGTCATGGGTTCCTAAACATCATCAAGACTAATATATATAAAACTCTAAAAACAATGTAAAAATGGTATAAATATCCATAAGTCTTGCATGCTTTGCTCAAAAATAATGAAATAGATATGAAATGATAATGAAAGATGTAAAATGAAAATGATATGCTTACTAGTTACTTGATGAGGTGACTAGAACAAAGGATTAAACCTAAACACCCTAGGTTTTTATTTCAAAACCTTGATTAAGAGTGTAACTAGATTGTGAAATACTTGATCTTGAAAATTTTTATGAATCCTTCTTGCTCCTTTAGTTTGGCCGGTTTTGAGAGGAAAAACAAGAGAAAGAGTAGCTTGAATTATTAAGTGAAGAGTGTGTGTGTAAATGATAGTTGAGTACAAATCTAGTTATGTAAGAAATTTTACCAACTTTGACTTACTCCCCCCCCTATGGCCGGTTTTTAGGGGGAGATGTTTTCCCAAATTTTTTTTTATAATATGCATTATGTATAAAATTGTGCAAGTAAATGGATGTAAGTAAAGAAGGTTTGTAACTTGTATATATATATATATGTGCAATTGAGGTAGCTTTAGCTAAAATACATTTTTAATGGACCAAAGTAAAATATATTGTAGTTATAAAAATTGTAAAAATACATTTCTTGCAAAATTTGAGTGATATAGTAATTATCGTGTAGTTTTTAAGAAAAGCGTCGTAATAATATAAATTTAACGATTTATATACAAAATAAATTTAAAACACTAGGTAAACTCAAAATATTATTTTTATAAACTAAAAGTAAGTATAAAAATATATCAGAATAATTTTTGGAAGTATCGGATTAAACGTTCAAAATAATAACTTACGCGATAACGTTTATTTAATATGAAATTTACGCGTTTAATGTGAAATGCAATTTCATGAATGAACTAACATGATGAAAATGATGTTAATGATATGTAGACTAAACCTAGTCTATACGAAATGTCCGTGATGATATGATCATGAATTCGCAGCTAAACCATTAAGGTTACGCGAATTTGGAACACGTAAACCTAGTTTACGATAAATGATGAAATAGTGAAACATGAATTGTTTTGAGAAATGGCCTGAAAGTACGAGTTGTCACACCCATGTTGCACCCACTTTAGATATTGCGTCTGACAACTGTAATGGAAAAAGTGTTGTAACAAATGTTGAACCTTTAAGTACTTTTGATATTCAGTCTGAAGCTTCTTGTGTTATTTGTCGTAAAAGTATGCTCTCTGATTGTCATGATAAATATGTTGCTAAAGCTATCTTGTCTCGTTTAAGGAATCCTAAGAAATGGAATACCTCTAGGCCCACTAATGCTTCTAAGTCTGTGCTTGGTAAACCGCCCTCTTTAGATTCTAAGAACCGCATTGATGTCCCTGTAGTTCCAATATCACCTCCAAGGAATGTAGTACCACCTAGTGCATTCACTAAGACTAAAGCAAAGACTAGTTGGAGATGGCAGAAATGGATACATAATACACTAGGATTTAATTGGATACCTAAAATCGTTGATGTGTGTATTTCAACTATAACTGCTTCGGAACCCTCTAACTCTTCGGGTTCCAAATCTACTTCTATTCCATCTGTGTCGTCTATGTTGAATGCAGGTGATACAGATCATTCTCTGGGTTGTTGATAACGGATGTTCCCGACACATGACAGGCAATCTTAAACTGTTATCAAACTTTATTGCAAAGTTCATTGGCACTGTCAGATTCGGGAATGATCACTTCGCAGCTATCATGGGCTACGGAGATTACATCAATGGAAACATCGAAATTAGCAGGGTTTATTATGTGGAAGGCCTCGGTCACAATCTCTTTTCAGTCGGTCAATTCTGTGATGGAGATTTGGAAGTTGCTTTTCGGGGGAAAACTTGTTTCATTCGTGATCTACAAGGAAACGATCTTATGTCTGGCACTCGCAATTCAAGTCTCTACACTATCTCCATGCAAGACATGATTGATTCATCTCCCATCTGTCTACTTTCAAAGGCAACATCTACAAAATCTTGGCTATGGCACCGTCGTCTCTCACATTTAAACTTTCAAACCATAACCAACCTTGCTCGCTACAAACTAGTTGAAGGTCTCCCGAGATTCCGGTATTCTAAATATCACCTTTGCTCAGCTTGTGAACAAGGGAAAAGCACTCGTGCTCATTTTCCCTCGAAGGTGGAACACAGCTCACAGCATGTGCTTCATCTTCTTCACATGGATTTGTGTGGCCCGATGCGCGTGCAGACGATTAATGGTAAACGCTACATCTTGGTAATTGTAGATGACTACTCAAGATGGACTTGGGTCTACTTTCTTCGAAGCAAAGATCAAGCTCCACAGATGATCATCACCTTTCTCACGAAAATACAAGTTCAACTCCGGAACACAGTCCTACAAATCAGAACAGACAAAGGAACTGAATTTGTGAATCAAACTCTTCAGGAATTTTATAAGAAAGTGGGAATTGAGCATCAAACATCTATTGCACGTACACCAGAACAAAACGGAGTTATTGAAAGACGAAACCGTACGTTAGTGGAAGCTGCAAGAATAATGTTAATCAATGCTAAACTTCCAGATTACTTGTAGGCTGAAGTCGTATCCACTGCATGCTACACTCAAAATCATTCAATTATTACTAAACGCCACAACAAAACACCTTTTGAGCTTATCCACAACAGAAAACCGAATCTCAAACACTTTCATGTATTTGGATCCCTTTGCTACCCAAATAATGATCGTGATGACTTTGGAAAGCTAAAAGCCAAAGCTGATATTGGAGTCTTTAGTGGATACTGTGAGAATTCTAAAGGTTACCGGATCTGGAATCGTCGTACAAAGCAGGTTATGGAAACGATTCATGCTAATTTCGATGAGCTTACTGAAATGGCTTCTGAGCATAATAGCTTATAACCCGGTCACAACCGTTTAACCTTCCCCCAAACCCCATCATCAGCTGAACCAAGCCCCCAACTTACTCGTCAACAAATGGAAAAGCTATTTGCTCCTCTGTTTAGTGATGATATTGATGAACGTGCTCCAGGTGTATCCAATGTTTCCACTGCTCAACCTGATCATCTTCCAATACCTGATACACCTGCTACAACAACTACTGTTGAAGAAGCACCACCAGTTGACTCTACAACAACAGTTGAACAAACTGCTTCCAACGACGCTGAACCAGCTGATGATGTTCTGAACAATGAAGTACCCCCACCTGCAGACTTTGATCCAAATGCGTTCTTTAACCCGTTTGCTAATGAAACTGCTGCACCTGATGTTGCGGAATCATCTACAAGCCATTTGAATCCTCAAAATCTGCACAATGTATACCAACATCAACCCTCTACACATCGTTGGACAAAAGATCATCCTCTTGAGAATATTATTGGTAACCCGAATCAACCAGTCGTAACTAGACAACGTATTTACATAGATGGTGAACATTGCATTTATGCACTCACTGTCTGCCAATCTGAACCTAAAAACATTAAAGACGCAATGACCAAAGACAACTGGACTGAATCCATGTAAGAAGAACTCAATCATTTTAAACGTCTTGAAGTATAGGAACTGGTTGAAAGACCAACAGGGGTCTACGTCATTGGTCTCAAATGGATTTAGAAAAACAAATTGGATGCTGAAGGGAACGTAATCAGAAATACGTCACGTATGGTGGCTAAGGGTTATAGACAGGAAGAGGGTATTGACTTTGAAGAATCATTCGCTCCGGTTGCTCGACTTGAGGCTGTTCGGATATTTCTCGCATTCGCGGCTCATATGAATATAACGGTCTTTCAGATGGACGTCAAAACTGCTTTTCTGAATGGTCAACTGAAAGAAACAGTTTATGTAAGCCAGCCAGAAGGATTCGTTGATCCGAGTTCCCGAACCATGTCTACAAACTGAACAAAGCTCTGTACGGACTCAAACAAGCTCCTCGGGCGTGGTACGATAAGTTATCATCCTTTCTCATTGCCAATAATTTCATCAAAGGTTCGGTTGACCCAACTCTTTTCATACAATATCACGGGGCACATATCTTAATTGTTCAAATTTACGTGGATGACATCCTTTTTGGGTCAACACATAAAAAGTACTCAATCACTTTTGCAAAACTAATGAAGAAATATTTTGAAATGTCCATGATGGGTAAACTTACGTTCTTTCTAGGACTGCAAGTTCATCAATCTCCCAGTGGCATTTTCTTGAGTCAGTCCAAATATGCCCTTGAACTGTTAAACAAATTTGGAATGCAAAACTGTGACACTTATGCCACACCAATGGCTCATACCAAGAAGCTAGACGCTGATTTACATGGGAAATTGGTGGACCCTACCAAATACCGCAGTATCATTGGGTCTCTCATGTATCTAACAACTAGCAGACCTGATATTGTTTTTGCCGTATATCTCTGCTCCCGTTATCAGTCGAGACCAACTGAAACCCACCTCTCTGAGGCTAAAAGAATCCTCCGATACATCAAGGGAACCATTAATGGGGATCTGGTATCCGAAGGATTCTGGTTTTGAACTAATAGCTTTTTCAGACGCTGATCACGCAGGATGCTTAGATTCACGTAAAAGTACTTCAGGAGCATTACAATTTCTTGGTGATAAACTAGTTTCATGGCAATCGAAGAAGTAGGATTGTACATCGCTGTCCTCAATAGAAGCAGAATATGTAGCCATGTCGGCGTGTTGTGCTCAAGTCATTTGGATGAGAACACAACTCAAAGACTATAGTTACGTATTTGACAGTATCCAGATGTACTGCGACAATCGGAGTGCTATTGCGATCTCGTGCAACTCTGTTCAACATTCGAAATCAAAGCACATCGATCTTCGATATCATTTCATCAAGGAGCATGTGGAACAGGATACAGTTGAATTATACTTTGTGGGTACTGAATACCAATTGGCAGATCTACTCACCAAAGCCTTAGCTCCTGCTAGGTTTAATGAGTTGGTCTGTTTGACACAAGAGGAACTGGATGAACTTTTAAAACATTCTTAAAAACCAATCAAACACCAAAACTTCTTTTGTAAATATTTTTCAAAAACAAAATACAAAAATATAAAATCTGATAAAACAACAAAAATATTCTTCTATCTATATTTCTTTTAACATGGCAAGTACAACTCTTTCGTCAACACTCAAATCTTTCAAAATTCAGTATTTTTTCGATCAAGTGTTGAGGGGGAGAAAGCAAATATTTTTCGGTTTCTTAAAACCTTGTACTTGCATGTTGTCTCATCCTGGTTGTTTCTTTATTAATGGTGGTCACATTTCTAGTTTACTGACACTCCTTGGACTAAAATCTATAAAATTTCATTATTTCTTAAGTCGAGGGGGAGTGTCGTCAAATTTCTTTCCAAATATCCTTCGTTTGGTAACCAAAATGGAAGTTATGGACATGGGATGTAAATGGTAAAGGTGGAGGGACTAATTGTGTCAAAATGTCAAAGTATTTTTAACAAAACACCTCCACCAAACTATTACTTCACATTTATTACAACATTTATTATTTCACCAACCCAATCCTACGCATAATTTTCATCCGACAAATCCGTGTTTTTGATCTCTTATCTGTAAGTGTTTTTATGTTTTTAACATAATTCTAAACAATGGTTTTGAATTTTAAACGAATCAAACGGTTAAAAAATCAAGTTTGGGAGATTGTTGTGTTCTACGGGTAAGCTATGAACACAACTTCTTCATTTGTGTGTTTGTGGTTGAAATGGGAGTGTCAAAACGTTTGTATAATCACTTTGAATCCATTTTCATCATTAATACTCACCCAGAAACACGAATTGAATGATTTTTGAAAACTAGGGTTTATGCGTGAATTGGGTATTTTCAATTGAGAATGTTTTTGGACAAAAAGATAGTTTAGTGGTGTTGTTTACAAGTTGAATTGACCATATCCATGCTTAGAATTTGCCCAGAAACACTAATTGCATGAAAATTGAAGATTAAGGTTTATGTTCATAAGTATTTGGTTATTTTTGATTCACTTAGACTTTGATGTTAAAACTTAGATAGAACAACTCATTGAGCTTATTAGACTTACCAGAACAAGTTTTGTGCAATTCCTATGGCTAGAACGCTTACTCATAGAAATTAAGCTTTAGGGTTTAGGTTTACGCGTAACATGTGTTCTACGCTTAACTGTCTAATTGAGTGTTAGTGATTAAATCTGAAAGGATTGAATGTAGATAATAATGTTAGTATTATGGTGAATTTATTTCAGGTTTCAACGCGTGTATAACTCAGAATCAAGGTTACTTGCCATCTACGCATAAGGATCACCTTACGCGTAGCATGTTATGCGTAAGAGAAATCTTACCTGTAACGTTTACGCGTAAGGTTCTACATTGGGGACTACGCGTATCCTGTGAAGGATATGCATAAACAGTAACCTCTACGCATAAGGTTGACTCTTACGAGTAAGCCTTAAGCGTAAGGTTCCATATACGCTTACGCGTAAGCTCTAAGCATAAGGCCCTCTTTTCCTACGCGTAATATTTCTTACGCGTAATATTTCTTACGCGTAAGTCAAGAACCTACGCATAAGCTTACGTTTACGCGTATAATCACTCCTGTTTACGCATAAGCTTGCCATTTCTACGCCTAAGCCTAGTTTTGACCTTAATTGTGAATTGTTACGCGTGCAAACTTGTAAATAAATAAATCATAACGTCACGAAACCAATAATGTCACTAATAAGCTTAAATGTTTAGTAAGTTGTGAAAAATAAGTGAAAACATAGACTTTAAAACTTGAAGTTAATCAAATCACGAAACTTATCACGACATCTTTGGACTATTGGACTAACAAGTGACATTGGACTCGTAACAATCATCGACATATCACATTCAATAATTAGACAATAAAACCATCTGTTGACTAACGTAATGTCTTTCGATATGTTGGTTCTTTTGGCTAAATATCTTTCAGATCACGACATGGACGCTCAAATGCAAAACGTGGAAGCACCAAACGTTCTCACCGTTGAAGATATCTTCCCTAATGGCTATCCGATGAAGATAGGAAAGAACAACCTTCGTGTTGATTTTGATAATCTCACCTGCTCAGAGTCTTCTTGTTTAATAGCTGTTGACATTCTGAAGAATCATCCTTATCAGAACATGCTCACCAATTCTGCTACAGTGCCGGAGATCTACATTCACCAGTTCTGGCATACAATGCGAAAGATCAAAGGTCAAAATGCTGTGACGGTGACGCTCAACCACAAACAAGTCACCATCACACCAGCAGACTTAAGAGTTGTTCTTCTCATACCTGTCATCGAGTCAACCGAATACAATGCCACACCAACTGAAGAGGCTGTTCTGCAATTCATGATCGACATTGGTTATGACGAAGCTTCAGGAGTAATCACAAAGCATTCATATGTGGATCTTAAGAATATTCCTCAGCCATGGAGAACTCTCTACATTATCATCACCAAATCCGTTTCTGGACGTGATAGTGGTTATGAGCATCCCAAGCTCATAGAACTACAGATCTTTTGGGCTTTGGTCAACATGAAACATATTGAAGTTGAAGCTCTGATATGGGACGACATGATGTCTTTCCTCAAAAAGCTTGGCTCCAAGATCCTATATATCAGATATACCAAATTGCTGATCCAAAGAGCTCTAGGGTATAATCCTGATATCCCCTTGAGAACCAATGACCCCAAAAATCACTCCATGTTGTATGAGCCTACACTCACAGTCAGATTTAAGGAATCTACAACAAAGAAACATGGTGCAGTGTTGCCAGATCACCTTCTAACTGAAGCAGTCAAACAACTCCATTCATACAAAAGGTATCTGGTAGCGATTGATGAAGGCAAAGTAGGTTTTCTTGATGAAAAGTCCTCCGGTACACCTACTAGGAAAACCAGGAGAGACAGTGCAGGGAGTGCTACAAGCACTGAGAGTCAGAGAAAGTTTCCTAAGAGGTCACATACTCTCAAAAGGAAAGTTCCCTCTAAGGAAGCCATTCCTATTCCAATTCCCAAGCCTGAACGACAACAAAAGCTAGTGGATGAAAGCTCTGAGAATACTGAATCAGACGAAGAGGTCTTCTACTCTAAAACTCCAACTGATAACGCACAAACAGTAGCAAAACCTCCCAGTCCAAAAGCTGATAAAGGAAAAGGGAAAACTCCTGTGCTTGAGCATGATAAGGAAAGTTCTGAAGAAGAACCATTTGATGAGGAAATAGATTATCAAAAGAAGTTGAAGAACCTCAGACTCAAATATCTTGCCGATGAATTCATAAATGATCAAAATCGTGGCCCCGGAGGGTCAAGTGGTGGAACTCAAGCCACACCAGTTTCCGATGCGGTTAATCAACCCGATAAGAGAACTGGTACCACCATCACCCACGAACAACATCAAAGGCAACTTGAGGATTCCATCAACTTTGACATAGAGGAACCAGACATGGAAAAGACTGAGAAAACTCCTGGTGAAGATACTAAGGCTGATGAAACGGCTAAGACTGGAAATGCTGAAGATCTTGATTATGATGATTTTCTTCTTGATAGCCCAGCACGCTCCAAGGAAGAAACATCTGAGCCGCCGAAAGACCCTGAGTCTTCTCATGTCTCATCATCATCAGACTCGTCTTCTCACTCTTCACTACCACCATCCAAAGGCACAACCAGATCCACATCTAAATCTGTGAAGAAACCAACTAACTCTTGGATATCCCGGGCTAAAACCAAGATTGTCAAAGCTGTCAAGCAGATCAGGAAGAAAGACGTGACCAACACGAAGTTGAATCAACTAGCTGACAGTATCATTCTTCTACATGACGAGATAGACAAGATGTCAAGTGAAAGGGAGTATATCCAGAAGTTCATGCAACGTGATGTCCAAGGGGAACTGAACGAAATGATTAGGGGCTATACTCACAAGTTCCTACTCGACACTGTTCCTGGAGTTACAAGGGAGATGTTCACCAGACAGCTCTATCCAAATCTCATGAAATTGGTCAAGCAAACAATGCAATCCACTCCGGTTACAATGACGATCAATCCAATGGAGCCTGCAGTTCTCTCTGATGCAGAGTTGATTTCCAAGTTGGTGCTACAAATGTCTCAACGATCTGCAACTTTCACCTCTGATGAAAGTAAACTATTTGAGGCACTACTGGAATATCAACTCGAGACTTCATGCAAGGAGCAAGCTGAAAGGCCTAAGCGTCCAAGAGACGATAAAGATAAGGATAAATATAAAGATAAAGAGCCTAAACGCTCGAAGAAAACTGGTGAATCATCCTCCATGCCACCTCCACGCCAAAGGACTCCATCTCAACAACGATCTCCTCCACGCTCTTCTGCTGACAAACCTCAGGATTCTGAGTCACCACCCCAGAAAGAGAAAACAGGTGATCATTTCGAATACACTGGTGGTGACGATGAGGAAGTCCCTGAGCCCCAACAACAACCCACCTCTTCCGCTTCAACAAAGAAACCATCATCCTCATCTAGGCCAAAGAAGAAGAAGACGCTTAAGGCTGATGTCGTCTCATGGCTAGACGAAGACGACACTGAGTATGAATGTTTCTCTACACTTGTTGATGCTACTCCCACCCTAACTGATGATCAAGATATGGTAGAAGGTCGAACTTTGGAGCATGCTAAGTTACTTCAAGAAAAGTTTTGGGTGAAGAAGATGACCAAGTCAGAGTTAAAACGCATCAAGAATGAAGCTTTTCAACTGCTCAAAGACAGCTCGAAAAGTGCTATTGAAGTTGAATATCATCTTGAAAACATAGCACGAGCCATGTCTAACAACATTGATTGGCTCAACCCTGAAGCAAACATTGACTTCACCAGAAAAGACAAGGCTTCATACTACGCCGATTGGACCAGACCTCTACCAACGATTGGCCAACTAGATCAGCCTAAGATTCCATTCGGCTACTTATTCAACAATGACCTGGAATTTCTACTACACGGTAGCGATGGTTCAAAGAAATACGCTACATCACTTACACTTCCGTTCCCGGCAGCCATATACTCCAACTGTATAGCCATCGAGGAAAATGCTACCCACATGTTTGCCAACAGCGTGGAACAGTATGACATCGATGCAATGTATGGGATTCACCATTGGACGGAATGCCGAAGAATCTACTACAAAACCTGCTAGGTTCGAAGGTCTAAACATGAAGTGTACAGTGATAAAGGGATCGTTGTTGTTAAGCATGTAGCTCTCTCGTCTAAATGGGATTACACTTTACTCAAGAATATCATGGTCAAAAGATAAGACGAAATGGACTATGATTTCTGTGAAGCGGACTTTCAGAATTTGTCTCTCAACGACATTGAAGATCTGCACCTTGCCAAGGTACAAGGAAGAATGAGACAATTCTCAACTGAAATCCAACGTGAATACATCAAGTACGTGCTCATCTTCATCAGAAGCATAGTGATCCAGGAACGTGTAGAAGACTTGCAACTTGCCGTTGAATCGTATCAAACACGTGTCAACTTCACCAGACCTCAGCTAGAACTTCCTGACATCAACCATCTTCCACAATACACTCTCATCAGCAAACCGTTTGGAGTAGTTTACCGTAGTGAACTACATCGCAACTGCTTAATAGCGTGTAGAGATCTTCATAAGTTTGGAGATCACACACTGAAGGGTTGTATAGAAGGCATCAGGTCGAAGAAGAGATGGAATTCTAAGGAGAAAATGGATGTTAAGAGGATCATCACTCGGATCGATGAAAGGTTGTACAGAAGGGACCAGTTCAGAACATTGGAGAGCTTCGTAGGTGGTCGTCCCAGGATTGGTCTCACAAGCTATCAACGCCAAGTTCGCATTCCTGGCGTTATTGCTGGACTACCTAAATCTCCTGGTACCCCTTAAACTGTTTGATTTTCAATATTGATTTGGATGTGTGATTATTTAAATGACAATGGCTTGTGCACATATAACAGTGTACAACCCGTTCGTGTAATGAAAGGACCCTGTGGTACGCTTCAGTGCCACAATCTTATAAAAGGAGCGAAAGCTTCTTACTTTTGAGTAAAACTTATCAAAACTTTCATTTTTTTAAAAGTTTTGCTCAAAAGAACAAGTACTTCCCCTTACGTTTTCAAAACCTCAAAAGTTAGTATTACTTGTTGAGGGGGAGTATTTGCTAAAATCTTTGTTCAACAAAATGTTCTTCGTGGAAATCTTCCCACAAAACTCGAAATGGTCATATTTAATATCAAACCGTTATCAAAAATAACATTTATATGCCATTTTTTAGGGGGAGAAAATTAATGTGATAAGAAATATGTTGATTTGCTATTGAATCTTCGTGTGATAATACTTAACCCATGAATTGACGAACTCTGAACTGTCATAAATCGAAAAGATTTGTCTTCCTAGACTTATCCGAGTAGATTGTACCTATTCGAGAAACTCTTAATAGACATGAAATTTGACGGGTTTGACAACCTTTCGAGGTTTGTCCACACCTTCAAGGTAGTTACTAGAGTTAGTTTTCACCTAAAAGCTGTCAATGTACCTCTTTAACTATGCAACGTAACCGTGTCTCGCGGGGGATTGTCAATCTTGAGTCGATCAATTCAAAAGTGCGCGCTCTTCTCTCACCGTGCAGATTTCTATCTAAACACTTAAGCACGTGTGGAGAGGGAGTATTTCTGCTAAAAGATAAAACTCTCACAGTGGTACAAAATGTTTTTCATTCTCAGACACTTTGAGAGATTTTCAAGAAAATGGTTTTATGGCAACATAGGTTAGTCATAGAGTTATAAGGTGACTAAGGTTAGGAATAGCCATCCTATGATCCGCCAGAGCCGAAGGGATCTACCCAAGGACATCACAAATAGTTAGTACTTAGTAGTCCTTAGGTATGATTATAAAAAGGAGAATATGAGAATAGGAGAAAGAAGGAGTTGAAGAATTAAAAAGAAATGCAAAGAAAAGGGTGAAAAGAAATATCCCTCCAGATTATTTAACTTAGGGCAGACACCGGGTTCAATTCATATGCTACTGGTCGTCACTAGATGACACCGGTATTGAAGATAAAAGTCGTCATGGACCCAGTGACGCATGCACTAAACCTTCTTAGCCACTCAAGTTTCTCCCAACAGAAGTTTGTTTCATTCTCACAGGGAACCCTTGATGAGTGCTTATTCACTCATCGTTTTTGCCAACCTAAGACCACAAAAACGACAAAAAAACACCCAAATACAATCAAAATATGTCAAAAATATCCTCGGAGTGTGTTTTATGTCTTGCAGGTACAAAAGGATTAAAAACAGAGCGAAAACGAGCATAATCAAGCCAAAATCAGAAAAGTGCTGAGAAGCTGGTGCCGGGATGTGATTTTCTACGATCGTTGATCAATTGAAGACCCGGACATATTTTTAGAGTGGGTTTGGGAAAACCGTCTTAAAACCTATCCGATAATCAAAAATTTCCAAATTACCCTTCCCCGAAACCCAAATGTCCAAATTTTGCCCGTCAAAACCAAAAATCCAAAAAAATACCATTTCACCTTAAAAACCAATTGTTATAAAATTTCAATTTTTATTAAAACCAATTTTTAAGTTTTCAAAAAAAAAAAAAAAAAAAAAAAAAAAAAAAAAAAACCTTTTTTTTTATCCCGAAATAAAATTAACCTCTACCCCAACTTGACCCACAACCCTGCACTCATTTTTCCCTCCTCTTTTCTTCCATCTCTGAAACACTCAACCTTCCCCACATTACCCTGTCCCAACTCCCAAACCTGCTCACCCAGTCTTTCCCTCTTTCCCAAGGCTGCCAAGTTGACAATCCAAGCAATAATTACCCAATGGATGGCTCTGATTATGTCCAAAGGTGTACCTACTTATTAGATGGCTTAGATTGATTTCAAGAAAGCACAAGATGAGTACTTGGTTGGTTTTCCACTGAGAGAAGAAACACAAAGAGGCTCAAGACCCATATCTTAGCTTTACTATAAATAGATGCTCATTTCACAGTTGTAATCACTTTTCATTCAGTAGCATAGTTGTAGTTTTACTTTCACTTTAATGTTTTCAAGTAATATTAAGCTTTTGTAATCTCTCTTTGTAATTTCAATTTTCAAGTTAATAAAATTCAGTTTTTGATTCTCAAATCATTGTTTCAGCTTGTTAATGTTTCTGTTGTTTATTATGAATTTTCTTAAGCATAATACTTAATCTCAATTAATTTCAGTTTTTTTTTCTTCATTAATCAAAAAAATATAAAAAAAACCCAGAAAAACATTTGAAAAATAAAAAAAAAAGTACTTCAAAATTATTCTACTGCTTAAATAAAATTAGTTAATGTTTTATTAAAAATCAAAATTAAGTTTTAAATAGTTTTTGTTGAATTAATTATTGCTACAAATCATTTTCATATTCAAAATTTTCACAAGTGAAACAAAAGTCAAACTGCAGTTTTATGGTTGATCTGAATTGCTGATACAATGGAGTTGGATTTGGGTTGATACTGAGCTGGAGTTGGGTTAATATCAGTTAGGATAGTGTTACATTGATCTCATAAGCAAGCCATTGTGGCTGGACTTATGTAAGTGCTATTTTACTTCACTGTTTCATTTCTGTCAAAGCTGCATATATAGCATAATTGTCATTTGATAGTTATAGTTGATATCATTGCTTCATTTAGCTGTCTCTTCATCATTTGTACCCGTTCAGTTTGATTCACGGTTTATATCTGTATTCAGAGTTTAAATCTGCATATTAGTTCATTAAATAGTGTTTGGATCAGTTCACTTAGCAGAGTTTGAGGCTTGTTATTGGACTGAGAATTGTTGTTTGAGACTCAAATAGGTTAATTAGACTCATTTCAGTCATCATATTTCAGGTGCATACATTATAAGTCAAAATCACTCAACATCTGTTCTTAATTCATCAGCTGTTTGAATCAAAATCTCAAAACTTGCATTTAAGTTTTAGAATTAGATGATCTAGCTTATATTAGTCATATTACACCATAACTCATCATTTTCAATCAGTCATTAAGGATCAAAACTCATATTAGTCAAACTTTCAAGTCTGTCATTCAAAAGTCAAAAGTGCAAAATCAGTTTTCACCAAACTTTGTGGAATTTTCATGAGTTCATTTTTGGTTAAAAGCTATTGAGATTTTGGGATAATTAAGTTCAATTGGTGAAGTTTTGAAAGCTGATTTTTGTGGAATTTTTGGGATTCTCCATAAGCACTTTATAAGCCCTTGAATCAGCTAGTTCTGCCCTGCTTCTGTTAAAAAAAAAAAAAAAAAAAAAAAAAAAAAAAAAAAAAAAAGTGGAAAAAATGGTTTTTACAAAACTTTGTGGATTTTTCATTTGCTCATTTCTTATCCAAAGCTGTTTAAATTTTGGGATAAGTAACTTCAGTTGGTCAAGATTTCAAAGATAATTTTTGTGAAATTTTTGGAAGCCTCTATAAGCCCTAATAAGCTGTCCAAACAACCCAGTTTTGCCCTGCACACATCTAGCTTAAACTATGTGTGAGCAGGCAACTTGCAGAAGCTCCACAGGCTTCAATTCAGATTGTTAAAGCCTCAAATTTGGTCTAGTTTCTCATTGGTTGGTATTCTAGAGTTCTCAGTTTCTGTTTTCCAAATAAGCTCATTAGATAAGCTGGTAATTAAGCTGCAAGTAGGATAGTTAAGGCCGTTTTAATCTTAAAAATCAAATAAGTCAAATCAGTTTAGCTTGCATCTTAGAGGTTTAGAATAGTTGATATTGGTCAATTTTAAGTAGTTTTAGCATACTATAGCTGCTGTGATCATTTGGTGTACTAAGGAAGCTTTTAGCTTATTTTGTAGTGCTTATTTATAAGCACTTTTCACTACAGCCCCTTATTCGTGTACACTAGAATAAGTTTTTGATTTTTCGTAGGTTTATAATATTAATTTAGAATTTTCCTGAATTTTTCATAATTTTCTGGTACTGTTTACTATTTTTCTTATTTAAAATCAGTTTTTAAAACTTTTTAATTACGTTTTAATACAAATAATTCAGAAAAGCTTCAAAAAAATAATTTTTCATTTTTCCTAGATTAAGAAAAATATAAAAAGCAAAAAAATAATTTTTCCATATTTTTCCTAGTTAAATTTGTAATTTTTAGCATTTAAATTAGTTTTAATAGTTTTTAATTCATAGAAATTAGAAAAATCATCATAAAAATACAAAATAAATTTTCAAAAGTTTCTTTAGATATTTTATAATTTTAAAAAATAGTTTCGTAATTTTCACATTTATTTTCATCATTTTTACATATTTAGCTTTAAATTAGAGTTTATAAATTAGTTTTTAATTCAAATAAATAAAAGAAAAATTCTAAAAAAAATAGTTTTAAATCTTAGTTAAGTTTTATATTGCATTTTTAGTTTAAAAATAATTTTAGATCATATTTAGGACTTAGGTTAGGCATAATTGCATTTTATTCACGTTTCTTTTAATACGTTTTAGTTTAATTCGCGTATTTAGGATTCCCCGTAGCTTAATTTCCCATTTATGTTTCCCCAATTCCCGTAGTCTAGATAAAATCAAAATCCAAAATCATTAAAACCAATTCAAGTTATAAATCACAAAACTCAACGAATCCTTCCATTCACACCTCGTTGGGACACGACCCGGGGAAATCACTTTTTCGGTATCACTTTTATCACACCCGTAAGATTTGGCACGTTAACCCTTTTCCTAAAAGGTTGATTTGTCGAATTTCACGATCAATTTGATATATTGACATTGTGTTTATTTTCACCACTCACAAACATGACGAATCAAATTTTGGCGCCGCTGCCGGGGAGGTGTGTTGCGAAAATATCGTGAAGTTTTTGCGATTAGTGACTTGAAGAACCTTCCTCGTGAAGTTATTGTTTTTGAAAAATACAAAAATACAAAAATATTTTTTTTTCTTTGTATATATATGTAAAAGATTAAAAATACAAAAAGATTTTGCTTGTTGTTTTAAATAAAATAGAACACACAATCAATATAACACTTCTCAACTTGAGTGTTATCATTATAAGTTCCCGAACAAAAGATTCAAAACTTGCCTTTGTGTCACTTGCGTGAATACGCTTGTGATTATTGGTTTAAGTTCACTGTGTTTTGCCTCGGTCTTGTTTTAATTGAAAGTGTTGGTTTTGGAAGTGCATGCGCACTCGCTCGCAAGCTCGTAGACGTAACCGTAACCAAGCAAACGCACCCGAGATACGTACCGTTGAACAACCCACCATGGCTGGAAACAAAGGGGACGGACCTCAAGTCCAACCACCCGATCCACAAAATCAAGCTCCCGATCTCCGAACGATGGAGGAGCTTTGCCAACCCACGATGGATGGACGGGGTGGTCCAATTGCCCCGGTCAACATCGAGGCCACGGATTTTGGACTTAAGCATCACATGATTCAACAAGTCCAAAGTTTTTGCCAATTTCACGGATCACCGGGTGACGATGCCAACAAGCATCTCGACAAATTTCTCACCGTCACCCAAAGTATGAAGCAAAATGGGGTCACCGATGACGCCCTTCGCTTATACCTCTTTCCATATTCCTTGGCACTTCATGCCACCGCATGGTTTGATCGTCTTCCTAAGAATTCAATCCATAGTTTTGATGAAATGATCTCCAAATTCTTGGCGAAATACTTTCCACCGTCGATGGTGACGAAACTAAGGAATGAAATCAGTAACTTTAGGCAACATCCCGATGAGTCCTTATTCGAGGCATGGGAACGCTATAAGCTTTCGATTGATCGATGTCCGAACCACAACATGTTGCTTGTCACCCAAATAGATACATTCTATAACGGGTTAACATTGAGACATCGTGACACAATCAATGCTGCTGCCGGTGGTACCTTTATGAAAAGGCGACCCGAAGAGTGCTATGATCTCATTGAAAACATGACTGCCCACCACAATTATTGGGATTCCTCAGCCGAGAGGAGTGAGTCAACTAGATCCACCACTCTTCCATCTTTGGAATACACTACTCTCACCAAAAAGATGGAAGAAATATCCGCCGTTGTGCTTAAAATGAGTCAAATGAATACTAATCGACAAGTGAATGCCGTGAACAAGAGTTGTGAAACTTGTGGTGGTCCATACCCTTATTTCGAGTGTCCAGCCTCCGGGCTTCACTCAAGAGAGCGTATATGCTGCTTCAGGTTCCTACAATTCGGGAGGTAATTATTACCAACCACAGGGAGACCGTAGCCTTCTAAGCTATCGTTCTAATAATTACCTTGGACCACCCGGGTTCAATCAAAATCAGAACAATCAAAACAGAAATAATCAGTTTAATCAGAATCAAAATTGGAATTTCCAAAATCAAGGTTTTCAAAATCATGGAAATTATAATCAAAATCGATTCCAAGCTCCGCAACAAAATGTGCAAGCCCCACCTCCTCAAGCTTCCATTGAAATTGCTAATTACATCAAGAACAATGAGGCTAAGATGGTGGCTATGCAAAATCAAATTACCACTTTGAAGAATGATTTCACTTATGAGCTTAGATCTACTAGTAACAAGATCGATCAATCTCAAAGCAAGATTGATAGTATGTTTGCTAGTCTCATGAGTCAAAAGAATCAACCTTCGACTTCGGGTGCTCTTCTAAGTAATACTATTCCCAATCCAAAGTGAGAGTTGAATGCCATTGCTACCCGAAGTGGTAAATCTTATGAGGGACCCTCGATGCCTAATCCTTCTCCGGTGAGGGATGTGGAACGAGAAACCGAGGTGTCAAAGGACAAGGTGCATATCTCAAGCCCACGAAATACCGCACAAGTCCAACCTCCGGTGGTCCTACCTCCAATTCCGGAACCCGTTGTTCCGATGATCAATTCTAAGCCTTCACTTCCTTATCCATCAAGGCTTAATGACCAAAAGCTCCGTGATAAAACTAATCAACAAATGGAGAAGCTTATTCAGATCTTTCAAGATTTGCACTTTGAGATTAGTTTCGCGGATGCTCTTCTTCTAATGCCCAAGTTCGGTCCAACAATCAAAAATTTGTTGATTAACAAACAAAAGATTTCCGAATTAGCGAAAACTTCCTTGAACGAGAATTGTTCGGCGTTTATACTTAAAAAACTTCCCGAAAAGTTAGGAGACCCCGGCAAATTCCTCATCCCGTGTGATTTTCAAGGTATAGTTCAATGCTCCGCTTTGGCCGATCTTGGTGCGAGCATTAACTTGATGCCACACTCCATGTGGAAGAAGCTTTCGTTACCCCCGCTTACACCTACATGTATGATCCTCGAGCTTGCGGACCGCACAAGTTCTCGTCCGTTGGGTATAGCCGAGGATGTATTTGTGAAAGTAGGAAAGTTTCATTTCCCCGCCGACTTTGTTGTCGTCGACTTCGATGCCGACCCCCGAGTACCCCTCATCCTTGGGAGGTGCTTCTTAAAAATGGGTCGTGCATTGATCGATGTTGATGAAGGGGAAATCACTTTGAGGGTAAACAAGGAAGCCGTTACTTTCAATCTCGATCAAGTTACGAGATACTCCCCCAATTATGAAGACACTTCCGTCAACAAAATTGATGTCATTGACATTGTGTCAGAGGAGCATTCTCAAGAAATTCTTGGATTCTCGAGTGGAAATCCCACTTCGGTTGATCCCATTGTTGCTCTCTCTTCCCCTCCCCTCACTCCGTTTGAGGGAAGTGACTTTATTTTGGAAGAGATTGAAGCATACTTGTCTAGTGATTCGGTTTCATGGGAAATTGATCACGCTCCAATTGACATCGAAAGATATATTCTTCTCATCGAGAAGATGCTCAATGATGATCCTTCATCACTCCCTCCTCAAGAACTTCATAAAGAGGAAATCAAAACCATTGAAAAATCTAATGATCCTCCCGAGGTTGAACTTAAGGACTTACCACCTCATCTCGAGTATGCATTTTTGGAGGGTGACGATAAGTTACCCATCATAATTGCTAAAGACTTGAGTGAGGATGAAAAAGCCGCTCTCATAAAAGTTTTGAAGTCACACAAGCGAGCCATCGCTTGGAAACTTTCCGACATCAAGGGTATTGACCCGGAATTTTGTACACACAAGATTCTAATGGAAGATGACTTCAAACCGGCGGTTCAACAACAAAGAAGGGTGAATCCTAAAATTCATGAGGTTATCAAACAAGAAGTCATAAAACTTCTCGATGCCGGATTGATTTACCCTATCTCGGATAGTCCTTGGGTGAGCCCCGTTCATTGTGTGCCCAAAAAAGGTGGCATTACCATGGTCGAAAATAATGAAAAAGAGTTGATTCCTACTCGATTGGTTACGGGATGGTGTGTGTGCATTGACTATCGCAAGTTAAATGAAGCCACCCGTAAAGACCACTTTCCTTTACCCTTCATGGACCAAATGCTTGAGAGATTAGCGAGAAACGAATACTATTGTTTTCTCGATGGTTTCTCGGGTTATTTCCAAATACCCATTGACCCACAAGATCAAGAAAAGACCACATTCACGTGTCCTTATGGAACATTCGCTTACCGGCGCATGCCTTTCGGCTTGTGTAATGCTCCCGGTACATTCCAAAGGTGTATGATGGCCATTTTCCATGATATGATCGAAAAGACTATGGAAGTCTTTATGGATGATTTTTCGGTCTTTGGGGATTCTTTCCAAACATGTCTCTCTCATTTGGACAAGATGCTTGAACGTTGTAAAGACACGAATCTTTGTCTAAATTGGGAGAAATGTCATTTCATGGTCAAAGAGGGCATTGTCCTCGGCCATAAGATCTCTAAGAACGGGATTGAGGTGGACAAAGCTAAAGTTGATGTTATTGCAAAGTTACCTCCTCCCACAACCGTCAAAGGAGTTAGAAGTTTCCTTGGTCATGACGGTTTCTATCGTCGTTTCATTCAAGCTTTCTCGAAAATATCCCGGCCAATGACCCGACTTCTAGAAAAAGATACTCCTTTCATCTTCTCTAGTGAGTGCATTAAAGCTTTCCAAACTCTTAAGAAGAAGCTCACTGAAGCACCGATTCTAGTTGCCCCCGATTGGGAATTACCATTTGAACTTATGTGCGATGCAAGTGATTTCGCCATAGGTGCCGTTTTGGGGCAACATAAGTCAAAACATTTCCAGCCAATACATTATGCTAGCAAAACTTTGACCGAAGCTCAAGCACATTACACCACGACTGAGAAAGAATTACTAGCCGTGGTGTATGCTTTCGAGAAGTTTCGGCCATACTTAATCTTGTCCAAAAGCATAGTGTATATGGATCACCTCGGCCCTCAAATATCTTTTTGCTAAGCAAGATGCTAAGCCGAGATTGCTCCGATGGGTTCTCCTCCTACAAGAACTTGATATCATTATCCGTGATAAAAAAGCAGCGGAGAACCTAGCGGCTGACCACTTGTCCCGTCTTGAAAATCCTCATCAAGGCGTGCTCGAGAAAAAGGAAATAAATGAAATATTTCCTCTCGAGACACTTAATGTGGTATCTCAACGTGGAGATTCTAGTACCCCATGGTTTGCCGACTTTGCAAACTATCATGCGGGGAACTTTGTTGTGAAAGGGATGTCGTCCCAACAAAAGAACAAATTTTTCAAAGATGTTAAGCATTACTTCTGGGACGACCCCTACTTGTTTAAGGTTTGTGCGGATCAAGTCATCCGACGGTGTGTTCACGGCCAAGAAGCCGATGAAATTCTCAAGGCTTGTCATCATGGACCCACGGGGGGGGCATCATGGCCCGAACTACACCGCGAAAAAGGTGTTTGACTCCGGTTTCTATTGGCCCACAATTTACAAAGATGCTCATGACCTCGTCAAATCTTGCGACTCTTGCCAACGTCATAGCAACATCTCTAACAGAGATGAAATGCCTCAAAATGCCATTCAAGTGTGCGAGATCTTTGACGTTTGGGGCATCGACTTTATGGGGCCGTTCCCGTCTTCTCGAGGGAACAAGTATATACTCGTGGCGGTTGATTACTTGTCTAAATGGGTAGAGGCGAAAGCGCTACCCACCAACGACGCCCGAGTAGTTGTGAAATTCTTGAAATCTCTCTTTGCCCATTTCGGAACTCCCCGTGCCATCATTAGTGATCGCGGTACGCACTTTTGCAACGACCAATTCGCAAAAGTCATGCTTAAGTACGGTGTCACTCACCGTCTTTCTACCGCGTATCACCCACAAACTAGTGGGCAAGTGGAAGTTTCGAATCGTGGTTTGAAAAGAATTTTGGAAAGGACCGTAGGTGAAAACCGTGCCTCTTGGTCGGACAAACTTGAAGATGCACTTTGGGCCTTTCGTACCGCTTACAAAACACCCATCGGGTGTACTCCTTATAAGCTTGTGTACAGAAAGACGTGTCATCTCCCGATCGAGCTCGAGCACAAAGCCTATTGGGCCTTAAAGCATGCCAATTTTGACCTTAAGTCCGCGGGTGATCATCGAAAAGTTCAACTCAATGAATTAAATGAACTCCGTGATCAAGCCTACGAGAACTCGTTGATCTACAAAGAAAAGACAAAGAAGATCCATGACTCAAAAATCAAGAACCGCGTTTTCAACGTAGGTGATCGAGTCCTTCTTTTCAATTCTAGATTGAAAATCTTCTCGGGGAAGCTTAAGACCCGTTGGACAGGTCCATTCACCGTTGCCAAAGTTTTTCCATATGGGACCGTCGAGTTATCTCAAACCGACGGGCCAAACTTCAAGGTGAATGGACATAGGTTGAAGCATTACTTTGGAGGGGACATAGCATCCATGGTTGTCCCAGATCTCCAAACCTTCCCCATGAACCAATGAATTCGGGGTCGAGTCAAGCTAGCGACTCGGTTAACAAAAACAGTAGCATTTCAGGGGTTTTCACCCATGTTTCTGACTTCTTTCTATTTTCTAACAACTAAGTGTGGGGGGAAACCTCCACGGTGTTTGCTTCTTGTATGTTTGCTCATGTTTTCAGGAATCCCCTTGATCGTGATGATTGATGCGCCTGTTTTCAATCTAGCCGCCCAATATCCGATCATGTTACTAACGTTTATCTGGGGATATGTTTTCAAAATCCTTTTTGTGTAAAATGACAGATTTCGTCCACACACTTGGTTAGTGGTATTACCTTTTTCCGTTCGATAGTATCGGTTTCGGCCGAGACTTTGAATATTGAGGGCAATATTCAATTCTAAGTGTGGGGGGGGGGGGGGGAATTCTGTCGAATTTTGTCACATTTGTACCCTTTAGTCCCTAGTACCCCCGTTTTGACCAAAATAAATAAATAAATAAATAAATAAATAAATAAAAACTCCGAGATGTGTTCCGATTAATATTGCAATCCATTCTGGGATCGATAAACATTTGCTAGTACAAATTATAGCCCGTACCACTAAATTGTGAGGATTTAAGCCTGTTCTATATAAAGCATACATCTTTTATGCTTAGATCTTTTGCTATGAGTGTGCCGGCGATTTTATTTATTCTAGAACTTATACTTGTAAATCATTACCAAACCGCAGTGAGATCGCATTCGTGCGATATAAGTGAATTCGTGTGATAAAGAGGCAGCTTAGGATTTAACCCAAATGGCCTTTCATTTTTCTTATCATGCTATATTAACTAGCCACATCGGTTAGTTAACCACCTACAAGGACCCATTTGTAGTGCTCATTTTTAGCACTAGATACCCTTAGTTACACCCTCTGAGCCATCCTTTTCATTTTTGCTTCATCCAGAAAAATACAAAAATATTTTACACTTTAAGCCCTGGCCTTACCCCTTGTCAATGTCTAATCGGTTGGTTGCTAGTCACCCGGAAAGTGAAGATTGTTCAAATGATTATGAGTGCCGCATCTTATTAGTTGATTGAGCCATTTCATGGATGAGTTAATATGTTCAAAAAAAAATGTCGAAAGTATTAATGTGTTAGCCAATGTGCTATGTTTGAAGAAAAAATTGTCATGGTAAAGAAAAGTGTAGAGTTGTGGAAAGCCGAAGAAAAAAAAATGAAGCTGTAATCATTTATTTGTTGGCGGATTGTTTGGTAGCTAGCAACATGGGTATTTGACTTGATTTTTATTTTTATTTTAACACCAATTTCATAAATATTCCCATACCTTATCCATACCCTTAACCCGAAGCCTATCATTATAACCCGAATAAAAGTCCTCTTTAGATGTTTTTGCTTGGTGCTCACGCCACGTCGGTGGAGTTTTGTTTCTTGTACAAGCTTATGGTAATAATCTAATCATGACTGAGCAATGAGTGTGATTTATCTTGTTAATCCACTAAAAATGAGTGATTGAGTGAATTATATTTCGTTCCTTTTTCGTGAAGTGTTTTGAAATGTTAATCACGCAAGAAAATTATTGGATATTGTCAAACATCTTGGAAGTTTCAACCTTTATAAGCATTTTGTTTACTTTTAGTATAGTTTAAATTTATCGCATCAAATAAAAAGTCGAAACGGGGTAGTCTTGGTAATCTTGAGTCTTTCATTACTTCACATGATTGATTGCTAGGGACTAGCAATTGCCTAGTGTGGGAGAATTTGATGAGTGCTTATTCACTCATCGTTTTTGCCCACCTAAGACCACAAAAACGACAAAAAACACCCAAATACAATCAAAATATGTCAAAAATATCCTCGGAGTGTGTTTTATGTCTTGCAGGTACAAAAGGATTGAAAACAGAGCGAAAACGAGCATAATCAAGCCAAAATCAGAAAAGTGCTGAGAAGCCGGTGCCGGGATGTGATTTTCTACGATCGTTGATCAATTGAAGACCCGGACACATTTTTGGAGTGGGTTTGGGAAAACCGTCTTAAAACCTATCTGATAATCAAAAATTTCCAAATTACCCTTCCCCGAAACCCAAATGTCCAAATTTTGCCTGTCAAAACCAAAAATCCAAAAAAATACCATTTCACCTAAAAAACCAATTGTTATAAAATTTCAATTTTTATTAAAACCAATTTTTAGTTTTCAAAAGAAAAAAAAAAATAAAAAAAAAAAACTTTTTTTTTATCCCGAAATAAAATTAACCTGCTCACCCAGTCTTTCCCTCTTTCCCAAGGCTGCCAAGTTGACAATCCAAGCAATAATTACCCAATGGATGGCTCTGATTATGTCCAAAGGTGTACCTACTTATTAGATGGCTTAGATTGATTTCAAGAAAGCACAAGATGAGTACTTGGTTGGTTTTCCACTGAGAGAAGAAACATAAAGAGGCTCAAGACCCATATCTTAGCTTTACTATAAATAGATGCTCATTTCACAGTTGTAATCACTTTTCATTCAGTAGCATAGTTGTAGTTTTACTTTCATTTTAATGTTTTCAAGTAATATTAAGCTTTTGTAATCTCTCTTTGTAATTTCAATTTTCAAGTTAATAAAATTCAGTTTTTGATTCTCAAATCATTGTTTCAGCTTGTTAATGTTTCTGTTGTTTATTATGAATTTTCTTAAGCATAATACTTAATCTCAATTAATTTCAGTTTTTTTTTTCTTCATTAATCAAAAAAATACAAAAAAAATCAGAAAAACATTTGAAAAATAAAAAAAAGTACTTCAAAATTATTCTACTGCTTAAATAAAATTAGTTACTGTTTTATTAAAAATCAAAATTAAGTTTTAAATAGTTTTTGTTGAATTAATTTTTGCTACAAATCATTTTCATATTCAAAATTTTCACAAGTCAAACAAAAGTCAAACTGCAGTTTTATGGTTGATCTGAATTGCTGATACAATGGAGTTGGATTTGGGTTGATACTAAGCTGGAGTTGGGTTAATATCAGTTAGGATAGTGTTACATTGATCTCATAAGCAAGCCATTGTGGCTGGACTTATGTAAGTGCTATTTTACTTCACTGTTTCATTTCTGTCAAAGCTGCATATATAGCATAATTGTCATTTGATAGTTATAGTTGATATCATTGCTTCATTTAGCTGTCGCTTCATCAGTTGTACCCGTTCAGTTTGATTCATGGTTTATATCTGTATTCAGAGTTTAAATCTGCATATTAGTTCATTAAATAGTGTTTGGATCAGTTCACTTAGCTGAGTTTGAGGCTTGTTATTGGACTGAGAATTGTTGTTTGAGACTCAAATAGGTTAATTAGACTCATTTCAGTCATCATATTTCAGGTGCATACATTATAAGTCAAAATCACTCAACATCTATTCTTAATTCATCAGCTGTTTGAATCAAAATCTCAAAACTTGCATTTAAGTTTTAGAATTAGATGATCTAGCTTATATTAGTCATATTACACCATAACTCATCATTTTCAATAAGTCATTAAGGATCAAAACTCATATTAGTCAAACTTTCAAGTCTGTCATTCAAAAGTCAAAAGTGCAAAATCAGTTGCGAACCCTACGTAAACTATCGGCTTTCTCTTAGAGATTGTTGGCATTGAAGAAGGAGACCCTCTCCCTAGTATCCGCTCAGGAAAACCAAAGTGCACTATTGAGTCTAGAGCCACGAGATTCATCAAAAGATCTCTTAGGTACACTTGACAATTCATCGCTTGTCGTTCAACAATAAGAACGCAAGTGATATATTATCGTGTCCTTCACAGATCTTAGCAATCTGTCAAGAACATTTATGAGAGGTTCACATATGTGATCCTCAGTGATTGAATGGAAAATCCTGCCAGGGTCAACATCAAACAGCCCTGACAGCAGGTCACTTCGTTAACTCCCCGTGGATTACGCTTAGTGTGTCTCAAACGGTCTACAGTCGTGAGGTGATGCTTCGGTGTACCTCAGCGACTCATCTGAACTGTAGGTGTACTTCGGTACATCGTGTTATCTCACTTGTGGGACTCCAGTTCAGGAACAACCTTTGTGAGAATTAGAGTTGTGTTTTCAGACTATGCTGTTAACACGCTCGAAGTTCAAACTTGTAAGTGCTGGAATCCGCTTATCACTAACCATTCTTATGTTTTCTTCTTATGGAAGCTCTGGAGCGGACTGATCGTGCAGATTCTTCACATGCTCATACCAACAACATCACTAATTGAAGTTCTCTCAAAAAGGCAACACAAAGTCAGAATGATTCTCTGTCAAAGTCAAAGAATCTACAAAGTTTAAAGACTAAGAGAACTACATCAGTACTGAAATCTAACGTTAAAGGGCATGTGAGCATGTTGGAGAAAGACGTGGCGACACTGGAGCAACGTAGCAGACCTGATGCAGACAACAACAACATACTATCACTACCATCACAAAGAACAAAGATCACAGAAAAAAGATTATGATGACGTCAAAGCAGAACTTTTCAAAGGAAACAATTTCTCTACACTGGGGAGATTGTTCGAATCAAGGCAATTCTTCTCACAAGAAAGAAGAATGTCAGAAGACGTCAAAGCTACTATTACATCAGCATCTTCAACGTTTATATCATCAATCACTAACACTTAGGGGAAGATTGTTGGAATCACTCCTAAACTAGAATTCAAGTGTTAGTAATTAATATGTAATAGTTAGCTTAATTATGGCTTTTATGTTTGTAATCAAGGCTAGGATTATGTAGAAAGCCCATAAGCCTAGTCCAAGCCCAATAAGCAAAGGATGGGAACTTGGAGTATTGCCCTAGTTCCCTCCTATAAATAATTGTTAGGAATTAGAAATTCCAGGTATTAAAGAGTCGGTCACCTCAAGTATATGTAATCGTTAGAAAACTCGTAGTCGTAGTTATTTTAAGTTAAGTAGTATTTAGTTTAGTAACACCGTGGAGGACGGACGGGTCTTTACCCACTGTATGCCTGATCCACAGCCCGTTGTGTGGCGTTTTATTGTAAGACTATAAATACTCTCTACCTTCCAAGGTAGAGATTTGGAGCTCATAATAAGATTTTTCTTTCTCTCACTAAAGTTCCCAAACCTCTAACTTTCTCTCTCTAAACATCATTTTATATGCCACCTTGTGTTCATGGTTTGATGTGTATGTGAAATCCAATAGCTTACAATTGGTATCAAAGAGCCATGGTTAGATCATCTCTTACATATCTTTGGATTTCTAGTGGTTTTTAGGTGGTTTTTGAGTTTGAAAAAGTTTAGTGGTTTTTGCATCATTTGGGTGATTTCTTGTGTTAAAGATTGGATTTTGTTAGTACTTTTGTGTTTAGAATCATCACAAGTGTTTAGGTTTTGATTTGGTAAGCTTGAATCATCATGGTTGGATTGTTTTTGGATTGAAAAGTGATGTTTTGAGTTTTTCTAGCTAGCGACTTGACCCACAGAGTGCTTTTCTTGTTAGCGACTTGCTTTACAATTTGGTAGCGAGTTGCAGTTTGTGTTGCTAGCGATTTAGGCTTAGCGACTTGTCTAGTGAGACAAGCCGACAAACAGTACACTTAGTGGATTCTCCACTACGGGTAGCGACTTGGTGGACGTTAGCGACTTGTACTTTTGTTCGTTAGCGACTTGGTGTTAGCGATTTGGTGCATAGCGAGTTGCTATTTAGCGACTTGGATCTTAGAGAATTGCTGTCAAAATTTTGCTAGCGACTTGAATCTTAGGGAGTTGTTATATAGCGACTTGACTGTGTGTTAGCGACTTGGGATTATAGCGACTTAGTAGTTAGTGACTTGGATCAAGATTTCCTAGCGACTTGGGTGATTTTTTTTAATACGGTTTTCTCTTGATTTAGTAAAATCCCGTGAAAGAATCTATTTCCCGGTTTAATCATAGAGTTATAAAATCCCGTGTAATCTGTTAACATGTCTACCAACGTTCCTACTATCATCTCCACTATTGCCGAGGATGTTCAAGCTGCTGGCTCAGATACTCGTCCACCCATGCTTGACAGAACTGACTATGACTCTTAGGCTCAACGAATCAGATTGTACTGTCTTGGAAAAGAAAATGGGGTTAACATTCTCAAATCCATTGGTGAAGGACCTTACCGAGTTGAGACTACTAGATATGTACTTGATACTGCTGAAGATGGTACTTTGATTTACAGAATGGAGAGACCAAAGATGTATGATGAGCTCGATGATAAGGAGAAGAAGAGATTTGATGCAGATATCCGAGCGTCTAACATTATAATGCAAGGTCTTCCAAAAGACATCTACAAGCTTATCAATTACAACACCGAAGCAAAAGCTGTATGGGATAATGTCAAGATGCTTCTCTCTGGTTCTGAGCTAACTGTTGAAGACCGAGAATCACAGTTGTATGATGAATTTGAGCACTTCAAGATGAAACCAGATGAGAGTGTCTATGAGTACTATGTGAGGTTTCACAAGCTTGTGAATGACATGAGAAATATTAAGATGACAATGCCGAGCATTCAGTTGAATTCAAAGTTTGTAAACAACATGAATCCAGAATGGCACAAGTTTGTCACTTCTGTGAAGCTTACCAAAGGTTTGAAGAATACAAACTATGAGCAACTCTATGCCTTCCTTCTTCAAAATGAGAGACATGCCATGTTTGAAAAAAGGATTATTGATCAGTTCAAAGCTCAGGGAGAAACAAGCTCAACAAATAATTCAATTGCCTTTTACACAAATTTTGGGATTACCACCAAAGCTTCTCAAGTTGTACCAATGGGTAATGGTAATCATAAACTCATTCCAGATCCAATGTTCAAACAAGCTGATGCTGATGCAGGAATGGGAAACTTCATCAATCAACTGGCACTCATGATAAGTCAAAACATGAATTCTCTCCCACAAACCAACAACAACCTCAGAACAGCTTCTAACCCACACAATCAAGGTACTGTCAGAGATGGGAGGATTGTGGTGCAACCAGTTCAGGAAAGATAGTATGATCAGGGAAGAGGTGGAACTGGTAGAGGTTATGTTGCAAATCAGAATCGGGGAAGGAATGGAAATCAAGGTCAAGCTAAGCCGATCAAATGCTATAACTGTGGTGGTGAGGGACACATTGCAAGAAACTGCACATCTCCAAAACGTCCATAGAATGCTGAGTACTTCATCGATAAGATGCTGCTAGTACAAGCTCAGGACAATGGAGCAGCTTTGGATGAAGAGGAGTTACTGTTTCTTGCTGAAGGGAATGCCAAGACCTATGATGCTGACGTTGATGAACAGCCGATTCAGGAGATAGGTCATAATCATCAGAATGCCTTTCAAGTAGCTGATTGTAATGCTTTCGACTCTGATGTAGATGATGAACCTACTGCTCAAGCAATCTTCATGGCTAGCATCTCACCCATGGTGTCTCCAAAGGTCTCTCCCCCACAACAAACTGGTCCATCCAAAGACAAGATAATCTCAGAGGTACTAAAATTATATGATATTGTTGATGAGCAAAAGATGCATAATGAAGTACAATCTCTTGAGACTTATGAATCAGATGTTGATGATGTGGATAATAACAACATTGTCTCATATGATCAACATGTGAGGCAAAGTGATAGTAATACTGTACCAAGTAATGCATCTTCCGCAGTCAATAATGACTATGTCTTTGATGAATTCACTGCATGTGCTCCTGATGATTCCATTGCCTCTGAACTAAATGCTTATAAAGAACGTGTTGCGATTTATGAACAACGTGCTAAATTTGAGTTGACCACCCGTGAGCTGGAAATGGATGACCAAATGCGTACAATTATTAGAAAAAGTAAGTTTAAAGAAGAAGTATTAAAACAAGAGTTAAATTCCTTACAAGAAAAGCTTTCTAAAACTGCTAAGCAAAAACAAGAACTTCAGGAAAATGTGAAAATGCTTAAGCAAGAATTTAATGCTAAGGAATCAAAACTTTTGAAAGATTTTTCTAATCTTAAAACTTTGAAAAACAAGCTTGAAAACAAGTTGTACGTATAAGGAAACACCATTCAGACTGCTCACATGATCACTAAGCATAGAGTCTTAAGCGACAAGCATAGTATCCCCATTATTAAGGAATCCAAATCCGGAGTATGTTAAGAAAGCTAAAGAAGCCCAAAAGGTAATCTATGATGGGAATGAAATCCTTAAACCTAGACAAAAACCTAGTTGCACTGAGAGCACTGAAGAAGATAAGTAATTAGAAGATGTCACTAAAAGGAAATTGGATGAAAAACTTAAGAGCCCTTCTTGCATAGAGAAAAGAATCAGTTATAAAGCACCCAACTATTCTAAGGAAAATTGGATTGCCTTTAACAAGTTTAAGCCTCAAACACTGTTGACACCTGAACAAGTGTTCTGGAAAATGGACTTAGATAAACAGAAAGCGGAAAATATTGTTGAAACTAACCCTCCCCTTAGGAAAATGCCTAAAGCAACTGTGTATCCTCCCAATACACCAATGCATCTAGTCCCTAGAACTATTGCCACTAAAAGCAAGACCTTAATCAGTCAATATGTTATCTTTCAACTATTTGTTGATTTTGAGAAAACTTGCAAGAAAAGGATCACACCCACTGGTATAACTGAAGGAGAAAGGGGTTTTGAGCAAACCAAAGAATGTTATTTAACTGAAGTCATGCCTTTCTTTAAACAACTAAAAGATCAATTTGAGAGTCTTAAAAAGGGAATGAATTTAGACATTAAAGAAATGGAAAAGGAATTTGATGCGATGATAGTTGAGGTTAGTGATTATGAGCGAGCATTAAAATATAATGAGATTGAGAGGAAGAACTTGCATACACTGAATGAGAATCTGATTTCTAAATGTATTGCTCAAGATGTGTTTTTCACTGCTACAAATTGTTCCATTAATGCTTCTCAATTTCATGAATTATCTGTTGCTCTGAAAGTCTCCCATGATCGTGTCATTGAGCTTGAAAAGATTAACGCTAAACTAAACGAGAAAATTGAACTGGATGATCATGATAATTTGGTGAAACATCTTTCTAAACTAGAAGTTGATCATTTTGATCTACAACTAAAATATCAACATCTTAAAGAAAATGTTAAAACCTCAAACATCAAGACATCCTCAGATGCTCCAGAGTTTGATGCAGTTTTTCAAATAAACAAACGTGATGAACAGATTCAGGCTCATTGTAACACGATCAGAAAATTCAAAGCCCAAATCGCTCAATTAAAGGGCGAAAAGAACAATGTGACTGGTTCCCAAGTGCCCCCTCTTTTAGATTCTCAGAATTCACAAACGTTTCATCTTCAAAACTTAGTAAATTCATTACAAAAGGAAAACGAAAGTTTTCTAGAAGAAAATGAAAAGGTTAAACGTCATTTCAATGAGTTATTTGAATCAATAAAGGTTACTCGTAACAAAAACAACGAACAAATAGCTTCATTGCAAAAGGAGATTGAGAATCTGAAGAGTCAGGTAAAAGGGAAAATGCCAATGACCAATGGGGAGAATGGTGTATCAAAGGCTCATTCTAGTAACAAATATGTTGTGTCTGTGAAATATGTTCCCCCTCATCTCAGGAATAACAAACTTGCTATTCAAACATATTTCTCATGCCTTAAGGATTGTCTAGAATGTCTACGTGAGATTGTTGAAGAGGATAAATTAGAAAAACCACTTGACAATGCAATTGGACATGCATGCTCATATGCCAAACGATCTCAAGAAATTCTAGAATGTTTAATCATAATATGCCCAAAGTCTTTAGGTGGGAGAGTAAATCCTTTGATTCCAAGTTCTATGCCTAGTGCCAAGTATGATATTCATTCGATGCCCGATGTTTTGAATATGAACCTTAGTGTGCCTTCAAGAAGTTCAGATTACAGATCTGTTAATGCTAAGATAGCGAACTCATGTGTGCCTTCTAGAAGTACGAATCCCAGCACTTCTAGTGTTAAGAAAGTGAATCTTAGTGTGCCTGCATGTAGTTCAGATCCCAGCACATCTAAACAGGAGAAGCAAAAAGTAGCAAAACCAACTAATGTTCCCATTCCGTCTACAGGAGTAATCAGTGACATTAAAGCAAGCAAGTCAAAGTCTCAAGATAATACAAGGAATGATAGGACCTCGCAAGCTAAGAATGTGCATTGGAAAAGAGTAGAAGACCAACCTAGGAACTTTAATTTTGAGCCGAATAAAACGAATCGTGTTGATTCTAGTATTAGCCATAGGCGTACTGTAATTAATTCGAATTCTGATACTTTTTACAAACCTTGTAATGATGTCTGCTTGAATTCTGTTTCTACCCATGAATGTGGTGTGAATGTTTTGTCTAATGCTGTCAAAACCCCAGTTAACAATGTTAATGCAAAATATCATACTAAAAAGGCAAAAAGGAAAAAGCGTAAGAAAATTAGAAAACAGTGGAAGCCCACAGGAAGAATTTTTAGCAAGATAGGTAATCAATGGATACCTGTTGGCCGTAAAGTTAATCAGACAATGCCCACTAGAAAATGGATGACTACTGGTAGAACTATTTCCTTAAGAAGTGGACATACTTTGAATAGGGCAAATACGGACACTAGTACTGCATCTATTTATAATGATTCCATTACTTCAATTTCTGATATGGACATTTCTATTTCTGATGTGGGTGTTCCAATCTCTATTTCTAACCAAATGGAACCCATTCTTGCATGGGGATCCCAATTATCCAGTTATCCACTCTTGTCTGTGTTTAACTGCAGATCGTTCAAATCGTTCTGTGGTACCTGGACTCAGGCTGTTCCAAGCATATGACTGGCGACCGGTCACGGCTCATGAATTTCGTGAGCAAATTCATCGAGACTGTTAGATTCTGGAATGATCGTTTCGGTGCAATTATGGGTTATGGAGATTATGTTGTCGGTAAAAGTTTTATCTCCAGGGTATATTATGTAGAAGGTCTTGGTAATAACCTGTTCTCTGTTGGTCAATTCTGCGATTCTGATCTAGAAGTAGCCTTCAGAAAACATACTTGTTTCGTTAGAGAACTTGATGGTAAGGAACTTTTAAGAGGTTCACGTGGTTCAAATCTATAAACCATCTCTATCGAAGATATGATGAAGTCTTCTCCAATTTGCTTGCTTTCAAAGGCTTCTAAAACAAAGTCATGGTTATGGCATCGTCGTCTCAATCACTTGAACTTCGGCACCATCAATGATCTCTCCAGAAAGGACTTAGTTGTAGGTTTACCTAGACTTAAGTATGAAAAGGATCATCTTTGTTCAGCATGTCAACTGGGAAAAAGCAAGAAGTATGCCCATAAACCCAAACCTACTAACTCTGTCACAGAAGTTCTTCATACAATTTACATGGACTTATGTGGACCCATAAGAGTGCAGAATATCTTTGGGAAAAAATATGTGTTAGTTGTGGTTGATGATTTCTCTAGATTCACCTGGGTAAAATTCTTAAAGACAAAGGATGAAACTCCAGACATCATCATCAAACTCATCAAACAGCTGCAGGTTCGTCTTAACAAAACGGTCAGAATCATCCGAACAGACAATGGAACGGAGTTTGTTAACAAACAACTTAGTGAGTTTTATGAAAGTATTGGAATCAGTCATCAAAGAAGTGTTCCTCGAACTCCTCAACAGAACGGTGTAGTTGAAAGACGAAATCAAACTCTTGTGGAAGCTGCAAGGACAATGCTAATTTACTCAAAAGTTCCGTTGTTTCTCTGGGGTGAAGCTATCGCCACTGCATGCTACGCCCAAAATCGATCCCTAATTCACACTGCTCATGGAAAAACTCCATATGAACTTGTACACAATAGAAAACCTAATCTTTCATTCCTTCGTGTGTTCGGTGCATTGTATTATCCAGCTAATGAGGGCCAAGATTTAGGCAAACTTAAAGCTAAAGCAGACATTGGAGTGTTTGTAGGATATGTGCCAAACAAAAAAGGATACCGAATCTACAACAAGAGAACCTGAAATATCATGGAAACAATTTACGTTACATTTGATGAGCTGACCGGTCAAATGGCTCCTGGACAATCCAGTTCAGGACCCGTACTTCAAAACAGTCCCATTGGTTCATCCCTTGTTCCAAACTCTTCTCAAGAAACTCCATATGTACCTCCATCTGAAGATGATTTAAATAAATTGTTTGATGAACAGTATGAGCCAAGTGCTAATGAACTGACGATTCCTACAACAGAGGCTGCTCATATTCCTGTGAATGAAGTCAATCCTTCAGTCTCAATATCATTAAGCCAAGAAGCACCTGCTGCTGATCACTCCATCTCATCGACAAATCATCAATCTTCGAATGTACATCATGGAACTGTTTCTGGCATCAATGATGAAGACAATCCCTTTGCTACTCCTGAAGATGCTCCATTTGAAAACATATTTGCTCCTGAATCTTCATCAGAACCATCTTCTTCAGAAGACATCGACTCTGCTACGTCAGTCTCCCAACAACTGCCACATGAACACCTCAGAAAATGGACTCATGATCATCCATTAGACAACATCATTGGAAATCCCTCTCGTCCAGTATCAACACAGAAACAACTTGCAACCGATGCCTTATGGTGCTTCTTCAACTCCGTACTCTCTAAGATCGAACCAAAAGATGTTAAAACCGCCATGAATGAAGATAGCTGGTTCAATGCCATGCAAGACGAAATTCATGAGTTTGATCGACTTGATGTATGGGAGTTAGTACCTGCTCCAGATTGTGCTATGATTATTGCTCTAAAATGGATCTTCAAAGTGAAATTTGATGAGCATGGTGATGTATTGAAGAACAAGGCTCGATTAGTTGCTAAAGGATACCTTCAAGAGGAGGGTATAGACTTTGAAGAATCTTTTGCTCCTGTTGCTCGAATCGAGGCAATCAGAATCTTTTTGGCTAATGCTGCTAGTAAGAACATGGTAGTCTATCAAATGGACGTGAAAACGGCATTCCTGAATGGAGATCTTAAAGAAGTCGTCTATGTCAGCCAACCTGAAGGCTTTGTGGATCCAGAGTACCCTACCCACGTTTATCATTTGAAGAAGGCTCTTTACGGTTTAAAGCAAGCTCCAAGGGCATGGTATGATACACTATCAAAGTTTCTTCTATCTACCGGATTCAGCAAAGGAGTAGTTGATCCAACATTGTTCACCAGAAAGTCAGGCAAACATTTAATTCATGTTCAAATTTATGTTGATGATATCATTTTTGCCTCGACTGACCCCAATGAGTGTGACTGTTTTTCAAACGAAATGAGTTCAAAATTTCAAATGTCAATGATGGGACAAATGTCATTTTTCTTGGGATTACAAATTTCACAAAGTCCCGGAGGCATCTTCATAAATCAATCTAAATATGCAAATGAGATTTTAAAGAAATTTGGATTTGATTCAAGTAACCCTGTTGACACTCCCATGATTGAACGAACTAAACTAGATGAGGACCTCTCAGGGATCATGGTAGACCAAACAAAATATCGTAGTATGATTGGATCCCTGATGTACCTCACAGCTAGTAGACCAGACATCTTGTTCGCTGTTTGCATGTGTGCTAGATACCAGGCTAAGCCTACTAAAAGGCACCTTGAAGCGGTTAAACGGGTCTTTCGGTATCTCCAAGGAACCATCAATATGGGACTTTGGTACCCGAAAGACACCAGTATGTCACTAACAGCATATGCAGATGCAGATCATGCAGGGTGTCAAGATACTCGTCGAAGTACGTCCGGAGGTGCTCAGTTTTTGGGTGATAAGCTTGTGAGCTGGTCCTTAAAGAAGCAAACGAGTACTTCTATTTCCTCTACAGAGGCTGAATACATAGCCATGTCATCTTGTTGTGCTCAAATCCTATGGATGAGATCCCAATTATCTGACTATGGCTTTGAATTTAACAAAATCCCTCTGTACTGTGATAATAAAAGTGCTATTGCTCTCTCATGCAACAACGTATAACACTCAAGAGCAAAGCACATCGACATTCGACATCATTTCATCAGGGAACAAGTGGAAAAAGGTGTGGTGGAACTCTATTTTGTAAGGACTGAATACCAGTTAGCAGACATCTTCACCAAAGCTCTTCCAAGAGAACATTTTGAGTTTATTCTTCCACGTCTTGGCTTGAAAAGCCTTCAACCAGAAACACTCAAACATCTTCAGGAGGAAGACGAGGAGTAAAGGTCTATCTTCATCTATCTCTTGTAAATATTTTTTCGAAAAACAAAATACAAAATTATAAAACTCTCAAAAATCAAATAGAAAATTATAAAACTTTCAAAATCCATAAAAAATCTGAAAAATTCAAAAATCTTCAAAAAATATTGTCAATTTGTCATGTTTTTCTCAGTTCGATAATATCTACGGTCTTTGTGCTGTCATTCAAAGAATGACACGGGACTTTAGATGTTGTTCGAATTCTTAAAAAAAAAAAAAAAAAAAAAAAAAAGAGAGAAAGAGAAACAATGGTTTATTGTCATTTCTGGCAGTAACCCGCTTTTCAAAGAAAGAACAGAGCCATACTTTATCATGTTTTCAAAATTCCATGCTCTGATTCTTTAAACATATATCTGCTGAAAACTAACTGTTTTTGAAAAATAACTTGGACTCTATTTTTGATAATCATCTGGACTTATTTGTCAAAATATCTATCTCTCAAACAACAACCTATGTCATTGTTTGAGGGGGAGAATGATTTCAATTAAATTAAAAAGTTATTTGTCATTCAATTGTTTTTCAAAAGATATTCATGCATGTTTAATCAATGGAGTTTTAAAGTCTTAATATCCGATCCTTATCAGTTAAAACGCTTTCATAATCAAGTCACAATTCTCCTTAAAAGGTTTCAAAATCAATTTAAATCTACAAGAGATCACAAATCTCAAATGATTTGATAATTGATATCGGGGGAGAATTTGTGATTTAAATTGGATTTAAACTGATAATTTGGTAAATGGTTTTATAAGGATGTACAAGCTCTCCTTCCCACATGTGCCAAACGATTTCAAATTTTCAAATTTTCCATGCACATGTTGAGGGGGAGCATTTATCTTAAACCACAAAGATCCTAAACGTGATCAATTTATATCAATGTGCATGTTCCCTCTAGTATGTGCAAAAATCTCTTCAAACCTTGATGCACATATTGAGGGGGAGCAAAATTGTGAAAACCTCATCCTTCCCGAAAATGCTTTATCTACTTGTTTTGATTAGGGAAGTGATGATTGATATCTTTTAGAAAATAGACTTCAAAGAAGTTAACTCTTTCTCTTGCCTCCGTGTGCAAAACGATTTCAATCACTTGATGCACATGTTGAGGGGGAGCTCTTGTTCTAAAAATATCAAAAACAATTCAGGTACAAAATACTTTGATAATATATCACAAGTATCTGGATTGATTTTCAAATGGTTTTCAATTGGTTCCAATGGCAGATGAACAATACCAAATAGATCGACCAACTTTTCTTTATGTATGGTGATATAAGGATGATAAGGTTAGGTATTTGTTCCCATGATCCGCCAGAACCGGAGGGATCTACCCAGGGACTATCCACTAGTTAGTGTAGAGTTCTTAGGTATGATGATAAAAGGAGAAAAATGAGATATGGGAAGAGTGCGGACTGAGACTGAGCTAGTACTGGAACAAACCCAACAAGGTTCTTATTGTGAAGTCTCGGTAAGCACTGAAGGGGTTGAAGAATGAAAAAGAATTGAATGAGAAAAGGGTGAAAACAAATAGCCCTCCATATATTCAACCTTAGGGCAGAAACCGGGTTCAATTCATATGCTATTGATGGTAACATCGGTATTGAAGACAAGACGTCATGGACCCAGTGACGCACTGCACTTCAACTTTCCAAACCACTCAAGTTCCTCTTAAAAGGACTTGTTTCATTCTCACGGGGAACCGACATTATCTATCGACTTTCTCTTAGAGATTGTTGATATTGAAGAAGGAGACCTTCTCCCTAGTCTCCGATATAGGATCCAAATATGCACAAAATTGAGTCTAGAGCCACGAGATCATCAGTAAATCTCATTAGGACACTTTCAATGAAGACTCTCTGTTTCACACAATGTGGAAAGAGAAATTATATCTTGAGTCCTACGCATTATCCTTGTGGTATTGCCAGAACATCCGAGTGATATGTGAACATATTCACAATGAAGATGGAAAGCCTTCTGGAGCCAACATCAAACAAGCTCCTGGTAGGTGGCATGTGAGATCTATTATATAGATCAACCATGTGACAACTGAACAGAAACAATGGGGCGATTCAATCTCTTGAATCAATCCTGGTTCAGGTTATGGATTGACGGATTCCTTTGAAAAACCGGTCATTGTGCTTTAAAAACTCTTTTCCTTAGCACATCGACCGTGTACAATTATTTCAAATCAAAAGGTGTTTTATGATTGATAATTGATTTTTCATTAAAACCTTCGTTGTATTGCAAAAACAATTTCTATTGAGCAATGCACGATTGTTTTTCTAAATCTTTTTTCATCAATCAGTGAATCTCTATTCGCTGGTTCACTCACTCCATGTTGTCTTCTTTGAGACGTTCCGGTTTGAGAACAGCTAGAGCAGCTGCGAAACCCTGTCAAGGAAATTCTTTGGAATCTTACCTGTTCACAGGCAGTACTTGTACTGATCAACGGGGAACCGTGGGCCGTGTACCTCAATTCAACGAAAGTGGTCAAACACACTTTCGTACGCTTTATTGCTAACTGTTGTATGCAGGTACGCCCTACGTTTGCAGCTGATCAGAATGATGCGGTCAATCCTTAGCCGCATGCTTACACCACACATTCATCTCGAAAGAAATCATGATTAGTGCATCAATGACTCTGATATTTTCACTCCATGCTTCTGCTACGCTGCCGCCAATATCATGAATCAACGAAAGCTTCCGCTACTCTGATGAGAAGATATCATGATCCAGAATGTGAGCATGTCGGTCCGAAAGTCACAACATCACAAAATTCCAACACCACAGTGGATGTCTCAGAGATTTTTAATAGCTGATGATCTCAAAAGCTGGCTCAAAATTATTATCACGTGGATCAGTAAAAGACCTCCACTTAGATTAACCAAACATGCAATGAGAAGATTCAATGACTACGAGCTTCGGAGCAATGTACTACATCATGAATGCAAGAACAATATTTAATGTAATATCGGTTTGTATTCTATGTAATTTTAGTACATGAATGAGGTGACCTCCCTTAGGGGGAGATTGTTAGGAATTAGAAATTCCAGGTATTAAAGAGTCGGTCATCTCAAGTATATGTAATCGTTAGAGTACCCTACCCACGTTTATCATTTGAAGAAGGCTCTTTACGGTTTAAAGCAAGCTCCAAGGGCATGGTATGATACACTATCAAAGTTTCTTCTATCTACCGGATTCAGCAAAGGAGTAGTTGATCCAACATTGTTCACCAGAAAGTCAGGCAAACATTTAATTCATGTTCAAATTTATGTTGATGATATCATTTTTGCCTCGACTGACCCCAATGAGTGTGACTGTTTTTCAAACGAAATGAGTTCAAAATTTCAAATGTCAATGATGGGACAAATGTCATTTTTCTTGGGATTACAAATTTCACAAAGTCCCGGAGGCATCTTCATAAATCAATCTAAATATGCAAATGAGATTTTAAAGAAATTTGGATTTGATTCAAGTAACCCTGTTGACACTCCCATGATTGAACGAACTAAACTAGATGAGGACCTCTCAGGGATCATGGTAGACCAAACAAAATATCGTAGTATGATTGGATCCCTGATGTACCTCACAGCTAGTAGACCATACATCTTGTTCGCTGTTTGCATGTGTGCTAGATACCAGGCTAAGCCTACTAAAAGGCACCTTGAAGCGGTTAAACGGGTCTTTCGGTATCTCCAAGGAACCATCAATATGGGACTTTGGTACCCGAAAGACACCAGTATGTCACTAACAGCATATGCAGATGCAGATCATGCAGGGTGTCAAGATACTCGTCGAAGTACGTCCGGAGGTGCTCAGTTTTTGGGTGATAAGCTTGTGAGCTGGTCCTTAAAGAAGCAAACGAGTACTTCTATTTCCTCTACAGAGGCTGAATACATAGCCATGTCATCTTGTTGTGCTCAAATCCTATGGATGAGATCCCAATTATCTGACTATGGCTTTGAATTTAACAAAATCCCTCTGTACTGTGATAATAAAAGTGCTATTGCTCTCTCATGCAACAACGTATAACACTCAAGAGCAAAGCACATCGACATTCGACATCATTTCATCAGGGAACAAGTGGAAAAAGGTGTGGTGGAACTCTATTTTGTAAGGACTGAATACCAGTTAGCAGACATCTTCACCAAAGCTCTTCCAAGAGAACATTTTGAGTTTATTCTTCCACGTCTTGGCTTGAAAAGCCTTCAACCAGAAACACTCAAACATCTTCAGGAGGAAGACGAGGAGTAAAGGTCTATCTTCATCTATCTCTTGTAAATATTTTTTCGAAAAACAAAATACAAAATTATAAAACTCTCAAAAATCAAATAGAAAATTATAAAACTTTCAAAATCCATAAAAAATCTGAAAAATTCAAAAATCTTCAAAAAATATTGTCAATTTGTCATGTTTTTCTCAGTTCGATAATATCTACGGTCTTTGTGCTGTCATTCAAAGAATGACACGGGACTTTAGATGTTGTTCGAATTCTTAAAAAAAAAAAAAAAAAAAAAAAAAAAATGAGAGAAAGAGAAACAATGGTTTATTGTCATTTCTGGCAGTAACCCGCTTTTCAAAGAAAGAACAGAGCCATACTTTATCATGTTTTCAAAATTCCATGCTCTGATTCTTTAAACATATATCTGCTGAAAACTAACTGTTTTTGAAAAATAACTTGGACTCTATTTTTGATAATCATCTGGACTTATTTGTCAAAATATCTATCTCTCAAACAACAACCTATGTCATTGTTTGAGGGGGAGAATGATTTCAATTAAATTAAAAAGTTATTTGTCATTCAATTGTTTTTCAAAAGATATTCATGCATGTTTAATCAATGGAGTTTTAAAGTCTTAATATCCGATCCTTATCAGTTAAAACGCTTTCATAATCAAGTCACAATTCTCCTTAAAAGGTTTCAAAATCAATTTAAATCTACAAGAGATCACAAATCTCAAATGATTTGATAATTGATATCGGGGGAGAATTTGTGATTTAAATTGGATTTAAACTGATAATTTGGTAAATGGTTTTATAAGGATGTACAAGCTCTCCTTCCCACAACGATTTCAAATTTTCAAATTTTCCATGCACATGTTGAGGGGGAGCATTTATCTTAAACCACAAAGATCCTAAACGTGATCAATTTATATCAATGTGCATGTTCCCTCTAGTATGTGCAAAAATCTCTTCAAACCTTGATGCACATATTGAGGGGGAGCAAAATTGTGAAAACCTCATCCTTCCCGAAAATGCTTTATCTACTTGTTTTGATTAGGGAAGTGATGATTGATATCTTTTAGAAAATAGACTTCAAAGAAGTTAACTCTTTCTCTTGCCTCCGTGTGCAAAACGATTTCAATCACTTGATGCACATGTTGAGGGGGAGCTCTTGTTCTAAAAATATCAAAAACAATTCAGGTACAAAATACTTTGATAATATATCACAAGTATCTGGATTGATTTTCAAATGGTTTTCAATTGGTTCCAATGGCAGATGAACAATACCAAATAGATCGACCAACTTTTCTTTATGTATGGTGATATAAGGATGATAAGGTTAGGTATTTGTTCCCATGATCCGCCAGAACCGGAGGGATCTACCCAGGGACTATCCACTAGTTAGTGTAGAGTTCTTAGGTATGATGATAAAAGGAGAAAAATGAGATATGGGAAGAGTGCGGACTGAGACTGAGCTAGTACTGGAACAAACCCAACAAGGTTCTTATTGTGAAGTCTCGGTAAGCACTGAAGGGGTTGAAGAATGAAAAAGAATTGAATGAGAAAAGGGTGAAAACAAATAGCCCTCCATATATTCAACCTTAGGGCAGAAACCGGGTTCAATTCATATGCTATTGATGGTAACATCGGTATTGAAGACAAGACGTCATGGACCCAGTGACGCACTGCACTTCAACTTTCCAAACCACTCAAGTTCCTCTTAAAAGGACTTGTTTCATTCTCACGGGGAACCGACATTATCTATCGACTTTCTCTTAGAGATTGTTGATATTGAAGAAGGAGACCTTCTCCCTAGTCTCCGATATAGGATCCAAATATGCACAAAATTGAGTCTAGAGCCACGAGATCATCAGTAAATCTCATTAGGACACTTTCAATGAAGACTCTCTGTTTCACACAATGTGGAAAGAGAAATTATATCTTGAGTCCTACGCATTATCCTTGTGGTATTGCCAGAACATCCGAGTGATATGTGAACATATTCACAATGAAGATGGAAAGCCTTCTGGAGCCAACATCAAACAAGCTCCTGGTAGGTGGCATGTGAGATCTATTATATAGATCAACCATGTGACAACTGAACAGAAACAATGGGGCGATTCAATCTCTTGAATCAATCCTGGTTCAGGTTATGGATTGACGGATTCCTTTGAAAAACCGGTCATTGTGCTTTAAAAACTCTTTTCCTTAGCACATCGACCGTGTACAATTATTTCAAATCAAAAGGTGTTTTATGATTGATAATTGATTTTTCATTAAAACCTTCGTTGTATTGCAAAAACAATTTCTATTGAGCAATGCACGATTGTTTTTCTAAATCTTTTTTCATCAATCAGTGAATCTCTATTCGCTGGTTCACTCACTCCATGTTGTCTTCTTTGAGACGTTCCGGTTTGAGAACAGCTAGAGCAGCTGCGAAACCCTGTCAAGGAAATTCTTTGGAATCTTACCTGTTCACAGGCAGTACTTGTACTGATCAACGGGGAACCGTGGGCCGTGTACCTCAATTCAACGAAAGTGGTCAAACACACTTTCGTACGCTTTATTGCTAACTGTTGTATGCAGGTACGCCCTACGTTTACAGCTGATCAGAATGATGCGGTCAATCCTTAGCCGCATGCTTACACCACACATTCATCTCGAAAGAAATCATGATTAGTGCATCAATGACTCTGATATTTTCACTCCATGCTTCTGCTACGCTGCTGCCAATATCATGAATCAACGAAAGCTTCCGCTACTCTGATGAGAAGATATCATGATCCAGAATGTGAGCATGTCGGTCCGAAAGTCACAACATCACAAAATTCCAACACCACAGTGGATGTCTCAGAGATTTTTAATAGCTGATGATCTCAAAAGCTGGCTCAAAATTATTATCACGTGGATCAGTAAAAGACCTCCACTTGGATTAACCAAACATGCAATGAGAAGATTCAATGACTACGAGCTTCGGAGCAATGTACTACATCATGAATGCAAGAACAATCTTTAATGTAATATCGGTTTGTATTCTATGTAATTTTAGTACATGAATGAGGTGACCTCCCTTAGGGGGAGATTGTTAGGAATTAGAAATTCCAGGTATTAAAGAGTCGGTCATCTCAAGTATATGTAATCGTTAGAAAGCTCGTAGTCGTAGTTATTTTAAGTTAAGTGGTATTTAGTTTAGTAACACCGTGGAGGACGGACGGGGTCTTTACCCACTGTATGCCTGATCCACAGCCCGTTGTGTGGCGTTTTATTGTAAGACTATAAATACTCTCTACCTTCCAAGGTAGAGAGTTGGAGCTCATAATAAAATTTTTCTTTCTCTCACTAAAGTTCTCAAACCTCTAACTTTCTCTCTCTAAACATCATTTTATACGCCACCTTGTGTTCATGGTTTGATGTGTATGTGAAATCCAATAGCTTACAATAATCCTTGTAAACCCTCACTTGAGGGTTGGTTGTTTAATTCACTCTTCACACTTTACGCATAACTCTTCTATAGTATCATACGTGTGTGTGTGTTATTGTTCATCCGATCACTTCTCTTCTATTTCTTATATTGATGCTTGTGTTACTAAAATGGGAACCTAACAAGTTGACATCATATTCTAGGTTATACGTAGAGACTTCCAGGCTTATCCATCGATTTCGTTATACGTTGTGATATCATTTATTAAGGTGAGTCATAGCCCCTACTCTTTTAATGCTTGTTTTACAAACTCTTTGGGGAGATACATGCTCAACTACTTGCTTTTACTATTACAAATACTCAAAGCATTTATACTTGATTGCATTATACTTGATTACGTTATACTTGAAAACATTATACTTGATTGCGTTTACATGATTATGTTATACTAAACACTAAAGTCTCCCAACATAAACGGAGCAGTCCAATTCTAAAGTCTCCCAACATAAACGGAGCAGTCCAATTCGAAAGTCTCCCAACATAAACGGAGCAGTCCAATTTGAAAGTCTCCCAATATAAACGGAGCAATCCAATTTGAAAGTCTCCCTTATCGACGGAGCAACACTAAGTGCAATAATGTGAACTATTATGACTGTATGTGTGCTTGACTATAAAATGTACTATATTTTAGCAGTGGGTTGTAAACACACAGGTTGCAAGTTTTGTATGGGCGGGATTTGCAACTGAGTGGATTAACAATGCCTTTGCTGTGTGAATATTCTTTAAAGGCTTTTCAACTTATTCAAAACAAACTCTATGAACTCACCAACCTTTGTGTTGACACTATAAGCATGTTTATCTCAGGCCAATAAGACGATAGCTGTTGCATAGAACATAGAGTCGCACGACATATTTTGAAGACTTATGCTTTTATCATTTACCATTCGAAACATTTATGTATTATACTTTGGGACCTCATTGTTTGTAACTCTGATTTCATTTATCAAATGGTAACTTTTCAAAACGTCTCATTTAGAGGTCGTTTTCTATAACTTGTACTTTGTATTATGAAGTAGCACCCTAATGACACAATCTTCCGCTGCGGTATTTTGGGGGTGTTACATCAATTTCCCCCGATAATGCTCGTATTTTATATAATTTATATGGATTTACGTTTATTTTCCTTTGTATTTCACTTTCAGGTAAATTACAAGCATTGGAGCTAATGAGACGCGGATTTGGAGATTTTCTTAGAGATTTATGATAGTATGCCCACTGTGAAGAAGCTACAGCGTAACTCCATCTCTCACATTACGCCGTAGCTAGTGCGTTGACTCAGAAGACCAACTCAGCATCAATTACGGCGTAACTCCCAACTAAGGATTACACCGTAACCAACTAGGTCAAGAAATATTTCACGCCGCCATCAGATACGCCGTAACTCCTTCCTATGATTACGGTGTAATCATACCAAATGTAACATGTATTGAAGATACGGTTTAACCCTTCCCAAGATTTACGCCGTAACCAGCTTGCCGAGAGCATAATTGAGGAATTATTGAGGTTACGGCGTAACTCTCAACTCAATTTACACCGTAACTAGATCGTGCCTATAAATACCGGCCCTAATTCTGCATTTGACATCATTCACTTCACACCAAAAAGCAGAGAACGTCAAGAGGGGTCCAAAGGAACATATGAAGAGCATACAGAGCCATCTCCAAGGGAGAAATCACTCCCTAACGATAAGCATTAGCGATTATTTTATCTTTTACTTTCGATTCATGTATTTCATTATGTCAAACATTGAATCTTTGGTTTCTTTTAATATGATCGGCTAAGCACCTTTGGTGCTAGCCTAGTTATCATTCCTTAATTGTTTTGTTTACGTTTACATGCTTCCGTATAATTATTTCTAGTGTATGCATGCATAGTTCGTTGGTAGCTACCCTAGCTTCGGTAGTTTTGAATGACGGTAGTATCTAGTTGCTTAGGAGAATTGACCAACTGACCATAAGTAGTTAGGTTGAGTTGGGGAGGGTAAGAATTGACCAATTGACGACCCTTCTTCGCTTGTGCGAACTGACCAAATGATTACCTGCCGTTTGGATGAACTTAAGAAGTTAGGGATGAGTGTCTAAGATGCTAGCGCCCGGGCACTCATTGTTACGAATCTTGCACGTAGAGGTACTTAATGACTTGGCTTAGGGGACTAAAAACAACTGGACTTTCAAGGGTAGTAGCTTGATCTCCGGTGGAAGCCTTTGTCTGTCCTAGCGACTTAAACCCCCACTTGAATCAATTGGAAGTAGTAAGACATGAACATAACATGATAGGATGAGTAACTAGGTTAGCACACTTTACCTCTATTGATCACAACTCTACCTTATTTACTTGCTTTTATTTCTTGTTTTCTATTTAATTAATCATTTCAATACTTAAAACAATTAAAACCAGTGACACCTAGACTTAATTAGAATCCGCTCACATAGCTCTTGGGACGACCTCGGTTTTACCGATTACTACACTACACACGACCGGGTACACTGCCCGTGAATGCATAAGGTGGACCATAGGTAAACGAGACTTTATAAATGTAAAAACCTGGTCAGAAAACTTGCATCAAGTTTTTGGCGCCACTGTCGGGGAGTTATATTAGGATTTTTTTATTAAGTCTTTTATTTTTGTTTTATTTTGAATTTTCTGTTTTCTCACGATTTCAAGTTTCAAGTACTATGGAAGTTGTGAACATTGATGACCTAACTCTTGAGAAATATTTGGCATTGACTAGGGATGAACAAGGGTTGGGGATCGTTAGGTCGACTATCGCTGACGATTTTCAGTTCGAAATCAAGCCACAATTTATGAGGGAGTTTAGTGCAAATCCCTTCTCCGGAAGCATTACCGATGATGCTTACGAGCACTTAGATAACGTGGAATATATTGTCAGCTTATTTAAAATTCCAAGAGTCTCGAACGATGTTTTCATGCTACTTGTGTTCCCTATTTCACTTACTGGAGCTGCTAGAAGATGGGTCGATAGATTACCAGCCGGAACCGTTAATACTTGGGCCCTCCTAAAAAATTACTTCATTCAAAAGTATTGTCCTCCATCTAGGACAGTAAAGTAACTCGAAGAAATCCATAATTTCAAGCAGGAGGGCGATGAAACGCTATACCAAGCCTGGGAAAGATACAACGAACTCTTGTTCAAGTGCCCTACTCATGTAGCCAGCAAAAGGTGAATGTCTTCTACAAAGGTTTAAACATCTCCTCGAGACAAATGCTCGATTCGCAGGGACCAATACCTGGAATAACTCCCACAAGGGCTTTAGAAACTATTCAAAAGATGGCTGACCACTCTTATAAGTGGCAAAACGGAGGAAGCAATAGAAGTATAAGTGGGAGTGCGGAAGGCCTTGCAGCAATAAATAACAAACTCGAGAGTCTTGGTAGAGACATGAAGAAGATAAAGGAAAATGTGCACTCTATACAAGTTGGTTTCAATAAATGCGATGACACTCACCCTGCCAAGGAGTGCCCGTTTAAAGAAGAAGTCAAGAGGATTGAAGAGGTAAAATATGGGAATGGTAGGTCGTTCAACGGATATAATGGTAACGGAGCTAAATACCGTGAAAGATCCCCAGGATACTATACGAGAATCAACAATAACCCTTCTAAACCAAGTCTTGAAGGGTTGGTGCATAAACATATCGAGGAATCTACTAAAAAAATGACAGGTTCAAAGAATGGATGGTTAAGGTGAAAGAAGACACAGATATGAACTTACAGAATCAGGATGCCACAATTAAAAACCTTGAGACCCAAATTGGGTAGCTGGCTAAAAATCTCGGAACCAAGAATGATGAAGCTGTTGCATGCAAGGCCGTATTTGCACAAGACAAGCCGGAGGAAGAGCAGCGCACCTCTACCATCGCTAATGACCTTTGTGGGATTAATTACTTAAGAAAAGATGACACATCTGAAGATGAAGAAAACCTGCCAAGCCAACTTCCTTAAAAGGAACTCTATCAAGAAAGTTTTATGTTGCCGTGCACTATCGGTAACTTAAAAATTCCCACTTTAGCTGATTTGGGGGCTGGATTAAATCTTATTTCCACTTCATTGTTTGATACCTTAAAACTTACCAATTTAAAAGAAACAACAATGATGATTGAAATGGCTGATTCTTTTAAAGCTGTACCTTGGGGGGTTGTTGATAATGTTCTTCTAAAAATTGGCAAATTCCTTTTTCCTACTGATTTTGTGGTTATTGACATGGGCAAGCGAGAGAATTACAACTTAATTGTTGGAAGGCCATTTCTAGCCACTTGTCGCGCTCATATAAAAGTTTTTGAAAACAAATTTCTTTAGGAACTGAAGGGGAACAAATTACTTTTAACATGAATGAACAATTGAATCCTCGTTTGGAATTTTCAAAAAAGGTTGACGTTGTCAATTTCCCGTTACTTGACCCACCTTTATGCCATGACCTAGGGACTAACAATTGTAAGCAATATGTTGATAGTTGTAAACAGGAACAGGGAACAAGTGGTCCAATTGGGGGCATCAAAGAAGCTCCAGACCTTAACAAGCATTGTTGCATTCCTATAATGGCGGAACATGACGGATCTATGGAAGCATGGCCCACGTGTAACCCTTTTCGCGAGTATTGTAACGGGGATATGAATGTAGAAGAATGGATGTGCCCTAACGAGATTAAGAGACATGACATAAAGTTTGGGAATCTATCCTTTGAAGATTGGTACAAAGTGAGATTTGGGGACTCGAACGTCAATACAGGTCTGGTCAAACAACTAAAACGCGATTACAATGAATATCATCTTCCAAATACGAAGACCGCTGACGAAGGATCAACTATGAGTGCCACCATTGATAATAATAATTCTATGATTGAAGACAACGACTACGGAAATTCGTGTCTATCATTCAACGAATGGCTTTTGCAAAAGTTTGATACCTGCAGCGTCGGCAACACAGTCAGAAAAAGAGTTTTTGTCGACTGAATGAATGATTGCCGCCAAGAAATGGAGGAAGTGGACAAAGTTCGAAGGCCACCGTAAAGCCCCATGGCTTTGAGTCTAACTTAAAGACTCGGTAATAAAGAAAAGTGCTCTTTCGGAAGGCAACCCGAATTATCCTTTTTATTTATTTTATTTCATTTTTTGTTGGGTTTTGTGTTTTTAACAAATTTTGCAAGAAATTGGAGATGAATTTACAAGTGTCTGAAATGGGGACCAGATCTGTCCAACAGTTACGGCGTAACACGCCACCATGGTTACGCCGTAACACATCATCAGTAGCGATTCTCTCCAAAGCATTACCCATTACGGCGTAACCACATCCCATGGTTACGCCATAGCTACTCTCCAGTAGCGACTGCCAGTTTTTGCCACAATTATGGCGTAACTCCTTTATTGGGGTACGACGTAATTATCCTACAGTTCTAATTCTTTCTATAATAACATAATAACCTTGTATTAGTTATTCAATGAACTTTGTGGGTATGATCCATGTAAGCCCTCACGAGACTACACTCGTCCACTTGGGACACCAAGTGGTTTAAAAGGCTTGTTGCATATGCTAAATGTAACCGTGATTCCTACGAAAGTGAGTTAGATTTCCTTTTGTTTTTCTTTTTCTTTTTTTTAGAATTATGCTTGTTGGTTAGTGTGATTTCAGGGAATGAAGTTTGCTCGTGGATGCTTAAGTGAAAGCACGATTCTCTTCGTGGGCCTTCTTCCTTTTTGGAGTAAATTTCAGGGAAGTTCTCGCTCTAATTCTACTTTCTCTTCACCTTTATTTAACTTTTAGTACAAAAGGGACTTTGTACATTTCAAGTGGGGGACGGGAGTAGAATTATTACTTGAACTTTAGTGCCCTCGTTTTTCTAGTTTATTTTGAAAAATTATGCCATTTTTAAAATTTTTGACATGTTTTTCTTAACCTAACTAGATTAGACCTTAGCCGAGCACATTATAACCCTTGATATTTTATGGTGAGATTAGCCTTTGTTAGCCGTAACATTTTTATTAGAAGTGATGGTCATTCAAGTTTAGGAACTTTGTAACGTGTGTTAGATATCGTGATAGAATAGTCAACGGGCTCGTGGATTGGGCTAAGCTAAATGGCTAGAAGTTATGTTAAGCTAGCCTTGTATAAGTTGTCATCCAATCCATGTCCAACTCATATCCACGAAGCCCATCCCAAAGCTCATTAGGGCATTTGTAAGGAACTATAAATACCCCTCAAAGTCTCATTTGAGGGGTGTGCTTGAGTGTGTGTGTGTGTGTTTTTCATATGAATATTGTTTTCATCTTCTTTACTTTATCTCTCTAAAACATTCATATCATCATTCAAGTCACCATATCTTTTCTTCATCTTTCTAGTTATATTGTGTGAAATGGTTTGATAAAAGGGTTTTAACAAGTGGTATCAGAGCCAGGTTATAATTGTGGTATTGAGATTGAGAAAGTTAAAACGGTCAATCGCGAAGTTAAGACCGCGAATGCTAAATTGACCGCTGAGCTTGAGAGTTACAAGGAGAACGCAAAAGCTTTTGAATTTCACAAAAACAAAGAGTCAGAATTAGAAATTGGTTATCGAGATTCCGTTTTAATAGAAAATCAATTGCAAATCAAGTATAACACGCTTGATGTGAATTTGAACTTAAAAAATAAAATCTTTAAACAAGGAAATTTCTGAACTAAAAGACTAACTTTCTAAACAAAAAGCAACGTATTCTAATCTTGAAAAAGAGAAGAAACACTTGATTGCTGATTTTTCCAAATGAGAAGATTCTCTTCTTGATGAAATTCTTGATAAAGATGAAAAAATCAAAAAATTGGAAAATTTGCTTGTTACAATGGGTCATTAAGCTAAATCAACTAATATGCTGATTAATCAAACAAACCCGTATTTTCATACAACACAAAAAATGGCTCTTGGTAACTCACCTCCTTGTTTCCTCAAGAAAGCTCAGAAAGATCAGAATGTTTTGAATAATGGACAACCTCTGCATGAACCCATAATTGTTCATGATTCTCTTGAAACATTAGAACTATCTGATGAGAGTAGATCAAAAATGCAACAAAAGAATCCAGATCTAAAACCAATTGATTATAACAAATGGAACAAAATTAATGGAATTACTTTTGTGTCTCAAAAAGAAAAGTCAAAGTTTTCCATAACACCTAGTGTTTCAAACAATGAGTCAAAATCAGTTTCAAAATCAGTTTCAAAACCAGTTGTTGTCTCAAAATCTCTTTCGAACATTGAACAAATGTCTTCAAACAATCCTTTTAACACAAGTGATGCGAGAAGTATTTTAGACAATGTAAAAACTCGAATTGCGGATCTTCAAGAGACAGTTAAAACTAAAACCAATATTACTACTAACATCTGGTTTACTTGTCATGATGACGAAACAAAAGCGTTTTTTGAAACTCAAATTGCCCCTCCGCTTAATAACATCAATTCGAGGGTAATTCATTTTGAACAAGCGTTTTTGAAAGAAACAGGTGACTTTGTCAAGGACCATAAATCCCTGGTAAAGCAAGCTAATGAAAGTTTTGAACACATCAAAGTTTTGGAAAATTTGAATGATTCTCTCTTCGAAGATGTTATAACAACTGATATCATGTCCATTATCTTACAAACATATTCTGTTGAAGATCATGAAAGACTCCAGTCTGAGACCTCCGCAATTGTTTCAAAATATGAAAAAGCTCTTAAAAAACTTGAAAAAGAAAACGTGTCCTACTTTAAACAACTTGATCGAAAAATCGAGGAATGCAAGTATGACAAACTGTCGTATGAGCGTGCCTACAAGGACATGAAAGAGCAAAATGATCTTTTGAGAGCTCAGCTGGGAAGTCAAAAAGGAAAGGCTGTGGATACTAAGTTTGCAAAACCATTGACTGAGGAGAAAGCAAATGTTCCAAAACCGGTTTTCAAACCAAAAATGTCTATTTCTCAGCCTCCTCCAAAAGTCAATGAGAAAAATGATTTTTCAAAAATAGTCACTCCATAGTCCTTGCCTATTAAAAAGAGAATTATCAAAGGTTTTGAAAAAGAAAAAGAGGTTGCTGAAAAACCAAAAGTGATTACACCTGGCATTTCTAAGACTAGTACACAAAATGTGACCAAAAATCCAGTTAAAGAATCAGTTGGTTCTAACGACATGGTCAACAATCACTATCTAGAAGAAGCTAGGAAAAAGGCATAGACTCGAAAAGACGGAATCTTAGGTGCAACATCTAGGGTGATGAATTCTACAGGATTTCAAGGCACTGCTAGTAGTAGTAAACCATTACCTAGGAACACTCAACATAAGACTAGGGATTGGCTTGCATCTAAGAGTAGTTGCGCAAAAGAAAATGCTATGCACGTAGAAAACAACACTAGAAAATCTGAGTCTTTTTCGAACAAGAAAAACTTTCCAAATGAATGTAGTGACAAAGTTAAAGTTGTTGTTTTAAACAAGAATGTTGAATTTGTCTGTCCTATATGTCAAAAATGTGTCTTTTCAGCTAATCATGATGCATGTCTTGCCCAATATCTAAAGAAAGTAAAATCACATGCTAAGGTTTAATCCACTAAGACACCAAACAAAAACAAACCCGTTGACAAGATAAATATGGATAAGAAACCTAAAAGGTGGATCTCTTCAGGACGTAGTTTTTCTAAAAATGAGTCTTCCGTTGCATCTGAAAAGAAAACAACTCCTAGATCTTGCCTTAGGTGGATTCCCACGGGAAAAGTTTTAAACAAAGTAGGTCTTAGATGGATTCCCACAGGAAAGACTTTTGATACTTGCACCAACACAGATAATAGTGAAACTCATCAAGATTATGAAGTAAAAACCACTACAACCATTGATAGTGATCACCCTCACCGTGAGGAACCATGTACTTCTAACACTGTTATTTGTCAAAATTCTTCTTCTGTGGATGCAGGTTATTGTAAAAGTGTTGAAGGTTCATACGCCCCATGTGGTAAAGAAGAACTTTATGCCAATTTCGCATGTGGAAATCCTTTTCTAATTCCACTCTTAACTCCACTTTTACATGACAAGTCTTAATATCCTCTTTCTTCAAATCTTCTTTGTAAATATTTTTTCAAAAAACAAAATACAAAATTTGAAAAACCAACAAAATCAAAATACAAAAATAGAAAATTTTTCAAAAAATACAAAAACAATATAAAACCAAAAATCCAAAAATATTCTTCTTACGACATGTCTCTCGTATAATCGATATTCTGTACGTTTCTAGAAATGTCATTTAACAATGATACGGACATATACATATGCTTGAGCGAGAGTTCTTTAAATGTTTTCTAAAACATGTCGTTTCTCAAAAATTTCTAAAAACAATGGCTTTCGTATACTTCAGTACGAAACCCGGACTTCAACATAATGGCTTCTGAACACATCAGTTCAGGACCCGTGCTTTAAAGAAAGGAAAGTGCTACGCAAAATCGATTTTCGTAAATATCGAGCACTTATCCTAAAACAAATGAAGATAATTCTTCTTCAATATCTTCAAAAGATTTTTTAAAATCATCATCTTGCGTACCATTGATTTGAAATTTTTCAAAACGATTTTTCAAAATATCTCACATTTGGTACCAAGATATCTCCCTCATAAAAAATTTCAAAATATGCTTTCGTTAACGGGGAGTATAAATCTAAAATTGTTCCAAAATTTATGCTAAATCAGTTTCTCTCCAAATGCTTTTCGAAAAACATATCTTTTAATCATTTTGTTTCAAAAACATCATAGATATGCTATTTTTGAGGGGGGAGAAAACGTAATTAAAATGTGATCAAAATGTTTAATGATCGTTGTTTGAATCTCAAAAGAGCTCGACTCAGTCGTAACCAATGAATTGACGAGAAATCAAAGTCACGAAATGTACCATTTCGAGAAACTTTCTATAGACTTGACCAGGACGGGTAATAATTTCAAGCTAGTTCACTAGTGATGTAAACGTGTCTCGAATCGGTCTTGTTCATTTAAAGTCGATCAATTCAAACGTGCAAACTCTACCCTCTCTGTGCATATTTCAGTTAAAACAATATAAGCACATGTGAAGGAGGAGTGTTTCTGAAAAACAAAACTCTCAAAGTGTTAACAAAATGTTTTGATAATCACAAACACTTTGAGAGATTTTCAAGAAAAATAGTTTTATGGCAACAATAGGACAGTCATGGAGTTATAAGGTGACTAAGGATAGGAAAATCCATCCTATGATCCGCCAGAGCCGGAGGGATCTACCCAAGGACAATACCCATAGTTAGTATTAGAAGTCCTTAGGTATGATTGAAAAAAGGAGTAATGTGAGAAAGGAGAAAGAAGGGGTTGAAGAATTAAAAAGAAATGTAATGAAAAAGGGTGAAAAGAAATAGCCCTACATAATCAACCTTAGGGCAGAAACCGGGTTCAATTCATATGCTACTGGTCATCACTAGATGACACCGGTATTGAAGATAAAAGACGTCATGGACCCAGTGACGCACTGCACTAAACCTTCTAGCCACTCAAATTCCTCTTAAAAGGATTTGTTTCATTCTCACTGGGAACCCTACATAATATATCGACTTTCTCTTAGAGATTGTTGGTATTGAAGAAGGAGACCCTCTCCCTAGTCTCCGCTCAGGAAAACCAAAATGCACTAATTGAGTCTAGAGCCACGAGATTCATCAAAAGATCTCATAGGAACACTTGACATGACATCGCTTGCTGTTCATCAATAAGGACACAAGTGATATATTCTAGAGTCCTACGCAGATCTTAGCAATCTGCCAGAACATTTATGAGAAGTTTCACATATGTGATCTTCAATGATTGAATGGAAACTCCTGCCAGGGTCAACATCAAGAAGCCCTGACAGCTGGTCACTTCGGTAACTCCCCGTGGATTACGCTTAGTGTGTCTCAAACGGTCTACAGTCGTGGGGTGATGCTTCGGTGTACCTCAGCGACTCACCTGAACTGTAGGTTTACTTCGGTATATCGCGTTATCTCACTTGTGGGACTCCAGTTCAGGAACGGCCTTTGTGAGAATTAGAGACGTGTTTTCACACTATGCTGTTAACACACTCGAAATTCAAACTTGTAAGCGCTGGATTATTTCTAACCCATGTTTTATGTTTTCTTCTTATGGATGCTCGCGGGAGGAAGAGATCGTGCAGATTCTCCACATGCTCATACCAACAACACATGAAAGTTCTCATCAAAATCAAAGGCAACACAAAGTTAAAGATGATTCTTCGTCAATGTCAAAGAATCTACAAAGTATAAAGACTAGAGAACATCATTGGAAACTAAAAGTAAAAGAGAAGTGTGAGCATGGTGGAGAATGACGTGGAGACACCTAACCAACGAAGTTGACAACGACAGAATACCACATTATCTGATCACAAAGCATGAAGGAACGAAAATCAAGACTATTCTATATCGACACACAAAGTTCAAGCTCAAGGAACGTAAAGACCTATTCAAGTGGAGCATCTTTTGAATGACCACCCCTTAGGGGGAGATTGTTAGCCGTAACATTTTTATTAGAAGTGATGGTCATTCAAGTTTAGGAACTTTGTAACGTGTGTTAGATATCGTGATAGGATAGTCAACGGGCTCGTGGATTGGGCTAAGCTAAATGGCTAGAAGTTATGTTAAGCTAGCCTTGTATAAGTTGTCATGCAATCCATGTCCAACCCATATCCACGAAGCCCATCCCAAAGCCCATTAGGGCATTTGTAAGGAACTATAAATACCCCTCAAAGTCTCATTTGAGGGGTGTGCTTGAGTGTGTATGTGTGTGTTTTTCATATGAATATTGTTTTCATCTTCTTTACTTTATCTCTCTAAAACATTCATATCATCATTCAAGTCACCATATCTTTTCTTCATCTTTCTAGTTATATTGTGTGAAATGGTTTGATAAAAGGGTCCTAACAGCCTTATCTGTTTCCAACTATTTACCCATATCCACCAAATTATGAGTGTGCCGGTAGCTTGTAAACTTTAGAACTTGGCCTTTGCATCATTTCGAGACCATAGACGAGGTATGTTGAGTTAGCTTAATGTATATGGAATAATCAGTTTAAGAAGGCAATATTATATGATTATCACTCAAATTGCCTATCCTTGTGTGTCTATCGATTAGTCACCTCGACTTTTCGACCCCATGTTAAACCCTTTTGTTGCACTCACCTTTAGTGCAAGATACCCCTAGATACACCCGTCTGAGCCATTCCTTTCATTTTGTTCACCCAATATATATTGTTTCGTTACACCAATTCACCTTAGCCTACCGTGTAGTCTTAATTTGTGATCGGGAAGTCATTGTTTGCCTAAGATTCAAGGTTCAAGTAGAGAGGTTCGGAAATCACGCTTTCGTCAAAGACTTATATTTGAAGATCAATGAAGACCCTCCAGATTCTCATATTATGTTCATCTCAATTGGGGGGATGTTATGCTTAGTTATGATGTAAAAAAGAGAAAAAAAAGATTCGAAAAAAAAAGAAAAAAAAATAGGTGTAGTTATTTGTCTATTGTAAAATGCAATGTTATAAGCACTATGGAGCTCATCAAAGATTAGGAGGCCACCTCGGTCGCATTCGAAGAATTGAGTTGGTAGTTATTGCGCCAACATTTGAAGAACAAGTAATGTGCCCATCATGACGTCCGCTAATGGCACATCTACTTGGTATATTTTGATTCGGTTTCTTCGCCTTAAAACTTGAACTTTGGATGAACGGTAGGCGGTGATGACTTGGTTATAGGTTTAGACTATTTGCTTTGTTATTTTTACTTTACACCAATTAAATCCCATGTCTTATCCTACCCTTTAGTCATGAAGTGTGTCTAGGTGATGAGCGAGCAATCTTTGGTGTCTTGGCCATGGATTTGGTCATGTATCATTGATTTTGTCCACTTTGCCGTGACATGTTAGTAATGACAATTCACCCTTAACCCATGTCGTGTCTACCCATATTGCCTTCAAGAATTGTTTAGTCCTTAACTCTAGTGGTGGAGATTTGTGTAACCGCCAAGCTTATGATAAAATACATGCTATGACTGTGCTTTGAGTGATCACCCCGAAATTGACACTTAGACTAGTTGAGAGATTTTGAGTGTTTCGTTCCTTTTCGTGAGGTGTTCGGCTTTGATTTATTCTCGCATAAGGTATTTTTAAACTCATATCTTCCAGGTAATGGGGGATATCTTTTTAAAAAAATTTCTAATAAGGTCTACTTGAGTGCAAGTAGAGTTCAAGTGGGGGATATTTGATAACATCAAATAGTCCTGAATATTAAGTGTCAATTTCCCTCGTTAACGCTCGTATTTTATATCATTTATATGGATTTACACTTGTTTTCCTTTATATTTCACTTTCAGGTAAATTACGAGCATTGGAGCTAATGAGACGCGGATTTGGAGATTTTCTTAGAGATTTATGATAGTATGCCCACTGTGAAGAAGCTACGGCGTAACTTCATCTCTCACATTACGCCGTAGCTAGCGCGTTGACTCAAAAGACCAACTCAGCATCAATTACGGCGTAACTCCCAACTAAGGATTACGTCGTAACTAACTAGGTCAAGAAATGTTTCATGCCGCCATCATATACGCCGTAACTCCTTCATATGATTACGGTGTAATTATACCAAATGTAACCTGTATTGAAGATACGACGTAACCCTTCCCAAGATTTATGCCGTAACCAGCTTGCCGAGAGCATAATTGAGGAATTATTGAGGTTACGGCGTAACTCTCAACTCAAGTTACGCCGTAACTAGATCGTGCCTATAAATACCAGCCCTAATTTCTGCATTTGACATCATTCACTTCACACCAAAAAGCAGAGAACGTTAAGAGGGGTCCAAAGGCAGATATTGAAGAGCATACGGAGCCATCTCCAAGGGAGAAATCACTCCCTAACGATAAGCATTAGCAATTATTTTATCTTTTACTTTCGATTCATGTATTTCATTATGTCAAACATTGAATCTTTGGTTTCTTTTAATATTATCGGCTAAGCACCTTTGGTGCTAGCCTAGTTATGATTTCTTAATTGTTTTGTTTACGTTTACATGCTTCCGTATAATTGTTTATAGTGTATGCATGCATAGTTCGTTGGTAGCTACCCTAGCTTCGTTAGTTTTGAACGGTAGTATCTAGTTGCTTAGGAGAATTGACCAACTGACCCTAAGTAGTTAGGTTGAGTTGGGGAAGGTAAGAATTGACCAACTGACGACCCTTCCTCGCTTGTGCGAACTGACCAAATGATCACCTGCCGTTTGGATGAACTTAAGAAGTTAGGGATGGGTGTCTAAGATGCTAGCGCCCGGGCACTCATTGTTACAAATCTTGCACGTATAGGTACTTAATGACTTGGCTTAGGGGACTAAAAACAAATGTACTTTCAAGGGTAGTAGCTTGATCTCCGGTGGAAGCCTTTGCTGATAGGTTAGGACGAACTGACCAAATGCTGTCCTAGCGACTTAAACCCCCACTTGAATCAATTGGAAGTAGTAAGACGTGAACGTAACATGATAGGATGAGTAACTAGGTTAGCACACTTTACCTCTATTGATCACAACTCTACCTTATTTACTTGCTTTTATTTCTTGTTTTCTAGTTAATTAATCATTTCAATACTTAAAACAATTAAAACCAGTGACACCTAGACTTAATTAGAATCCGCTCACATAGCTCTTGGGACGACCTCGGTTTTACCGATTACTACACTACACACTACCGGGTACACTGTCCGTGAGTGCATAAGGTGGACCATAGGTAAACGAGACTTTATAAATATTAAAACCTGTTCTGAAAACCTGCATCAATGTCTCATCAACATCAATACCTGTAAGTTGTGTACTGCCATTCGCCACAAGGCGAGCCTTGTAGTGGCTAAGACTACCATCTGCATTATGCTTGTGTCGAAAAAGCCACTTAGAACAAACAATGTTCGCGTTCGGTGGTCTAGGCACAATAATCCAAGTATTATTTTAATCAATGCATTATATTCATTTATCATAACACTATACCAATTTTGGTCATGAAACGCATGGGTGTATGACTTGGGGAGCGGTGAAATGGTGGATACATTGAAGGTAAAACGTTGGGTAGGACGGTTAGAACCAACATGAAAGCGAGTGACCATGGGGTGAATCGACACGGGATTGGGATTGGGATTGGGAGGTCGTGCCAGTGAAACAACACCAGTGGATTGGGGTGAGGCGAGTGGCGGGGTGGAATTGGGGTTTGGGACAGGCATGGTTGGTTGGGTAGGTTGCGCATGGTTTGGGCCAGGTGTATTGGGTTGATGTGCGGATGGGGTAGGGGTATGAGGAGATGATAAGTTGGTAGGTGGGGGAGGGGATTGCTTTGGCATATGAGGCGTTAAATTTGTGAGCGTGGGTGGTTTAATGGGAGTGTTAAGTAGGTGTTGTTGAATGATATTAGGTGATGTTTCAAGGAAGTTGTATGAAGGTGATGAATTAGGAGTCATTGATCCATAAGGAAATACCGTCTCATCAAAGTTAACATGACGAGAGAGGATTATCCTGTTGGTGTTTAGATCGAGACACCTATAGCCACGATGACTTGTGGGATACCCGAGAAAAATAGTTGGTGTGGCACGCGGTTCAAGCTTATGATTGGTGGTGAGGTGAGGGTAACAAAGGCAACCAAATACACAAAGACCGGTGTAGTCTGGTGTGGTCTTGTAAAGGCGAGTATGAGGAATGTCATTGTTTATGGCGGTGGAAGGTATAATGTTTGGGAGATAGGTTGCCATGTGAAGTGCTTCAACCCAAAAAGTGGGTGGTAAGTGTGCTTGAAATAAAAGTGTGCGAATGAGGTTGTTAATGGTACGTATCATCCATTTTGTTGGGATGTTTGTGGACAAGAGAAATGAATGGTAATGCCATTAGATGCAAATAATTGGTGTAGGGCATTGTTGTCAAACTCGCCCCCTTGATCACATTGCAAAGGGTTAATGTCACAATTAAATTGGTTTTTAACAAAAGCACATAAATGAATAAATTTAGACAAAGCATCAGACTTATTGCCTAAAGGATACACCCATAAATAATGTGAAAAATGATCTAGAAATAAAATATAGTATTTAATACCCGAAACACTCGAAAGTGGAGAGGTCCATAAATCCGAATGAATAATATCAAAAGGAGACTTAACAATTGTTTCAGAATGCGAAAAAGGAAGTCGCACGTGCTTGCCAAGCTTACAAGCATGACAAAGCACGGGAGACTTAGTCTTATTACATGAAATGAAATTATTAGAAACTAAGGAACGTAACACGTCACTTCCAAGATGACCAAGACGTTGGTGCCACGTATGTTGACTGACCAGAAAAGCTTGATGGATGGATGGGGATATGACCGGATACAGATCACCGGTGCTGTCACATCGGAGCCGAATTTGACGGGTCCAGAAATCCTTCACAGGAAAACCAAACTCATCAAATTCAATGGTACACTTATTTTCACGAACAAATTGACGGACAAAAATTAAATTGTTTACAATATTAGGTGTGATGAGGACATTATTTAAATGAAGGGTTCTATGAGGGGTGGACAAAGTACCATCACCAACAAAGACGGATGGATAAATACAAGAATTAAAAACAGTACTAAGATTTTTAGCAGAGGAGTTAAGGTGAGATGATGCACCAGTATCCATGTTCCATTTACCATTGGAGGGGTCTTGAAGTGTCATGGTGTTGAAAGCTTGAGGAACTAGCGTCTCTTGACCTCGAGTACCCAAATTGTTAACAGTTGAAGCTAACAATGTTTGCTGTTGAGTAAATGTTGGCATCGCCTGTTGGGCTGTAGAGAAGCCTGGTGGGTGAGTGGGCCGTGAGCCCAACAATGAGTTAACATTGGCCTGGTGCTGACTTATAGATGGATTAAGACCATATCGGGCTAAGAGGTTATTTTGAGCTTGTAAAAGTGCCATGAGTTGTTGCTGGCCTGCTAAGGTAAGACCCACTATTGCTAGTCCAATAGAAGTATTACCTGATGTAATTGAGTTGCGAGAATTGCTTTGTGAATTACCAGAGTTGCTGTTGCGTGATGTACCTGTTCGACTTGAGTCATGAATAAAACGACATTGAGCACCCCAACGACAAAAGCCTCTACCAAAATTGTGACACACTTCTGTTTTCATGTTATTACGAGAGTCACGATCACGTGTGGTTCGTGAATCCTGGCTTCGAGAGGGAACGGTTTTGGTTAATAAAACATGTCGAGCAGAAGATGTCATATTAGAGGATAGTATTGGAGCCTTTGATTTGAGCCGAATCTCCTCGGTCGTCACCATAGACCTCATTGTTGCAAGATCTAGAAAGGGGTCTTTATGAGCGATTACAGTAGCAAGATTGGCGTATTTGTCACTTAAGCCATTTATAGTATAAGTAACAACATCGTCATCCGACATGGTCGAGCCAAGGTTGTTGAAAAGGGTGATGATAGACTCAATTTTCGAAAAGTATGTGTCAGTCTTTTGATCACCCATTTGTATCACACGTAATTCACCTTTTAAGGCAATTGTCCGTGTGCGTTTGTTATCTTGAAAGATTGCTTCAACTTGTTCCCAGGATTCTTTAGCCGTTTTAAGGTTTGCTTTTATTAGCCTACGTTGAAGAGTAGGTGAAAGAGTAAGGAAGATCCATGATTTTACAATGGAATATGCCGTTACCCACTCATCAGTCGGTGGATTCGATGATGAGGTGCTTGCTGTCGTACCTTTAATGTGCGTTAGGACACCAAATTTTTGGCAGTGGATGGTGAAAAAGTAGCACCAAGAGGAGTAGTTAGACTCATCAAGGTCGAGTTTTACGGGAACAAGGTTATTGATATTGTGGACAACATATAGTTTTTCCACAAGAGTAAGTGTAGGAGGTGGTGGAGGGGGTGTTAGAATTCGTCATTATGGAGAGGGGAAAGGGGAGAGTGTCGAATGTGTGAGCTGTGGTGAATGAGAAAACCTATTAGGGTTTGAAGGTGAAGAAGACAGTCGAGTATTAGGTCGACAATTTAGGGTTTTTAGGTGTGTTTAGGATCGGCTTAATGAAAAGTCCTGATACCATGAAAACTGTATATTGCATAATCATCAATGAGTTACAATGTTGTGTATATAGAACACGCTAATGGGCCTAACTACAAACATTAAGCTATAATAATAACGTTACAATGGGCCTAATACATATGTCTGCTAACACTGAACATATATTCATAAAGAAAAAGCTTTTATATCTAGTTGGCTTTCATTGTTATCTAATCTCTACGTCTTTGATGGGTTTGACCACAAAAACAAATATCATCATGTGATGGAATGACCCAAATACTTTACTGGTAATTACATGAGCATGTTATATCAAATGGAATAAAATCAAACCTCTCTACCATGCATTGATATATGATACCTAACTGGTATGATGTTTACCTTGACAAAAAGCAAGCGGTAAAAACCTAATGCTAGCTCGTCTTCTTTCAATTTGTTAAAAAAAATAATGAAATTTAGTCACGTGTCAATGTGTGACTGAGTCAAGGCCTAATTATAAGCAAGTTTACAATTTCAAAATACTACACCACACCATTAAAAAATTAAGGTAGTAAAAAATTTGAGGTATCAAAATACACTTTGGCCTTAGGGTGTGTTTGGAAAAAGTAGTTGTGAGCAGTAGTAGTGAGCAGTAGCTGTGAGCTGTGAGCAGTAACTGTGCAGCTCACTGCTCACCGCTCACAGCTTTTTAAAGAAGCATTGGAAATTAAGCATTCTTAAAAAATAAGAAAGCTCATCGCTTCTTTGCCAAACATCTACTAAAAATCAAAATGCTCATTGCTCACCGCTCATCGCTCCAAAAAGCTTAACACCCCTCCGTGCCAAACATAGCCTCAAAAGAATACGGGTATAAAATAAAAATAAAACCCAAAAAAGTAGTGTATTTGTTTGGTAAAATCACACCCACTTTTAAAACAACCCGGTTTTGAGCTTATGTCTCCTTTCAAAAATTGCTGGTTTTAAAACAAACACCCCCTGGCCTGAAGTGAAGGGAGAGTAGTTGATTTTGAAGATTTGATCCCTTGATGAAAATGAAGAAGAGTAATTATTTGCAGCAAAATGAATCGCAGAGAATAGCATTGGCAGCAGCATTTATAATAATCATCCCCAATTTCTTCTTTTCCGATCCTCTCACCCGATCTTATCCCAATTTATTCTCCGTAAGCACCACCTTCTCTCTTTTAATTACCTCAATTCTTTTTTTTTTTTTTTTTAATTATTTTTATAAATTCTTCATACATTTCATAATGCTAGTTGTACCAATTTTCCAACTCCTTGGAAGGTCTTTATTATGTAAAGTTATGCTGATCATGTATTATGCAAATATTTGTTTACGGATGATGATTCTATTGAATTATAGGAATGGAATGCCCCAAGTGCTAAGCACGTTCATTTATTAGAGGGTGCTTTGCTTCAACAAATTGTGAGTAACCTTAACACATATGAATAACGTTCATCTATAACTCGTCTCAACACTTACCATTTATGCAATCTAATACTCCATACCTTTTTTATTACCAGTCTGATAAACAAAATTCGGATATATGGTCTCCGTTGCCTCACCAAGGATGGAAACATTGTACACACTCGCCTACCGTTCCATGTGACTTCCTTAACCTGCATTTTTTACTATTTTACATAACCGTTTCTGTTTCATCTCTCATCCGAATGTAATCGAATCCCCATTTTATATTTTTAGCCATTCCAGAGAAATCACGGGGATATATTCAGGTGTTTTTGGATGGAGGATTGAACCAGCAGAGAATGGGGGTACGCGCTATTTTCTATCTTAAACAAGCGTAAGGGGGTGTTTGGCTTATGGGTTTATTCAACTTTTGAAAAGCTAATAAGCTCAAAGTTCAAGGCTTATGAGCTTATCAACTTGAGCTTATGGCTTATTTAAGCTCATAAGTTCATAGGCCTAAAAGATTGAGCTTATTAGCTTTTCAAAAGTTCACTAAGCCCATACACCAAAAATATAACCTAAACCAAGCACCCTTTAAGAAATAACGCAAGTAAATAATAGTTTATATATATATATATATTTTTCTAAATTTCTTGCCCTGTGTTAAAGATTTGTGATGCAGTTGCTGTTGCTAAAATTCTAAACGCGACGCTAGTAATCCCGCATCTAGAAGTTAATCCGGTCTGGCAAGATACAAGGTATTTTTACGGCCGCTATTTGGCTTTATATCGTGTTTTTAAGCTCTTAACTCTTAGATGTTACGTTTACTATGCAGTTCTTTCACCGATATATTTGATGTCGACCACTTTATTGAGGTCTTGCAAGATGAAATCTCCATAGTTAAAGAGCTGCCGAGCATGTACTCTTGGAGCACAAGGGATTACTATGGTACTGGCATACGACCTACTCGAATCAAAACGGCACCTCTCCATGCTTCTGCTAATTGGTATCTCGAAAATGTGCTGCCGATGCTAAATAGGTTTGTGATAATCTTTTCTTAAACATTGTACTTCAGTTCTAGCACGAACATGTCAAAGTTATCGGTTTTCTCAGTTTTCTGCTGTCACTTGATGATTAAATGCGTCACTATCTGATCTCTCGCCTGATATTATGGTTTTAGCATGTTTGCTTTGCCTGATACTTTCACCTTATAAAAAAGTATTCGTGTGCCACTTAAAATTTATCTTTTTGTCCTGAGGAAGCTGCAACATTTGTATGGACACGTAATTTATGGGAAGTGTCTAAGTAGTAGCCAAATATGTTCGATATCCATCACAAATACGCATTATGGTACAGTGCTTCTTGTTGATATATTGACTGTATAAAATAGTAACAGAGGTCATTGCATTATGTATAAGTGTATAACTAATCAATTTGACGCATCATGTTACAGTGTTGTTTATATCATTGAGTCGAACAGAACCGTTATATCTAACACTTGCAGTTCTAATGTTTCAGTCATGGAATTGCTGCTATTGCCCCATTCTCGCACCGTTTAGGTTTTGATAACCTACCAAAAGAGATCCAGCTTCTTCGATGTAAAGTTAACTTTCAAGCATTAGTTTTTGTTCCTCACATCAGAAGACTAGGAGACACCCTCATTCAACGCCTTCGAAGCTCTCCTACTACAAACAAAGGAACAACGAACGATATATTGGAGGATGAAAGGGGAAGTGGAAAGTTTATCGTTTTACATCTCCGCTTTGACAAAGTATGTCTCCTTCCATGTTTCTCCATCATGATCTTTAGAATGTAAATTTACGCCGTCTTTGTCTCCTTTGCTCTAAAATAGGTTCTTTTTTCTCACATGTTAACAACTGATTGCATATATCTTTTTGTGATTCTAGAGTGGCACCAAGTGGGTCAAAATGGGTTGGGTTGACCCACCAACACTATTTGTCTTTCACAATTCACAGTTCTATACATGATCAATCCCTAAAAAAGGTTTTATAAAAATCATCACTGAAATAATGATCCAGTTTTTCCTGATCAAGTTATTAGGAGGTTATAAACACTTGAATCTGCTTTGGATATTGACTGTTTGATCCGTTAGTGTAGCAATTTAGACTGATCTGGTTATAAATGGGTCAATTCATATTATGTTTTATCTCTAAGTGGACAAAAAGTAGTTCTGGTCAACCTAACTCCATTGCTACCAAAAAGTATGCCATTGTTCACCCGTTACCTATCTTGCCACCTCAGTTACTTTTGCATAAGTTACAAATAGGTGATGGTGGGATTATGAAGGGCATCTTTTTTACAAAATTTTATTGAACAGGATATGGCTGCCCATTCAGCTTGTGATTTTGGTGGTGGAAAAGCTGAAAAGTTGGCACTTGCAAAGTACCGGCAAGTAATTTGGCAGGGAAGAGTGATGAAAACTCAGTTCACTAACGAGGAGTTGAGACATCAGGGACGATGTCCACTCACTCCTGAAGAAATTGGACTGCTTTTGAAAGCTTTGGGCTTTAACAATGATACACGCCTTTATCTTGCATCACACAAGGTAACATCTAATCCTCCCGATGGAAAAATTCAACTTTTGGATTCATTTGGAGAATTTTTCTACTATCTGAGAAAATTTACAGAATTTGAAGAAATAATGTTACTTATCCATCAAATGTCAAATCATTTCTTAGACCCAAATCAATAGCATTAAATCTTTTGGTCTGCAGATAATGGGCAAATGCAATTATGCATTGGCGGGTGTAAATACTAATGACCCTAAAAATACTTTGTTACAAAAAAATCAGTATAAACAGCTAGTATTTGAACTTATAATGTTTGTTACTTCCACTCATCAACCATACCAGGGCTGTTATTTTAGCAATTCAAACAGTGAAAACAGCAAACTTTACATAATTTGGTTGCTTTATTCCTGAAACATAGGTATACGGCGGAGAGGCAAGAATTTCTGCACTGCGTAAACTGTTTCCACTTATGGATGACAAAAAAAGCCTTGCATCTGACAAAGAACGAGCAGAAGTTGAAGGAAAAGCGTCGTTATTAGCGGCTGTTGATTATTATGTCAGTATGCATACCGACATCTTCATTTCAGCTTCACCAGGCAATATGCACAATGCGATGGTATGTAAGGTTTACCTCATTCATCTTACGTAAAAAAGTAATTTTAGATCATTAATGAGAATAAGTATACATAAAATTAACTGAATGAGCTGTGGGACATATTATAAGCTTTCCCTTTTAATTGGATATATCTGGAAATGACCCTATAATTCGCAAAACGGTAAAAAGTGCATAATAATATGTAAAACTTTTAGAAAGAGTACATGTTTTACCTGAATTAATTGTTTTGAAATAAGTTTTTAAACATTTTTTTGTGAAAATTTATGATTTCTTACTGAAAATGTGATAAATATTGGAAGTTTTTGACTAATTTGAGAATTTTAGGTGTTTTGCAAAATTTAATTTGCTAATTATAAGTTCATTTCCAGATATAGATGAAGAAAATGTGTAATTCATCATTTGTATCCGGGTTCACACCAAAAAGTCATTTAGGTGATTTTGAATGCAAATATGACCGTTGTACTTCACATTTTCATATAAAATTGCTGATTTTGAAAAATCTTCCTTTTTTACATTTTAAATCAAATAAATATGATGTTTTGCTTCAGAGGCCGGTATTTCAACCCATCTAACAAAAAAAGGGAAAAGTCCAGTTGACTTTTATTAATAAGGATTCTAACGGGTCAAATATTTAGTTTAATGATAAAGTAAACGGGTTGAATGTGGTCTGAAGCATATTCGAATTCAAAAAGACTTGGACAAAACTGTGTTGGTTGGTCCAACCCAACCCATTTTGCTCCTTTGCTTCCTGATATAAAAATAAGGTATGATGCCTTAACAACTTGGAATCATCCAAGACCCTTATAAAACGAATCATTGCTCCTTGTTTTTCAGTTAGGGTATCGAGCATACAAAAACTTGAAGACTATCAGACCAAATATGGTGCTCTCGAGCCAGCTCTTTCTAAACGAAACTATGGAATGGCCTGAGTTTCAGTGGGCTATACAAAACGCACATAAAAATAGACAAGGTCAAGTTAGGTTAAGAAAGGAGACACAATCCATATACACTTATCCCTTACCAGATTGTATGTGTCAACAACATTAGTTCTTTTTTCAGTTTTGTAGAGTTAGAGAAACTCTAGTGTTCTAAACTGTCAGTCATGTGTGTAAATGAGCACGGATTACAGTAAAAGACAAATTCAATATATATATGTGTGCTTCTCTGTGAGGGTGTTATGTGCATGCACAACAGCACAAGTTGTACCAAATAGATGAACCGATATTTTTTATAGGGTCATATGTTGATAGGTGAATGATGTAACATCTGGTTTGGTTTGCAAGTTTTAATCCAAATGTATGTTTTGCACGCGTTTTTTTTTTTTTTTTTTTTTTTTTTTTTTTTTTTTTTTTTTTTTTTTATCGTTGTTGATTAGTTATATCTGATTTTGGTATACTAGATTTGTTATTATATATCTATGGGTGGGTATTTTAGGCGACTTACAGATAGCCAAATAGATTGAACGATAGACTTCACGTCAACAGTTTTAAGGGATCTGATTCGGATATCACAAGGATTGCTGCATGCCAACCATGGTTCCTACTGATGGTTCCTAGCCATCAGATTTTGCAATATGTCAATGTTTAATTGGGACATGTACTTCATTTTGCTTAATAAACAGGACTTATTTTCACCAACAATTGTCATGTTATGCAATTTTTTCTTAATATACACCACCCTTTATGGAGGTAAAAAAATTAGGGCCTAGTATGGTTTGGTTTCGCTAGATTTTTGCGTAAAAGCGAAACCAATCCTGGTATACTCGGTTTTAATCACGGTTTGGATATCGATTTTTCCTCTCCACCTCCACTACTAGTCGAGGAAATGGTATTGATATATTTGACGAGGATTTTCGCTCATTAAATATACTGTTACTAGAGTTTCTGCATGAATTCGAGGAAGAAGATGAATTAGAGGGTGACAGTAAGACATAACATAGTAAAGCACATGTAGATCATTTCACATATACATATACGTTCACACATAACTAGTTTACCTGTCACAATATACATTCTACCATATTATCATAAATCGGTTTGACGAGAGTACAAAAAACAAATTAGCTATATACTTTGTAAATAGAAATAGTAAAATGATCAAACAATGCAAGTGAAGATAGGCAGCTTCTATGGAGAGCAATAAGCAAGTTTGAACACACATTGAGACCATTCACCAACTAAACTTAACGAAGAGCTTGTTAGCGTTTCCCATTCTCCTTCGAGACCATTTCTTATTTCACAACATTTGAGGTCAGGCCGGTTTCCAGATTTGTTTTCCATCACCCCCATATCAATCAGCTTCAAGAAGTAATCAGCGGCTTTGAGCCTCATCTGAAGATGTGCCTCCACGTACAGGGGTGGCAAATAGAAAACAATGCATCAAAGAGCAGTACTGAGTTCTCCACCAAATCTGACAATGTTTCAAACGAGAGTTTTTCAACATTGGTAGCCGGAAACAGGACCCTTGTTCTCACATCATCAATGTTGAATGCTAGAACAGATTCTTCAAAACTTCGTATCACAATGTTAAACTTGCTTGATAAATTGAGGTATTCCCTCAACTTAAGAAAGAACAAATGATCGATGGGATGATTCACCATCAGAGTTAGCTTAAGTTGCTCGGGAGCAATGGTTGGAAACAAGAGACGAGGCATTCCAAAGCCTTTGTACTGGAAAGAAAGTAATCTGGGAGCATAAACTTGTACCTTGATTGACATCACACAATGATATTTTCAGTTTCTGCAACGAATTAGATCTGATATCCAAAATTTCCACCCCACACCCCATGATATCAAGGGTTAAACTTTCAAGAATAGGAAACTTGGTATTGATAATGTTACATAATCCATCATAATCAACGGTCACATCACTTAAATGTATCTCTCTTAAGCTCGCAATTGAATCTGTAATGGATAATTCAGGCATAGAATATATCATTCGTGCATCGTATGAAAGTGAACACAGACGAGGGACATTATAAATTTCCAAACTCGCATCATCACAAGGACTATATAAAAGCTTAAACGGTCAGGATGGTGGCTCAGGATCTCGGCATATATAAAAGCTTAAACGGTCAGGATCCTTGAAAAACCCTTCCATCCAAGTCCACCGCAGATTCCAAGGGTGACTCACATGAGAACCACTCAGTGAATTGTCTAGAATCATCAGTGTTTTCGCTTTAGGACAAGCGGAAGAATTGAAGATGATGATTCCATTAAAACTCATTTACTTACTGAGAATTGTTTTCGTTGTACTACTCGGCTTTGAACAGATTACTGGTTTTTGGTTGGTTAAATTATACTCAATACTGTTTTTTGCATATAGTTTCACCCTTTAGTCTTAGGTAAACAATTTGGAGAACCATTTTTCTTTGAGTCTTATAGTCTGAGACGGGTATTAGTAGAATGTGGACTACTAGTTGGACGCAAGACAATAACTGAACAAGTTGATTGAAACTCAACCATGTTAAATCTTGAAAGGTTTTGATACGGTTCATGTTATGAGACCAAGTTGTCTCTTATGAATCCTGATTGAAATTTAGAATTTCGTCGAAAAAACTCCTTCCACAGTTATGACAAAAGTCAGGGGAGAACTCCCTAAAATAGGTTGATATGAAATTAGTGACGCTTGGTAGTAATCATGCAGTGCCCCTGAAATTAGATCAACCATCTGTCACTCCAGGAAACATAGTGATGCCGTAACTGTTCTTTACAGTCTTGCATATACTATTTAGAGACAAAATGCAAGCCTGAATTGAATGAATGAACGTATACGGAAAAAAAAAATATATATATATATCCTCAAGCCCTAAACAGCAATTGTAATAACTAATCACAAAGCCTGTGAGAAATAGAAGAGAGGTTCAGAGGAGGCCGAATAAGACTAAGAAACCGAGGAGAAAAAAAAGCCAAAGAATGTGAGCCAAGAGAATCGCCTGACCTGATATGGTCGGACCAGTCCCATTTCAACAACGGGTGGAGGAATTGGTATTGATATATTTAACAAGGGTTTTCGCTCATTAATATAACATGACTAGAGTTTCTGCATGAATTCGAAGAAGAATATGGGAGTGGCTGGTGATATAAAAACACAGTAGTAAAGCACATGCAAATCATTTCACCTATACATGTAAGTTCACACATAATTAGTTTACCTGTCACAATAAACATTCTACCATATTATCATAAATTGGTTCGATGAGAGTACAAAAAACAAATAAGCTAAATACGTTGTAAATAGAAATAGTAAAACGATGAGATAGGCAGCTTCTATGGAGAGCAATAAGCAAGTTTGAACACATATTGAGACCATTCACCAACTAAACTTAACGAAGAGCTTGTTAGCGTTTCCCATTCTCCTTCAAGACCATTTCTTATTTCACAACATTTGAGGCCAGGCCAATTTCCAGATTTGTTTTCCGTCACCCCCATATCAATTAGCTTCAAGAAGTAATCAGCGGCTTTGAGCTTCATCTGAAGATGTGCCTCTACGTAGAGGGGCTGGCAAATAGAAAACAATGCATCAAAGAGCAGTACTGAGTTCTCCAGCAAACCATCATCTGATAATGTTTCAAACGAGAGTTTTTCAACATTGGTAGCCGGAAACAGGACACTTGTTCTCACATCATTAATGTTGAATGCTAGAACAGATTTTTAAAAACCTCGTATTACAATATTAAACTTGCTTGAGAATCTAAGGTTTTCCCTCAACTCAAGAAAGAAATAATGATTGATGGGCTTATTCACCAACAGGATTAGCTCAATTTGCTTGGGAGCAGTGGTTGGAAAGAAGAGACTAGGCTTTGAAAAGCCTTTGTACTGGAAAGAAAGTATTTTGGGAGAAAAAACGTGTACCTCTACCCACCCCACACTGCTCAATACTAGTGTCAATCTCTGCAATGAACTAGATCTGATAGCCAAAATTCTCACCCGACACCGGACATCAAGGGTTAAACTCTCAAGCATTGGAAACTTGGTATTGATAATGTCAAAAAATCCATAATCATCAATGGTCACACCAATTAAATATAACTCTCTCAAGCTCCCTATTGAATCTTTAATGGATAATTCAGGCATAGAATTTATCCTTGATACCTCGTATGAAAGTGAACACAGACGTGGGACATCATAAATTTCCAAACTTGCATTATCATAATGACTACCTGGAGCTATTTTTAACTCTTGCAAATAAAGGAGGTTGTTTACCGTTAGTGTATCCAAGCCTTCAAGAAGTCTAAGGTTGATCTTTTCAAGTAACTTACATGTAGATAGTAAGTTATGAAGCACTTCTTCATGACTTATGTGCACATCGAGCAACTCTAGCACTCGCAGGTTCACACAAACGATCAAAGGATTGCTACTAATGTGAAGGGGGTAGTTCTTCTTGAGAGGGCGCTCCATGTGAAGGGAAAAATCGAGTTTTATACTTAACGTGTTTAGGTTCTCACTTGAGAATATCTCATCTGGCAAAGTAAATGAAGCAACGTCATCAACGATTGTGAGGAAAAGCTCCTTAAGAGAACTTTTGGAAGCTACATGCTTAATAAACTTTTCAGCACAAGTAGACGACTTTGGCTTGCGGATGCCAAAGTGAAGATCACATGTTATAATTGGTATGTTGTCCATGTGATACCTTCGTATAGTCCGTCTGATCAACCTCATGTACGTTTTTTCTTGTTTAGTTGAAGACATAGTGGATTGGCAAAACCGGAGAGTGGGGATGGTAGACCAAGCGTGCAGCCATGGCTTGGACAAGACGCAGGTGCGGGCTGCATCTTTTGCCGGTAACAAGGCTTGAATATGATGAACCAACTCAGGTACATCTTCTAATTTCCGTCTGTGGGTCAGTCTCATTCTCTTCACGTCCTCCATCTGTCACAAGAATAACAAAAGAAAATGAACGAGATGGTTATGTTCAATATACAAAAATAGACAATTCTGTTTAGTTAAACAGTTTAACCGTTAAAGAATTAGAATAAGAGCCTCTGTCAAAAAGACGAGGTCGAGGAACATGGTGACTCTATTCTGTATCCATTGTTTTAATACGCACAGGAAGAAAGCTCAACAACTTTACATCTAAGCTAATAGAGTAAAATCTAAAGGACGAAGCGAACTTTGCATGAAGGGGTGTTTGTTTTAGCTTTTATAAGAAGCTTATTAGCTTATATAGCTAAAAGAAGTTCATGAAAGTGTTTTGATAAGGTCATTGGTTTCCTCACAAAAGGTCAAGGGTTCAAACCTCGCTAGGTGTGTACATTTGGGGGTGGCCAAGGAAGGGTCGGAAACGGTCCCGGGATTAAACCGGTGAGGCCACGTACATGTGAGTCAAAAAAGGCTCACCCTCCCCAGGTAATCTTAATAGGGAAAACCTACACTGTTTACCCGTAATAAAGTTTACGCTTATATGGGGTTTCAGTAAGCCCATGGGTATTATACCAAAGTTGTTATAGCTGCTTTCGAATACGTCTTTTGTGGTCATTTTACCATCATAAGCTTAGTCAGGGACGGAAAGAGGACCCAATTTGACAAGGTGCATTTGCGAAACTAATACAAAACGAGGAACACAACTTTTTTGGAGTAGGTGGATTTAGGAAAAATTGAGGTTTTTTACAAAAAAATAACACTACGCCCTCCATGGTTGTCCCGGGACCCACCCTGGTTCCGTACGAGTGCGGCTGAGCTTATTTGGTTTCGGCTTATGCAATATAAGCCGAAATAAAAAAAAGCTTAACAAACACCCCTTAACCTAACTTGTCTTGCGGGTGTTTGGGTAAACTTACAATGGTTTCTAATTGATAAAGTATGCCCAATGCACTTAAAGCCAAACACCCACCCCTAATACACAAAAATTAATAATAACTCAAAGGGTTAAGTAAAGAAATTAGTAAGTAATACATAGTAATGAAGCCTATATACATCAAAATTCAAACTAGTATTTACTACAGTAAAAAAAAAAAGAGGTTACTTTGCATCTAACAGATAGGATTATAAACGTCAATATAAACAAACATACCTTGTAATTGAAGATCCAAAAACCAAAAAGAATAGCAAAAAGTGAGAGAAATGTTGCTTTGAGTCCAAAGTCCAAACCCATAATTTCATTCGCTTACCCGCTACCAGGATTTACAAACAACTGGTGGTCGCGGTAAAATAGGTGGTCGGGTCGGGTTTAGGTCACGAGTCTGGGTCTATTACGGGTTTTGATCGGATCAACAACAATTTATTTACTACGTATTTTTTAGTAGAAAATGAAAATTAAAAAAAAAAAAAAAAAGTTTCTATTGGGGTTTATTTTATTTTCTATGGTTTGGTGTTGTAGACGATCAAACGGTTTGCCAACATTTTGTGTGAGGTATATTGTGGGTTATGTTTGCATTAAATGAGTAGTAATAGTCACTACTACATATTGGTGGTGTGCTGAGTGGTGAGGCGAGGATTTAGTGACCATTACCTCTAGTCTAAAGACATGCATTTATGGAGGTCAATGTTTTGAAACCCGGGTTTGTGATCGACCCGGCCAAGTCACCGGGTCAACCCGGTTTTACGCATATGTCCAAACATCCATTTCTAATTGTCCAAACATAATGTCCAAACACTACTTTTGTCCAAACATAATGTTCTAAACAACTATAAATCTGCATACGCATACCTGCATAATGTTCTAAAAAGTTTTAAAAAAATGATAAAAACTAAACCCGACCGGGTTTTGAAACCCGGGTCGACCCGGGTCACTTAAAACCCGGCGGGTCTAAACGGTTGACCCGTTTTTTAAAACCCGGGTTTTTTTACCCGTTTTGTTGTCCGGAACCGGGCCAACCGGTTAACTCGACCGGGTCGACCCGGGTTTCAAAACATTGATGGAGGTTGAACCACCTAATGACCTGAGTTTGCAACGTTTTTTGAAGATCATAAGCTTTCGCGCAACCTTAAAAACACATGGACATATTATACAAAAGTTTCATTCAATGAATACAATTAGGGGTGGAAACGAGTCGAGCTCGAGCTCGTTTCGAACCTCATATTTTGAGCTCGCCTCATGAAAATTTTCACAAGCTCAAGCTCGGCTCGGGCTCGACTAACTTATATAACGTATTTAAAGAAATAAACTCAAAGGCTCGTTAATCAAATTAGGCTCGAACTCGTTTAGAAACCAAAGATCTATTTCCAAGGATCTAACTTCGCCAAACTGATAGTTAATGATGAGCTCCGATTACATTGTTACTAAATTACCGAACTTGAGTTTGGTATCAATTTCTTGCGGGTGTACATGTGTTGTATGCTTGTATAGTTGTATGTATACAAACATAGTGCATATTAAAAATGTGTAGAAATGAAAAAGGATTTTATGAATGAAATTAGTAATGTGATTGTTTAGAGACACATGATAATAACAAAAATAAAACTCATCATAACTCTGGGGTTAATGTTCAGATCCAATGACGAGATCTAATTCGGACGGCGTGTACCAATCGCCTATAGATAGAGCCATTTGGTGAGCCGCACTCATAAATCTGTTCAAATATACAATTTACCACAACATACCAACTTTTTATTACATTACACCAGATTTTCTTGTGCCATTTCTTATTACATTACACAAGATTTTCTTGACAATCTTGGATGATATTCAACTCCAATTGCATTGTCTATCTTTTATATGCAAATTAGTATGTCTCTAAGCAAACTTTTTATATGGGGTTACTTTTGTGAAACTTCCCACATGGAGTAAAGAGAAGAAGCTTTGCTTACTTATATATTGCGGTGAATATGATTTGAATAAATTGAGATTAGTATTATGTTGTTGCTTTAACATGTTTAATGTTGTTTACAGAGAAAGAAACAACTTTGAAAATGTAGCAATTCATATAACATCTAAACTTTTTGCAGTCTATCTTTTATATGCATTTTGTAAGTCACATAATCCTTTATTTCCTATAACCAATTAACATAGTGAATATCCCAATTACTACAATAGATAATACTTATAAATATTTGAACTAAGAAACTGCAATTTTAGTTTTTTATAACGCGATAATATCTTTAAAAACAACCTTTACGTGACACTAAATAACCTTATTTGAGTTGGCATCAAATGTCTAATAGCTTCAAAAGCAAAAAATGGAATATAAATTACAATAACGTGTAACCGACTTTGAAAAAAATACTTATTTTTGTAATTGACTTATTCATTTTTTTGCTTAATTTGTAATTTTGATTGCTCAAAAAAAATTTGTAATTTTGATTGTTTATATCAAATTAGATTGGTATACAATGTTTATGTTTAGTGGGTGTATGATGGTCATGGGTTATCTTGATACAAATTGTTTAACTTATATAATGGTTTAAAGTTTAAACATATTCAAACATGACACTTGTGGAAGATCAAGTATGTTTAGAAACCAAACATCTATTTCCTCATATCTAACTTCGTCACACTCATAGTCAATGATGAACTCCGATTACATTGTCACTAAGTAACTGAACTTGAGTTTGGTATCAATTTCTTGCTTGATAAGAACATAAAATCAGTGTGTGATAAGAAAAGAAATAAGATTGATTACGTCAACAAAAGTGTGATGTCTCTGGAACTTGTTCTAAGTTTTTGATCCCATGTTAAAGAAAAGAAGTTTTGCTTATTTATATAATGTGGTAAATATTTAGTATTATGTTGTTGGTTTCCATTACTCAATATTGCTTAAAGAAATGAAAACAACTTTGTTTGATGTATATTGTTAGTGCGGAACTATTTCTCGTTAATATTGCATAGTAATGTGGCTGCCATCATATGCGTTGGCGAAAACTATGTGTAAAACTTATATGTTCTAGGTGTGGAATGTTTCGTGAAGTTGTAAATAGTATTGATATCACTGGTTATAGTCTTCACATCAGCATCGAGGTAAATGTTTTCTGGATTTGGAAACGGTGTTGTTTGATAATTCTTTGGCGCTTTTATTGTGACCGCAAGCCTGTTTGCGGATGTTTTATTCGTCTGCAGAAGTATCTTTGATTATGCGTTTTCTTTTGGTCGGAGTTTTTGGTGATGCCTTGTGTGCGTCACTGCTGGTAATCAGCAGGCACGGCGTTTCCTATGTTCATGTATTTAGCCATGTGAAATTAGCACCAGTAGTAATATTGTTGTTATGTCTTATACATAGTATAATAACATCTCCAGTCCTTTTGTCGAATATTCTGTGTACAAATCACGTTGAATCGGATGTTGGTTAATGTATAATTGCACCCAATAGACGTTTTGTACATGTTTTTTTTCCTGACAAGTGCACCATATGAGATATAAACAGTGTTGTTAACTCACAATGCATAGCAATACCGCATATGTGTTAACCTATACCATAAATTATTGAAAATTTGTATCGTAGTAATGTTATAGATGGTGTTTGCTACAGGTAAAACAAAGTGTTATTTCTATTGCTACACTGTACTGTCCTGTACGTAAACATTTCCCGTAAGAAAACTGGTACAATAACAGACCATCTATTAAAGCTACTGATATGGGTGCGCTATTATTCCTGCGTAGTTCTTTTTCGCGTTTGTCTGTGCTTGGCCAAGTGAGCCGTCTCTTACCAACTTTTTTTTCGGAGATACTTTTGGGTTGTTGATGAGTGTCTAAATACTCATCATTTTTGTACAAAATAAGCTGCAAAGTCATCTGAAAACACTCAGAAACACATCAAAATGATCAAAATATCACAAATCAGTGTTTTATGTGTTTTAAATACAAAAATATCAAAATCAGATGAGAAACATTTCAAATTTGCAAAAATTGCAGTTTTAGTCCCCCAAGTTTCAAAAGTTGTCAAAAACAGTCCCTGAGCACATAATTTCAAAAGTAAAGTCACCAAAGGTCCTTGTAAAATCAAAAGTTGTCAAATTTAGTCCTTTGGTGAAAAATGTGAAAAGTTTGAGAAATTTACAAAAATGGTCCTTCAACTTTGAAAATTGGCAGAATTGGTCCCTGGAAAATGTGAAAATGGCAACTTTGGTCCTTGTACTTTTGAAGATTGTCAATTTCAGCCCTTGCATCAACTTTGCAGATTTGGCAGCTCTAGTCCCTACAGTTTCAGAAATGACAACTTAAGCCCTTGAGTATTAAACCCTTCATACACCTTTGGCCCTTGTCAATTCTAATTTTGACCCTGCCAATACCTTTGTGACCCTGTCATTACAACATTTTGGACCCCCTCTTTTTATATTACCAGTCAAACTGGGTTTGACTCTCCCCTTCCCTCTCTCCTTCACATGTTAACCATGTCCATCATCACAATCTTGCTTCCTTCTGCTAACACTCCATCTCACCATCATCACCCCTATTTCCCCCCCTCCAAACACTAAGAGCCAAGGAAGCATTAAATGCACCCCATACTCACCCCTGCCCACCTCCAGCTGTTAAACCAAAAATTGGCGCCAAAATGTTTTAAACGGCCAAGATCATTTTCAGTGATCCAATGGTCATTTTTATTGCTGGGAACTATTCACTGAGGTGAGAGAAGTAGCTTGGGTGTATAAAGAGGCCAAGAGAAGCATCAAAAAGGGAGTTAGTTTTTAGTTTTTAAGCAATGTATGTCGTTTTATATCTTAACTAGTCTTAAGTAGTTTTAATCTGTATTTTCAAGCTTGATTGTATCAAATAACATTACCCAAGTGTATTTCAACTTTCTTTAAGTATCAATCTTAAGTTCATGTTAATTTCAATCTTATGTGTCTACTGTTGAGATTTGTGTTTTCAAACTCACTTGCTTAAGCTTTTAACAACTCATTTTCAACTTCAAATAAGTTCATATAAGCTCATAAAAGCTTTCCATAAGCTCACAATTCAGTTTCACTCACTTGTGAACCTTGGTCAACAAAAGTCAACACGGGTAAAAAAATTGAAGCAGAATGGATATGGGTTGATGCAGGCTTGGAATTGGGTTGAATAGTAGCTATTTGGATTGGAATTATATAGGTTAGAGGTCCTTGGTTCTCATTTTGCTAGCCATTGTGGCTTGGACTATTTGTAAGTCAAAATTAAGTTCTTTAGCATAATCTGTAATTGTAGTTTAAACCTGTTATAATCTGTTCTAATAGAAGTACTTAAGTGTTATTAAGTGAGTTTGATCATTAAATCAGTTGTTTCATGGTTTAAATCTGTTTGGAACTCAAATCAGTAACCATAAGGAGTGTTTGGTTCTGCCTATGCTTCTGTCTTTTAAGCTTTTACAGTGATTCAATTTCATTGCTTCATGTTTATTAAGTGTAAGTGAGCTCAATTGAGTCAAAATATTGGGTCTGCAACATCACAAAGTCAAACTTGACCCTTAATCAATCTCCACTTCTCACTGTTGTGGATTTGAGATTGCAGTTTATCATTTTGTGTTTAAATATCATCAACATTGCTTGCATTAGGTTCAATACATCTTATAACATCTATCTCAGTCATAAAATTGGTTCTAAAGTTCATATTAGTCAAAGTTCATTATTTTGTCAAAAGTCAAAATAGCTAAAATCTGGTTTTGGGGTCAGTTACAAGGAATTGTTTTGAGTTCATAATTGGGTCTTATCAAGTGAATTTTGGTATTTCAAAAAGCTCAGCTGGTGCTCTTTCTTGCTATCATTTTATCTGATTTTTACAATTTTTGCAAAAGCTTCAAATCAGCTTCTCTTTCAGGCCAAAAGTGCCCTGCACCACTGTACTCAGTGAATGCTGAGATTTTCACAGATATTGTAACTTGTGCACAGGGCTTAATAGAGCTTGTCATTGTCTAATTTTTGGTTTAAGTACTCTCACCCAGGTCCTTTACAAGTTCCAATTAGTAGATTTTAGTTTGAGCTTATTTATAAGCTTCTGCTTGTGCTTAAAGTTGCCACTCAGAATCTGTTTTGGACTTAAATCTCATAGACATCAAATCCTTGTAGTTTGTTATTCAGTGATTGTATCTTGTTGATTTTAGTTGCAATTGGTCACTTTTAGTAGTATAGAACTCCTGTAATCAGTTGGTGCTTGTTGTGTCACTGTAGCTTATTTTAGTGCTTATTAATAAGCACTTGTTTTAGCAGTTTCATATTTCTCCACACAAGTGCCTGTTTTTCCATTTTTCTCATATTCCTAGTATTATTTTAGACTTTTCCTGAAATTTTCAGATTTTTCCAAGTTGTTTAGCTATTTTTCTTAATTCAAATTAGTTTTTAATCATTTTTAATTAGCCTTTAATATAAAAAATTCAGAAAAGGTTCAAAAAAATAATTTTTCAATTTTCTTAAGTTTAGATAAATATAAAAAGTGAAAAAAGTAATTTTCCAGATTTTTCATAGTTTATTTGGTAATTTTTAGTAATTTAATTAGTTTTTAATAGTTTAAAATTCATAAAAAAATAGAAAAATAATCAGAAAAATACAAAAATAGATTTGAAAATTTTAGTTTGATATTTTAGACTTTTCCATTTCATAATTTTATTTTTCTAGCTTTATTCCCTAATTTCTTGTATTTTAGGTAATTATTAAAAATAGTTTTTAATTAATAATAATTAGATAATTAGTCATAAAAATAATTTTCTTTTTCTAAAAAGTTTCTTTTATCATTAGGAGTGTAAACATATCATTTTCATATTTTTAGGGTTAATACTGCTTTAGTTTCATTTTTTAATTTGTACGTCGCGTAGATTTTAATTTCAGTTTTATAAAAAACATAAAAACAAAAACATCATTTTAAAAATAGTGATAGCGTTTATTTAATATTTTTAATCTTTTTAATTTCCTTTAATTTTCATTTTAGCCCTTGTAGTTTATGTCCTTTTTCCGTAGTTATAATAATTCTCAATCTCCTTAATCGTTCAAATCTCGCGATCACTATACGTCTGATAATCCATTGCACAGCTCGCTGGGACATAACGACCCGGGGAGACCCTATACTCCTCAGATCTTCATTGAGTTCGTTCCTGAGCCGTTTTAAACTTGTTACGGTCGGCCATTCACAAGTGGCAGGCTTGTGTGATAAAGCTTGACTGTTCGGGAGCGCATCAGTTGTATGCCTTGACGGTATCTCGATGCAGCCGAGGATCGTGGCTGGTAGACTGTCCGTTGTGGTTGGTAACTGATGCACTTTTTATGCACCGTTGTAAGCCCGGGTTAGAAGAAGTGTTTGATCAGACAGGTCCACGTATGTGCAACTGGCCGTTGGATTTTGCCGATGTGCTATCACCAAGTGTATTCAAATTTCCATTAGGGCATTCAATATATATACTGAACTTTGTTTTGTGGATTCTGAGGCAAAATGAAGGTGAAATAGATAACTATTTCCTTTTGCCAAAATCAGGAACGTAGGCAGTGTAGATGGATCTGTCAGTCCTTCTTGTCAGACGCTTCGACTGCGCTTTGTTACCATTAAATAGTTCTCAGGAGTAAAACATCTAAGTATCAACGTTCTGGTTTCGCTAGTGATAGATATCTTAGAGTCATAACTGAAAGAGGTGTGCACAAAAAAAAAGATTGAATAAGAAACTGCAGACATCTGTTATTTATTATCAGAATTGTACGTTCGTATTATGGCCTTTTTAGATAGCAAATGACGTACCCGGACTATCGGCATAGATTTTGTGCCTCCATTGTCTGCAAATCTAAAAAGAACATGGCCTTTTGCCGATAAAGTCTGTAACAGGGACGATGGGTGTAAACCCTACAGTTTGGCAAGTTAAATGACAGTTTTGTATATCTTCCACAATTATGGTTTTCGAATAATGAAAAAATCTTACCGTTCGATTATGTCGGGCTACATGTAGCTGGCCGTTTGGTGTGAATCTCTCCCTCAAATTTTCCTGATCCATGTCGTACCATATCTGCGCGATCGTATTCTGTATATCATTGTAACAACATGCAGTGACTACAAAGGTAACGGTTGAAGCCTATGACACTGTCCTGTTACAATGGTAGCGTGTTACAGCTTCTCCTGTTACAACGGCTATTTTCTTGCTCCATGTCATACCATATTTCCGTGTACATATTCTGTATATCATTGATAACGGTTGAAGTCTATTATAAGCCCAATACCAGGCGACTATTGTAACAATATGCAGTTGCTAAAGTATCTAAAAAAGGAAAAATTATATTGTAGCACATTAAGTTACAATACATTAAACCGTCAACAACCCGAAAAACAAACAATTGGCTAAAACCAAATACCCAGAAATCAATAACGTACACTATATATTTGCTGCAACCTTTTTGTGGTTCTGCATTGCAGACCCAAGAATGGGATCATCCTTCCTGTTTTGAAGCATAGATTGTAGTTTAGAAATGCAACTGTTTTCAGATAAATCATATGGCATCGTGCTTTTATGTTTCAGTGAACATGGCTGATTTGTAAAGGCCATTAACCTTGATGTGGTTATGCACTTAAGATGCAAGGGCGGCATTATCCTTCCTGTTTGGAAGCAAAGATTGTACGTTAAGAAGGTAGATGTTTTCAGCAAAATGGTGTACACCGGCCTTCAAATTTTCAATAAATATGGATGATTTGTAAAGACCATTAGTCTGTAATCTGTAACTCAGTTCTGAGCATCTGAAACACATACAAAAATAAAGACACGTTTTACTTTTAGTGAGATAAGAAAGAAACGTATAACTGATAATCAACATACCATGTGTAGGTAGCAATGTTTGGCTTTAGTTTTACAACAACTTACCGTTCCATTGGAATGCTCTAGTACCGGAGGTATGCCTTTACAATAAAAAATGGACAGTAACAGTGCAATGGCGTTAACGTTGGTTTACAACAGTATGATTTAAAAACGCGTGCCAGCCATGCCACTGGCCTATTAAAGGCCATATAACTAATACCGCATCACTAAATAGCAGATAGACAGAAATCGTAACAAATTGTATATCGTTTTCATTATCTGCATCTGTGATCGTGCACTAAAGGCCAAAGATTTCCATTATCCTTCGTGTTTTGAAGACAATAACAAAACTAAAATGCAACAATTATTGTGGTTTAGAAAGACGGGTGTTTCAGATAAATGACGTAACAACATGTTTATCTTTTTCAGTAAATATAAACGATTTCCAAAGATTATTAGGCTGGAATCTGCAGGCATGGCAGACACAAAGAAAGGCAACGTCTCTAATGTTTAACAACAACTAATAATATTTTATACAAAGTATGCAAGGACCATATGTGAAATGATTCTACACGAAATTCCCAATAGCAATAGGCATCCATTATAAAACCTGGACAATCAATAGTGCAACACTTTTATAATGAGCCACCTATTGCTATTGCGAAAAAGTTGCTTTACTCAAGGCAGCACAAAACGGGCAGCAACCCCATTGTATATGTTTAACTTTGATAAATAAATGTAATTAATACACGAAAGTTAGTAAAGCGAACCGTTAATATCTATAATCCATAAGAATTTATCTTTTACCTCTGAACATCTCAAGGGGGTTAAAATTAAAAATATGGCTTACTTTGAGTAAGAGAACAACGTAACCTGGAACCGATACTAAAGAGAACACGCTTAACTGATATTGTAATGGTCTAATACCGAGACTCAGTTCTGATCTGTAAAGGGCATTAACCTTGTTGTGGTTATGCACATAAGACGCAAGGGCGACATTATCCTTCCTGTTTGGAAGCAAAGATTGTACATTAGGAAGGTGGTTGTTTTCAGCTAAATGATGTGACAGTGGCCTTGAAATTTTCAATAAATATGGATGATTTGTAAAGATCATTAAACTGTAATCTATAACTCATTTCTGAGCATCTGAAACACATACAAAAATAAAGATACGTTTTACTTTTAGTGAGATAAGAAAGAAACGTATAACCGATAATAAACATACCATGTGTAGGTAGCAATGTTTGGCTTTAGTTTTACAGCAACTTACCGTTCCATTGGAATGCTCTAGTACCGAAGGTATGCCTTTATAGTATAGTACAATACTCGAGAATATCTATTTACATAAAGGATACCACCGGAGAATCAATCAGTGGAGAATGGTGGCGAAGAATCAATGAACCGTTTGAAGGTGTTCGTATAATTGGAGGCCTAACACCTAACCTCAGAATAAACAGACCTGGTGAGCCCAACCAATGGGCTAAGTTAGCCTGCCCATGGATCACAAAAACAACGCCATTCGTATGGATACGACATCGTTTACGCGTGCCAGCCATGCGACTGGCCTATTAAAGGCCATATGACTAATTTAGCATCACTAAATTGCCATTATCCTTCGTGTTTTGAAGAAAATAACAAAACTAAAATGCAACAATCATTGTGCTTTAGAAAGACGGGCGTTTCAGATAAATGACGCAACAACATGTTTATCTTTTTCAGTAAACATAAACTATTTCCAAAGATTATTAGGCTGGAATCTGCAGGCATGACAGACACAAAGAAAGGCAACGACTCTAATGTTTAACAACAGCTAATAATATTTTATACAAAGTGTGCAAGGACCATATGTGAAATGATTCTACACGAAATTCCCAATAGCAATAGGCAGCCATTATAAAACCTGGACAATCAATAGTGCGACACTTTTATAATGAGCCACCTATTGTTATTGTGAAAAAGGTGCTTTACTCAAGGCAACACAAAACGGGCAGCAACCCCATTGTATATGTTTAACTTTGATAAATAAATGTAATTAATACACGAAAGTTAGTAAAGCGAACCGTTAATATCTATAATGTCACACCCTCGCCGGAGGCGGAAACACGAGGTGTAACGGAAGGGAACATAAGCACAAGATAATAGAACATACCAACATTAATATTTAAAAGAAAGAGTACACCATTACAATACTAGTTTAGCCGTCATCGGCAAATATATTACAAGTTTAGCTCCCAAAATATTGCGTTCTATTACATAATGATTTGTAGTGACAAGTGAAAACTTCATTATGCAAGACCTGGTAGAAAAAGCTAACTAACGATCACCTGAAATGCATGAGAGAAAAACGGGTCAACTATGAAAATAGTTGGTGAGTAAACACGTTTAGCAAAATAAGAAAACTCGTAAGAAATAGTCAAAGGTTTCGGTCATCGGAAATAGTCCACAAAGCAAAGGCATTGTATATCCACTCAGTTCCAAGTTCCGCCCATACAAAACTTGCAACCTGTGTGTACACAACCCATTGCACAAAAATACAGCGTGTCAGGTAGTCAAGTATAAGTGATCATAATAGTTCACAATATAGTACCAAGTATATAATAATTCAGAGATGCTCCGAACATGGGAGACTTTGCACTGCTCCGAACAGGGGAGACTTAAATTGAAAATGCTCCGTTCCCATAGGGAGACATTCTGCTCCGGACCGGGGAGGCTTTAAGTTGATGCTCCGAACATGGGAGACTTTATAGTGATGCTCCGAACATGGGAGACTTTGTACGCTCCACCAATAAGGCGAGACTTTTAGGGTCATAGCATGTACGGTTCAATAAGTTCAAATAAGTAATAGGTTCGTAATTAAGTTCAAAGATTTGATTCGAGTTCACAAGTTCTAGTCAAACTAGTTAATAAACGTAGTAAACAATTTAGCTCAAGAAAGGTTCATGCATTTCGCCCCAAAATATAGTAAAAACGGAAAAAGGGGGTTTGTGATTACTCACTCGGTAAACTGGAATGATGACAAGAGTGAGTACACCGAGGTATAATGATGCTATAATCTGGACCTATTACCAATGATATGATATGTAATGAGTTGCAATGTAATGTTATGCATGCATTTCGTATGTTATTTATACCATTTGCGAGTTTTGAAAATAATTCTTATCGTCGAAAAATACTCTTTTGACGTCTTGACCCTTCAAAAATGACTTTACAAGTATTTACGTCAAAATGTCATCCTACAATGGTTTTATAATGATTTATAGTGAAATTTTCACTTTTCGTCGCAAAACAATGTCGTCGGAATTTTCATGAAATTAACAAAAATGGCTCCGAAAAACTAGTCGTAAATTGGTGTACGTCGATCGTTAGAGAACGAATTCGACGGTTTTGGAAAGTTTGTATCGAAATCTAGAAGTCTCAGTTCAGGAGTTTTCGTCAAAAAGGTCTCGAACATAAAGATAATAAGGGTTAAAGATAGTGATTTTGGCTAATTGTTGTGCAGAAAAATGAGTTTCGGCCAAGTTTGAACATCCGTAATTAATTTACTACAACTCCGCTATGCAAAAGGCTTATCGTTTTGAAAAATATGGCCGGTGAACTTGATTTTATTAGAATACAATTCGTTCCAAAAAGTTTCACAACCTTGTTAAAAACAGCCGCAAACATGGTCGTTACAGCTAATGTAACACTTGTAACGTAAAAATAATATAGTTTTTCAGAAAATAATAATTACGGCAATTTTATAAAAACGTGCATATCTTTGTCGTTTCAAATCCGTTTTCTACGTATAATAAGTCCTTAGCTTCGTATCGAAGTAAACTAATATATTTTTGATAAGTCGAAATAATTTGTGAAGCTTAAGGCTCATTTTTTTACCCGAACAAACTAAAAATAGTATGCTGAAATTTCAGAAAATTATATTTTTCGTCGTCAAACTTGTAAAATCCATAACTTCTTCGTTATAAGTCCGTTTTTATCCGTTCAAGCGGCCACAGATTCGTTTTAAAGTATATTTTCTAAATATCAAGGCCAAAAGGTCGTGCCTACTGTTGGTTTTTCCAGAAAATCGAAATAAGGACAGAACCTATTTTATACTTAACGAAAATAGTTTTTCTCGGACAAAGCCTATTCTAATCCCTTCAAATCAACTCCAAAGCTAATCTAATCCTACCATACACCTTCTTAGGGTGTCATGGGTTCCTAGACATCATCAAGACCAAAGTATACCAAGGGGATAATTATAGGATGACTATATATATATATATCTCTAAAAATCATGTAAAATGGTATAAACAACACAAATCATGCATGCTTGCTCCAAAAAAAATAAAGAGGTACATATGAGATGATAAGGAAACATGAAAAATGAAAGAAACATGCTTACAAGTACTATGATGAGGTGCAAAGAACCAAGGTTAATCCTAAACACTCTTGGTTTTTATTTCAAAACCTAATAAAGAGTATTATCTAGATTGTAATTATGCTTGAACTTGAAAAATTTTTGTTGATTCCTTGGAGACTCTTGAAGAACCGGTGTTGGAGGATAGAACCAAAGAGAGAAAAGTGATTTTTGCTACTAATGAATTATGAGGTGAAAGATTGAAGTGAAATGAATGAAGTGAAGAAAAATGTTGGAGTATAAAGCTAAACTTTCAAAGAAAAAAATGAGACAAAGCCATTTAATGCATACACTCCCCCCCCCCATGGCCGGTCTTGGGGGGGATGTACCTCAAAGTCAAATTTTTTTTTTTTTTTTTTTAAATGTATAAGTATGAATTTGTAATAAAAAGGTGTAAGTGAAATTGTTTAGTTAAATATACAAGTAAAGGTAAATGGAAATTTTTGGTACAAGTAAGATTTTAATAGATCAAAATAGAATGTAATGAGATAATAAAAATTGTAAAAATACATTCCTTTTGAAATTTGAGTGATAAGATAATTATCGTGAAATTTTTAAGAAAAACGTCGTAATAATTTAATTTCAACGATTTATATACGAAATAAATTCAAAACACTAGGAAAACTCAAAATATAGTTTTTATAAACTAATGTGAGTATAAAAATATATCGGGATCATTTTTGAAAGTAACGGATTAAATATTTAAAATAAAAACTCACGCGATAACGTTTATTAAATATAAAAATTACGCGTTAAATGTGAAATGAAATGCCATGAATGAATTAATATGATGCATATTTAATTTAAGAAATGACCGGAATTTGAGAATTGTGACATATAATCCATAAGAATTTATCTTTTACCTCTGAACATCTCAAGGGGGTTAAAATTAAAAATATGGCTTAATTTTGAGTAAGAGAATAATGTAACATGGAACCGATACTAAAGAGAACACGTTTAACTGATATTGTAACGCTCTAATACCGAGACTCTGCCTTTACAGTCAAACGGACTTTAACAGTCAACGCTGGTTTAAAAAGAATATGATTTTAAGCCATGCGGCAGGCATGCCGTTGGACTATTAAAGCCTATGTAACTGATACTGCAGCACAAAATAGCAGATAGAGACAAATAGGCAAAACCCTAGAATGAATAACCAAACATAATAGAGGCACATGATCTATTTATAATAGTAAGTGTAAGAAAACACTGATTATTAGTACAATAGTCGAGAATATCTTTTTACATGAAGGTGTTCGTATAATTGGAGGCCTAACACCTAACCTCAGAATAAACGGACCTGGTGAGCCCAACCAATGAGATAAGTTAGCCTGCCCATGGATCACAAAAACGACGTCTTTCGTACGGATACGACGTCGTTTACGTGTTAGTTTAATATATATAGTAATATTGAATCATAGAAAGTGTGGGAAACGGTGTACACTTTTTAATAATAAATCAGATTATAATTAATAAATAACATAATGCAAATAACAGAAAACTAAATACAAACAGAAAGGGGTAGAAGCAGAAGACAGACTCTATATCAATAATTAAATGAAAGTAGTAAAGGTCGTGGAACGAGGCTCGTGTTTAACACGATTCCCTTAAAACATATTCGCCGTCTGTTTCCCAGGGTACAACGTCCAAAGCTGTTGTACAGCCGGACTAGACACACTTGCCTGAAAGATCGCTGAAGGTCTGTGTATTTTTGACCGAAGGAATTGCTGGAAATCGTTTGAAGTGAAGTTGCGTTTTTTCTGTATAGAAAACTGAATGAGGAGTCGTTTACTATATAGGGTAAACCTATCTTGTTCACTAAGACAAGATATCTACCAATATTAAACTAATATGCAAAATCAGTTAATCAATAACCACAATTTGCATATATCTTAATTACAGACCAGTATTCTGTAAACTTTATCAATAAGTTTCAAATCTAAAGATACGCACGTATGCGAGGCTTCGGAGCTGCATTCGTGTCCGCAGGTCGCGCGGGCTCGCATGAGTTCAAAAGCTTCGAACCCATTTTGGCCCAGAAATCGCGCACGTAGGTGTTGGAGTAAAACCAACTAAAAGATTTTGATAGCAAATATCATGATTTCTATATAAACACCTTCCCACTTCCTTTTCTAGGCGATGTGGGATGCACAACTTTTTCCAAATTTTGTGTTTCATGTGCCTCACTTTGAGACACGATATCTCATTCATACCAACTCCATTTTTGACACATTTTAGCTCGTTGCGAAGCTCTCGTCGAGGAGAATGCAAAGCTACCAAGAAATATATATATATATATATATATATATATATATATATATATATATATATATATATATATATATATATATATATATATATATATATATATATATTAAATAGTGTCCAAAATTTGAAAAAACTCATTTTGCAAAACCAATTTTCCAACAGAAACTACTAATTCATACAACATTTGAACTTTTTTATTTTTTTTTATTTTTTTTAATCATTTTGACTACAATAAATAGGTCGAAATTAGTATAATGTTGTTGACTTGTATGCTAGATATTGTTTAAAGAAAAAAAATGGTGAATCATAGTAACTATCAATTGCTAGGTCTAACTCGGAGGGCCTGTACCAATCGTCTCCAAACCGAGCCGATGTTTGATGGGCCGTACATAAATCAGTTTAGTTTTTCACTTTACTGCAACATGCCAATTTATGAATCAATACACTACATGTTCTTGACATTATACAAAATCTATAAGGATATCCAACTCTTATTGCATCGTCACTAAATAACCATACTTGAGTTTGTATCAAATATCAGTAACTTTGATAAGAAAAGAAAATCCATGCATAAAAAAGGTGCATAATGTTACGATCCCACATCGCCCAAGTATGGGATTGGGCGGTGGTTTATAATGTCTAAGTGTCCCCTCCTCATCAAGCTAGCTTTTTGAGTGAGTTTTACACTTGGACTTATGAACTGATGCGAACCTAGTATGGGATAGGTTCGTATCAATTGATATACAATGTTTCGTGAATTGTTCTTCCTTCCTATCTCGATTCACCAAGCGGTGTATAACACATAACATTTGATTGCGTCAACACACAATAATCTTATGTCTCTAGAACAACTTTTTATATGAGGTTAATTTGTGAGACTTGTTTTAAGTGCTTGATCCCACATGGGTAAAGAAAAGAAGTTTTTCTTTTTTATATATAGGATTTGATGTTAAAGCCGAGGTCTACCCTCTGACGGCCAAGTCAGAATTCAGTATATGCATGTTGTATAGTTGTATGTGTATAAACATAATGCACAACTAAAATGTGTAGAAATAAAAAAGGATCTTGCGAATGAGATTACTAGTGTGATGTTTTAGAGGCGCACCATAATAAAAATATAAAAATCTTCATAACTCTACGTATAATGTCCGGATCTTAAGACGAGATCTAAGTGTCTAATTCGGACAACATGTACCAATCGTCTATAGATTGAGCCATTTGGTGAGTCGTGCATAAATCAGGTTAACTATATAATTTGCCACAATATGTCATTATTTTATTACATTACACAATATTTTCTTGACATTTTAGCCAATGTACGGAGGATATTCAAACTCCAATTGCATTGTCTATCTTTTATATGCAAATTAAAAAAGTAAGCTATAAATAATTATATTTAATTTTAAAAAAATAATAATTTTTTAATATAATAATAATTAAAATTTTTAAATAAATAATAATTTATATTCTATTTTAAATAAATAATAATTTTTAAATCTTAATAACATGGTTGTTTATAAAAAATAATAGTAATAACAATAATAGTGAAATGATCGTTTATAATAATAATAATAATAATAATAATAATAATAATAATAATAATAATAATAATAATAATAATAATAATAATAATAATAATAATAATAATAAAATAAAAAAATAAAATAAAAATAAAAATAAAATAAATAAAAAACAAAAGATTAAAAATTAAAAAAAATAATAATAAAAAATAAAAATAAAAATAAAATAAATAAATAAATAATAATAATAATAATAATAATAATAACAATAACAATGACAATGATAAAGATAATATGAATTCCATGGAATTGTAAACAATGCTTCTCATATTGCCATGGAATGTTGAATTCCATATATATGTGATTTTGAAGGAATTTCATTCCATTCCGTTTGCCAACCAAACACAGTAAGGAATGGAATTCAGATTCCAAATTCTTTAAATTTTTCAACCAAACACGTTATGAAATGGAATTGGATTCCAATTCCACCAGAATCCTTAGGATTCCGCCGAAGCAAACGGGCCCTTGGTGTAATGTTCATATCCGATGACGAAGTCTAACTAGGACGGTCTCACGGTCTGTACTAATCGTCTATAGATTGAGTCATTTGGTGAGCCGAGTTTACCACAATATGCCATTCTTTGATTACATTACACAATAATTCCTTGACATTTTAGCCAACCTAATGGAGGATATTATACTTCAATTGCATTGCCTATCTTTTACGTAGCATATGCAAATTATTATGTCTCTAAGCAAACTTTTTATATGTGTTACTTTTTTGAAACTTCCCACATGGAGTAAAGAGAAGAAGCTTTACTTTCATATATATTGTGATGAATATAGTTTGAATAAATTGAGATGAGATTAGCATTATGTTGTTGGTTTCACATTCTCATTGTTGTTTATGGAGAAAATAAACAACATCAACATTGTTTAACCAACAATTCATCAAACATCCAATTTTTTTGGTCATTTTATTGAGAAGTCTATCTTCTATATTAGCAATTACCATGATGAATGCCATTCTTTTAGTAAATAACATAATGAATGTCTGTCGGAGCTGCATCCAAATGACTACAATAATTAATACATATTAAAATTTTGAACTAAGAAACTGTAGTTCTAGTTTCTTATAATGTTGCAGTAGTTTTAAAAATAATACTTTTATGTGACACTAAATGACCTTGTTTGAGATGGCATTAAATGTCTAATAGCCTCAAAGGAAAAAATGGTTAATCTCTGGGTTCACCTGTGCTAACTACGGGCTATTAAAAAAGACAGTTGTTTTGGGATTAGTCGGCAATGTCAAGTTGACAATGTAGGTGATCTTGGTAACCCAAAAAAGGCAAATATAATTGCAATAACGTGTAATAGACTATGAAAAATTCCCAATTTTTGTAATCGACTTATTGGTCTTTTTGCATAGTTTGCAATTTTGACTGTTTATATCAAATTAGATTGGGATACGATGTTCATGTTTATTTAGTGGGTATATGATGTTCACGGGTGGGTTATCTTAATACAAGTTGCTGACTACTATCTATAATAAAGGATTTGAGACTTTCTGTAAAAAGAAGGCTTAAAATTTTAAGACAAAAAACATTATTATAAAAGGAAAATTAGAAAGTTAATGTTTTGAAAATTTAAGTTTCATTTAAACTATATAGTAACCCCTTCAATAATGATGTATTTTAATAAAATTGGGTATAAGAAAAACTTATAACCACTATTTAATGCTAAAATTTGAAAATAAAACTGCTAACTATTTACACTATTAATAATTTAGACGTTCAACTTTTAAAAAACATATATATATATATATATATATATATATATATATATATATATATATATATATATATACTAGTGTCAAAACCCGTCCGATGGACGGGTATGACTTGTGGTTTTCATTTTTATGTTTTAGTAGAACAAATATATACTAAAGAGTAATTAAAAGTAAAATTAAACAATTTACAACTATAATTGATGTTACCATAATATATATTCTTTGGATAGTATTCGTTAACGAAAAATAATATATAAGGATATCATTGAGGATCAACAATTATAGAACTGTTAAATATTTTAAATTTATTGTTTATGTTATACTTTCTTGAATATCATTTTAGCCTTTTTTATACTTTTGTGGACATGATATTCAAGATTTTCTAATGTGCATTCAAATGAGCTGATCTTCAATGAAACTATATCTGTTGAAAGTTTTAAGTTGACGAAAAATAAGATATAAACGTATTTGTTTGTATATTGAATGCATTAACAATGGGAAATAAGATATATACAAAGTTCTTTGTAACAACATAGTATATTATTTAAAGTCAAATGCGAAATAAAACTTCTTTATTTTCAATGTTTGTTTTTGATTTTGCTTTATTACCATCATTATCACAACAAAGGATTTTCAATCCCTTTGTGCTCTTCACTTTAGAGACAGTGACATAAAGTTGGTCATGAGTGAAAACTGGCACCTGGAGAAATAGCCCAACTTGTGACAATGTTTGGCCTTGACTTTTATTAATAATTATTGCAATACACATTGCAACAAAGAATTGCGTACGATTAAGTTTAAACGACATCTTATTTTATTAATAGTGGCATTAATAAACATATTGCATCACTTATTATTTTATGAGCCATCGGGCGGGCATTGTGAATATCACTAAAAAAAATTAAGTAAAGGTAAATCAATTATAAACATACCAAGATATTTATTGAATGCATTAAGAACCAAAATTAATAAATGATCATCTGATATGACAAAATAAAAGCTATTAAATTATGCACAAGAACAAAGTACACGTTGTGAATTAAAATGCAAAATATAGCTTCTTCGTACACAACTTCTTTGTACACTTAAAGATGACAATAGGTTGTAACTCTTGATATTTGTACCATGACGACCTTCACATCCTCTTTAGAGTATTTCCCGCCCCTGCAAACAAAATTTCATTCTAGGTTACAATGGACTAAACTTGAAATTTAGCTACAACTTCACCACGGCTAGAGGTGGCAAGATGGGTAGGTTGGGATAGTTTTAAGCCGTATGATCCCTGGCCCTTTTAGCTAAAATTTTCAATTTGCACCATTTGACCATTTAAAAAAAAATCAAAACCCAAATCTATTCATTTATAAGCAAATGTGTCAAAAATGCCACCTTTGACCTCTATATACGATAAATAACTTAATGCTTGTTACATACCTTGGATTTTGTCAAAGGGATTGTATTATGAGAAAATTTACACTTCTCGCCCTGTCATAACTGTAATAAATAAGCAACACAATAACAGTAACAAATATGAAAGCCGGAAGTAAGATGGAAAACCAAATTAAAAAGTAGAGACAACCTCATGGCATTTTCCATTCATATAATGACGGCGAATTGAAAATTTCTTCTCTTTTACTATCACTTGATGTTTTGGCCTATTAATTCCAAGCTCTCTTCTCTTTTTTGCTCGCTTAATTATGTCCTTCCTCTGAAAGGGTTGATTGTAGTGAATGTTTGAATTCTAAGTTCGTAAAACTAAATGCATAGAATAAGATATACACTTGATTTATAAAAGTAACCTTTTTCTTTGCTTTGCTTTGCTTTCTTGTGTCACAACCCGCTTCTTTTTCTTCTAATTAGTAGCATCCTGTTTCAAAGAAATGATACCAATTACTAAGCTGATTATAACCATTTGAAAATAAGAATATCTAAACGTGATAGTGTCAATAAAGTAATTATGAGAAATCTTATCAATGAAATAATCACATTGCTACAAAATCTTCTCCTTGTATATTCTCGTATATAAATGCCTGTTAAAGGATAATGATACTCTGAACTTACCGTAATCAGCCTTTTAGAGGTGCTCATAAAAAGAGCCTGCGATTATCAAGGTATTGGAATCTTATGATGTAATTAAAGGTGCCAATTTAGACTCGTATAAAAATGGTTAAAATATCCTAAATAGCTTAAAGGATAATGGCATGCAGATCTAACTATGATCAACCTTCAGAACATCTACAAAAGGTACTAACAAAAGAACCTGGAGCTACTGAAATCTTTTTTCGCTTGTAATCTTACTCAGCTTTTTTGAATAACACCTACACCTGCTTTCGTTTGACCTGCACCAGCTTGATTTTGACTTACAATAGTTTGAATTTGATTTCCACCACCTGAACATTGACTGCCACCCCGCTTCAACTGATCCACAGCAAACTTTTGCCTTTTTGGAAATTGGTTACTGTTTTCGCCATGGTCCGAAAAAACAACATTATCTGTTACGATTTAATTGTTAAAACAAATATAATCAGTTTCACTATCCAAAAATGGGCAGTTTGAGAACATGTTAAAATATGTATTTTTGTTTACTAAGTTAGAATGGAATTGCTTGTTTACTTGCTTAATCTGCTTATTTTGACAATAAATAAGCAATTTTGCTGCTGTTTATCCCAGTCACCCTTATAATCAGTTTCACTATCCAATAAAGTAGGATCTTATTATTTTCAGTGACTTAAAACACAAAAATTATATAATGTTCACTTCCAAAATGCAGTGCCAAACACTCCTTTAGTTTTATACTTAGCACTTGTGTCGGGTTCCAAAATAAAAACTCAAAAAGTATCCATTGTATACCTGTAACTCCTGAAAAGTCTAATGTTGGCAGTGCTCGCTAATCTACCTATTGGCGTATTGTTTAAATTACACAACCTGGAATCAATAGAAGACTTAAAAAATAAGACATAAGATGAAAAATTAGGCAAAAGGCTTGGCTTATGAAATCGAAACTCATATAATGTACTACACTAAATAAATACATAAGGAATTGATTGAAGCTCACTTCTAGTTATTAGCAACAATGTCAGCCAAATCGACTACTGATTGGTGCTGAAAACGTCAAGCTTAATCACACAAGCTAGCCACTTGTGAATGGCTAACCGTAATGAACTTAAAACTGCTCAGAAACCAATACAATGAAGATCAGGAGAATATAATGAATTCCCGGGTCGTTAAGTCCCACGGAGACTCAATGGTGTATCAAAAACTTGATCAGATGATAGAATGATCACTAAGGATAGTGATCAGTAAAGATTTGGATTGATTATTACACTACTGATTGATTGGAATGTATTTGGACACAGAATTGGAAAGCACAACAATTAGATAAAACAAACGTAAAACGTACGTTTAAAAACTATGCAAACGTACAAAATAAAAAGTGAGATTAAAGAAATAAAAGACCTAAAAATATGAAAATGACATTTTTGAAAACCTAAAAATAAAAGAAAATTATTAGAAAAGGAAAATTATTTTTACAACTATTTATTAATTATTATTAATTAAAAACTATTTTAAACTATTTATTAATACTCTAAAATAAAAGAAAATATGAAATAAGGTTAGAAAAATAAAATTATGATTGAGAAAAATCTAAAATATTATAAAACTAATTTTAAAACTAAAAATATATTTTTTATGCTTTTTAATTATTTATTACTAATTATTTAATACTTTTAACTATTTAAAATTCTAATAAATACTAAACAGATTAGGAAAATTATGAAACTTTTTCTAAAAATAACTTAAGGTGACAGAAAACTAAGAAAAATATAAAAACTAGATTTGCTTATTAATAAGATGAAAAGAAAAATCAAAAAGCTAAAATCTATTAAATAAACGCTATCACTATTTTTAAATTGATGTTTTTCTGGATTTTCTTTTTGCAAACTGTTTAACTACTTAAAATATGAAACTTTTACAAAGACAAAAATTTTACAAATAAAAAATAAGCAGTTTGTGAAGCTTATGAGCTAACAGTTGGGATTATGAGCTTATTTGAAAGAAATAAGCTCAAACAAGCTTACAAACTGAAAACAAAGGTAGATAAAGATGCAAACAAGCTTAAGCTACTCAAATGAGGCTAGAAAACACAAAGAAGCATACTGATGATATGGAAATAAGCAAATAAGCACTTGTGTAATAACCAAGAAATGGACAGAACAATAAACTAAGTGCAGCCCTAGTAAACAAGCTAGAAAATGGAAAATGAAACTTGGGACCTCAAGATGGCTAGGTTAGCTACCCAAAGAACCAAGAATCAGAAGCTGAGGCCAACTAATAAGCTATTTGTGAGCTTATCAAGTTGGACTACCCAACTGTGCACAGGGCACCATTTTCAGACAAGTACTCAAAAGAAGCTAGTAAATAAGCTATTAAAAAGCTGATTAAAGGAGAACTAGTATTTTTCTAATTAAGTTTAGCAACTAAACTTTAATAACCCAAAAGCTTTTAAGCTAAATCTTACTATTAAACACACAGTGAAATTATCTTTTTTATTCAAAAACGACCAAATGAAGATTTTGACTTTTTATAAAAACCAAAAGAGTTGACTAAAATGAACTTTTGATCACTACTACTTACTGATTATGTTGTTTTAAGGTATATTAAGACTTATTTGATCTGTATTAACAACTTATAAACACAGATACATGATCATTAAACATGAAATTCCAACAGTGAACAAGAAAGATGTGATCAATTGAGATTTTGACTTTTGCTTAAACAAGGACTGTATTTCTTGGTTTCTTTGAATTACTTAGACCAATTGTGACACAAGACAACAACAAGTACAAACTTAATCAACCTCTAACACAGTTTAACTTCTCAAAGCCAAACAAGCCTTTACTTAACTGTTTTGATGATTTTCAAAGCTAAACATAATTTAAAACCATGAGACTGATTACAGACCTTATAATATCATTAAATAAAACTAAATAAACATGAACCAACAGTATTAACAACATGAAACACAAGAAATGACCATTATGCATTTTTAACTGTCAAGATGAGATTTTTATAAACTATAAATTTAAAAGAACAACCAACTGATTTTAATACTCAAATACACTTAACTAAGACTAATGAACATAAAGAACCAGAAATTAGAGCTAATAAATAACTAAAACAGTGAAATGCAAAAATGAACAAAAGGCTTACAAAGTAGAGTCCAAGTGAAAACTGAGAACCAAAGATCAAGACCAATCCTAATAGCTTTCCACAAAGCTTCTAACCCAAGGCCATCCACAATCTACCCTGCTCCAGCTGTGAACACCATTTCCATGGGATTTTTGATTTTTCAACTAATTATTTGGTATTTTTGGTGATTTTTCCTTTTTGATTCTAAACTGAATTTTAATGTATCTAATAGCTTTTAGAAGCTATCTAGGAGCTTATGTGTGCTATTTAGTCCAAGATAACAACTACTTAACAACATTCAATCATTCATGAAAATTTGAACAAGTAAAATTTGCATAAACTTGAAATAGAACTTGATACTGAATTTAAGGATTGGAAAAGATTCAAATACACTTTAATAACTTGAACAAAGTACTGGAAAGACTTAAAATACACTGGAAATTTGAAATTGATTAAAACGACTAATTTTAATAAAATTACACTAGATAGATAGATACATTGCTTCTTTACTCCTCTTTATAGACTTTAGTGACTTCTTGCTGACCTCTGAATGAATTCCACCTCATCTGAGCCATTGGATTGGCTAAAATCATCAGAACCATACAAGTGTAGTTTTGGCGCCAAAAGTCTCATAGCAGGTTTGAGATATTAATGGGGTGGTTTGAATCAATTAAAGATCTTTGGGTGTTAGTGAAGGTGGAGGGGGACAAGGTAAGGAGGGGGGATGGAGCAAATCATGGAAACAGCTCTGGTTTCTGGTTTGGCGCGTTTTCTGTGAGGGAGAGGAACAGTAGCCAGTATTTGACTTATTTGACCGTTGGTTTATAATAAGGGGAGGGTTCACAATTGGTTATGACAGGGGTCAAGGGATATTGGCAAGGGTTCTATTTGTTTTGGTTGGGCTCAATATACAAAGGGGGTCCGTATGGTTTAGTAAGTATACAAGGACCAAAAATGTAATTTGACCAAAGATAAAGGACTGAACATGCCACTTTTCCAAACTTATCACAAGGACCAAACTTGACAAACTTTGATAGTACAAGGATAAAATTTGATCATTTTCCATTTTAAAATATCCAAGGACTAATTTTGACATTTTTCAAAGTTTAGGGACCTTTTCTGCCATTTGACCAAAGAATCATTCAAGGACCATTTTTAACAACTTAGAATATTTCAGGGACCTTGAATGACAAAACTTCACATTTTTGAATTCCAAGGACTAGATTTGACAACTTTTGAAACTTGGGGGACTAAAACTGCCAATTATGCAAACTTGATACGTTTTTCATCTGATTTTGATATTTTTGCATTTAAAACACATAAAATACTGATTTGTGATATTTTCATCATTTTAATGCATTTCTGAGTGTTTTCAGATGATTTTGCAGTTTAGATTGTACAAAAATGATGAGTATTTAGACACTCATCAATCCCCCACACTAAGATATTGCTAGTCCCTAGCAATGATTTAGATCTTTTAATGGATTTTAAAAACTCTTTACCAAAAGCCATCACTTCTGGAGTAGCCAGTTGTTTTGGTTCAAGTAAGAACCTTGGTACAATGATAACCAAATGATTTTGAGCAAATCATAAGCTGTAAACGGATTTGATTTGTCTTTACCAGAAGCCGTTTGCTCTGGACTAGCCAACTCTTAGATAAATTATCAATATTATCTTTGGTGAGCTGATTACCAATTATGGTTTTTTCACTGCCTTTACCACAAGCCATAAACTTGCGGGCTAGCCAACTCTTCACTTTTTAGGATATGGTGAGTTGAATACCATACAATTTTGGGCAAATTGCAAGCCATAAACGGATTTGAGAAATCTTTACCAAGAGCCGTTTGCTCTTGGATTAGCCAATCCTTTTGTTTTTTAGACATGGCGGACTGATTACCATATGCTGAGTAAGTGAAAAACACTTACTCCAAAAAAAATTTTTTGGCCAAAACGGGGGAATTGGGTGGATAATTACATGATAAAATTCGTGAGAATTCCCCCCCACACTAAGAAATGAATATTGCTCTCAATATTCAAAGTACCGGCGGTTATGCCGAAACAAAGAACGTAGAAGGGAAATATTACGGCCATTATTTGAAAGAGAGATTTTATTTATTTTTTTTTTTTTTTTTTTTTTTTTTTGAAATACTTATATACAACAGTGTGGGGCAACCCCCCCACACTAGGGTGGTAGAATAGAGAAAGAAGACAGAAATATGGGTGAAAACCCATATAGTGTGTGCTATTGTTTTTGATTCCCGAGTCACTAGCTTGACTCGATCCCCGCATTCATTGGTTCATGGGGAAAGTTTGTAGATCCGGGACAACCACAGGGGGAATGTCCTCTCCAAAATAATGCTTCACTCGATGACCATTTACTTTAAAATTAGGACCATCGGGTTGAGATAACTCAATGGTGCCATAAGGATAAACCTTAGCGATAGTAAATGGACCAGACCAACGGGACTTGAGCTTTCCCGAGAAAATCTTCAATCTTGAATTGAAAAGAAGGACTCGATCACCAACGTTGAAAACGCGGTTCTTGATTTTAGAGTCATGAATCTTCTTTGTCTTTTGCTTATAGATCAAAGAGTTCTCGTATGCTCGATCACGGAGTTCATTTAATTCATTCATTTGAACTTTTCTGTGATCACCAGCTGTCTGAATATCGAAATTTGCATGCTTCAAGGCCCAGTATGCCTTGTGCTCTAGCTCAATCGGAAGATGACATGCCTTTCCGTACACTAGCTTGTATGGAGTACACCCGATGGGTGTTTTGTAAGCTGTACGGAAGGCCCAGAGTGCGTCATCCAGCTTATCCGACCAGGATGCACGATTTTCGCCTACTGTCCTTTCAAGAATTCTTTTAATACCACGGTTGGAAACTTCCACCTGCCCACTAGTTTGGGGGTGGTATGCAGTAGAGAGACGGTGGGTAACACCATACTTTTGCATGACACGATCAAATTGATCATTGCAAAAATGTGTACCACGATCACTGATTATCGCTCTCGGAGTTCCAAACCTTGCAAAAAGAGATTTTAAAAACTTCACAACAACTCGGGCATCATTGGTAGGTAAAGCTTTTGCTTCGACCCATTTTGACAAATAGTCAACAACCACGAGTATGTATTTGTTTCCTCGAGAAGATGGAAATGGCCCCATAAAGTCAATACCCCAGATGTCAAATATCTCACAAACTTGAATGGCGTTTTGTGGCATTTCATTTTTTTGAGATATATTTCCGTGACGTTGACAAGCGTCACAGGTTTTGACAAATTCGTGGGCATCCTTATAGATAGTGGGCCAATAAAACCCGGAATTAAACACCTTCTTGGCAGTGTAGTTTGGACTATGATGGCCCCCGGTGGGTCCAGCATGGCAAGCTGTGAGAATGTCAATAGCTTCCTGTCCATAAACACACCGTCAGATGACTTGATCCGCACAGATTTTGAATAAGAAGGGGTCGTCCCAGAAATAATGTTTAACATCTTTGAAGAATTTGTTCTTCTGTTGGGTCGACATCCCTTTCACTATGAAGTTACCCGCATGGTAATTTGCGAAGTCAGCAAACCATGGGGTAGAAGAGTTTCCACGAAAAGAAACCGCATTGAGTGTCTCGAGAGGAAATGTTTCATTTATTTCCTTTTTCTCGAAAACATCTTGGTGAGGGTTTTCTAGACGGGACAGATGATCAGCAGCTAGATTCTCAGCTCCTTTTTTTTTATCACGAATGATGATATCAAATTCTTGCAGGAGGAGAATCCAACGGAGCAATCTCGGCTTTGCATCTTGTTTTGCAAAGAGATATTTGAGAGCCGAATGATCCGTATACACCACGCATTTGGTCAAGATTAAGTATGGCCGAAACTTCTCAAATGCATACACCACGGCTAATAGCTCTTTTTCTGTGGTGGTGTAATGAGTTTGAGCTTCAGTCATAGTCTTACTTGCGTAGTGGATAGGCTGAAAATGCTTGTTTCTACGTTGCCCCAGAACTGCACCGATAGCAAAATCACTTGCATCGCACATGAGCTCAAAAGGCAAGTCCCAGTCGGGAGCAACGAGAATGGGTGCTTCAGTGAGCTTTTTCTTCAATGTTTCAAAAGCTTCGATGCACTCGGGTGAAAAGATAAAAGGAGCATCTTTTTCAAGAAGATGGGTCATAGGCCGGGCGATTTTAGAAAAATCTTGTATGAATCTACGATAGAAACCGGCATGACCTAGAAAACTCCTAATACCTTTGACGGTAGTAGGATGAGGTAATTTAGCAATAACATCTACTTTTGCTCTATCTACCTCAATCCCATTTTTTGAAATTTTATGGCCAAGGACTATGCCTTCTTTGACCATAAAGTGACTCTTCTCCCAGTTTAGACAAAGATTGGTGTCTTCACACCTTTGAAGCATTTTTTCTAAATGGGAGAGACATGTTTGAAATGAATCCCCAATGACCGAGAAGTCATCCATAAACACCTCCATTGTTTCCCCGATCATGTCGTGGAAAATGGCCATCATACATCGTTGGAACGTGCCAGGAGCATTGCATAAGCCAAAAGGCATACGTTTGTAGGCAAAAGTTCCGTATGGGCAGGTGAATGTGGTCTTCTCTTGATCCTGTGGATCAATGGGAATCTGAAAATAACCCGAGAAACCATCAAGGAAACAATAGTATTCATTCCCTGCTAATCTCTCAAGCATTTGGTCCATGAAGGGTAGAGGAAAATGGTCTTTTCGGGTAGCGTCATTCAACTTACGATAGTCAATACACACACGCCATCCCGTAACCAATCGAGTTGGAATTAACTCGTTATCTTCATTTGTGACAACAGTTATGCCACCCTTTTTAGGAACACAATGAATTGGACTAACCCAAGGACTATCTGAGATCGGGTAAATTAATCCTGCATCAAGAAGTTTGATAACCTCTTGTTTGATAACATCATGGATTTTTGGATTTACTCTTCTCTGATGTTGAACTGCTGGTTTGAAGTCATCCTCCATCAAGATTTTGTGAGTACAAAACTCAGGGTTGATACCCTTAATGTCGGAGAGTTTCCAAGCAATTGCTTTCTTGTGTGACTTCAAGATCTTTATGAGAGCAGCTTTTTCATCTTTACTCAAATCTCGAGCAATAATGATGGGTAATTTATCATCACCTTCTAGAAATGCATACTCGAGATGAGGCGGTAAGTCCTTAAGCTCAACCTCAGGAAATTCTTCAGTTTTCTCAACTGACTTGACTTCCTTGTTATGAAGCTTGACGGGAGGGAGAGGAGGAGAAGTGTCATGATTTAACAATTTCTCAAGAAGAATATCTCCCTCCAGATTAATCTCATTTTGATTAATCTCATTAGGAATTGAATCGCTAGGGTGAGGGGTTGATGATGGATCATCATTAAGCAACTTCTCAATAAGAAGTATGTCCCCCTCAATGTCAATTGGAGCATGATCAATTTCCCATGGAACAGAATCACTAGCCAAGTATGCTTCAATCTCTTCCAAGATGAAGTCTCTTCCCTCAAAAGGAGTGATAGAAGGGGTAGAATTGGCTATGATAGGTTGAGAAGATGAGGTGGGATCCCCACTCACAGAATTATGAGAGTAACCTAAGAACTTCTTGAGAGTACTCTTCAGTAGCAACATCAATGATATCTATTCGGTTAACCGATTCAGAATCATAATTTGCGGAATACCTCAAAGTTTGATCAAGGTTAAAGGTTACAGCTTCATTACCAACACGTAATGTGATTTCTTGCTCAAATACATCAATGAGAGCACGGCCCATTCTCAGGAATCCTCGACCAACAATGAGAGGAACCCGATGATCGACATCGAAATCAACAACCACGAAGTCAGCTGGAAAATGGAACTTTCCTACTTTCACAAATACGTCCTCGGCAATGCCAAGAGGATGGGATATGGAACGATCTGCAAGCTCGAGAGTCATGCATGTAGGAGTGAGTTCCGGAAGAGAAAGTTTCTTCCATACTGAATAAGGCATCAGATTGATGCTTGCACCAAGATCCGCTAGGGCAAAGCATTCAACCATTCCTGGAAATACACAAGGTAAGAGAAATTTTCCAGGATCTCCAAGCTTTTCTGGAAGCTTCTTCAAGATAACTGCAGAGCAGTTCTCGTTCAGTGGAGTTTTTGCCATTTCAAACAGCTTTTCCTTATTGCTTAACATGTGTTTGAGAGTTGATGCAAACTTGGGCATCAGCATGATAGCATCCGCAAAGCTTATGTCAAAATGTAACTCTTGGAAAATTTGGAAAAATTTGTCCATTTGATGACTGGCTTTCTCGCGGAGCTTTTGCTCATTCAAACGTGATGGGTAAGGAATAGAAGTTTTGGATTTCTGGTTTTCAACGGGAGCTACTGGAGGTTCAAAAACAACTCCTGGATTTGACTTGGGTTTCTGGACAACTTGAGGTTGGACTACCGAAGGTGGGACGTGTGCGGTACTTCGTGGGCTTGAAAAATGCACCTTGTCCGTTGTATCCTTGGTAACTTGACTCATTTCTCCTAGTGGAGGAGGCATTGGAGTCAAAGGTCCATTGTGTGTCTTAGGTTCACTTTCCACTACCTTTGGGAGAGAAGAAGAAGAGGTAGTAGGAATAGCAGGTCCATTATATGAAACACCACTTCTGGTTGTGATCGCCTTTGCATCGCCCCTCGGGTTAGCGATCGTGTTGCTCGGAAGTTTTCCTGAGCCCGAGGGTTGATCATTTAAAGACTTCTTAAGATCAGCAATCTGACTGACCAACAACCTGTTCATTTCATCTTGGGATTTCATGAATTGTTTCAACAACTCATCAGATGATGGTCCAGTTGGAACAATGGCGGGAGGTGGATTAGGAAAATTCTGGCCTCTAATGTTAGGAATAGGGCCTTGGTTTTGAAAATTTCCTTGATTAGGATTCATATTCCCGTGAAATTGATTCCCTCGATTGAAATTGTTTTGATTAAGGTTCCCTTGATGTTGGAAACATTGATTTGGTCCAGGATAGAAATTACCTTGGTTTTGATAACCTTGGTTCATTCTTGGTTGGTTCTGATTCCGGTTTTGCATGTTATGATTCTGGTTAAAACCGAGTGGTGCCTGATTAGTGTTAGCACGGTAGTGTGGTTCATTTTGAGGACGGTATTGATTACCTCCCTGATGTGAACTACCGGCTAGAGCATTGGCTTCAAATGGACTACCATCGGTGGCAGTACAATTGTAGTATGCATGAGGACCACCACAAGTAACACAACTCTCGATTTTCTTCACTTCACCATGTGATGGTGTCTGTGTGAAGGTCACTTTCTTTTGGTTAGCAAGAACCAAAGCCTGAACAATATCTGTGAGTTTGTCAATCTTAGCATCGGTGCTAGATGCACTCACCGGAGATGAAGAAGAAGAAGGTCCAGCATGAGACTGATATGTCTTTGCTCGGAAAGGGCGGACCTGAGATTTGTTTTCAATAATTTGCAAGGCCTCTTTGGTGGTCTTGCTCAGGAAATTACCTCCCGCGGAGGCATTCAAAGAGTCTTGATTAGTCTGATTGAGACCATTATAGAAAGTATCCATTTGCATTAACTCGGTAAAACCATGATGCGGACACTTGCGAAGCAATTCTTTGTAACGATCCCATGCCTCCCCGAATGATTCATCAAATCTCTGAGAAAATTTCATTATCTCATTCTTAAGACTTGTGGTTCGGGATGGAGGATAGAACTCGTTAACGAACTTGGTGACTAGATCTTCCCATGTCTCAATAGAACGAGGGGGTTGTTTCTCAAGCCAATTCCGGGCTTGTCCCTCTAGAGAAAATGGGAACAGAAGAAGCTTGATAGCTTCATGTGGGACATTCTTGTACTTGATGGTAGATGCAATCTTGTTAAACCATCGAATGTGTGCATGAGGATCATCCCGCTCAAAACCATAGAATTGGCTTTGGGTTACTAGATTAAGCAACCCGGTTTTGAGCTCAAAGGTATCAGCCACGATGGCTGGGACAACAATAGCATCTCCGTAACCCTCGATGGGTGCTTGGAGAAGCTCATTCATGGGCTTATCTTCTGCCATTACGACAGGTGGTGGTGGTGGTAGACGTTCCTCAGTCACGGCTGAAGGAGCAGAACGTCCTCTACGTCTACGAGGAATGTTTCCAAGCTCAGAAAGTGGACTTGTAGAACTGGAAGAACGAGTGCGCATGCACTAAGTATAAAAATCAGTTTTCAAAACAAATGCGAGGCAAAACGACAAGTGAACTTAACCAATAATCACAAATGAAATGGCTTCTTTGAAAAAGGTACACCAAATCACAAGGACACAAAGGCAAGTTTTAAATCTGTTGTTCGGGAACTTATTATGGTCACACCCCCAGTTAGTAGGTGTACTGCCTTGATTTGCGGTGGTTGATTATTATGTATATATTAAGTACCACTAAAAAGACGTAGGTATAGATTTGTGCAAAGGGTTCAAAAACTTTTGGACAATATTTTTGGTATCGTCTCGTTTAACCAAATCGTATCTCTTTAAGAATCACCTCAAAGAAAATACAAGATAGAAAACGTTCCGATTGTTTTGTTGTTTTTATATTTTTTTTGGTGTTTTTAACACTTTAGGAAAAGTGCTAATGAACTTTTTGATTTTCTGATAACTTTACAAAAAACTTTTATACAAAAGATGGTATATGTGCAAGAATGGGTCTGAAAAAGGTTTAACACACGCTAAAGCCTCCCCGGCAGCGGCGCCAAAATTTGATTGGATCTGAACCGTCAAGCTTAATCACACAAGCTAGCCACTTGTGAATGGCTAACCGTAATAAACTTAAAACTGCTCAGAAACCAATACAATGAAGATCAGGAGAATATAATGAATTCCCGGGTCGTTAAGTCCCACGGAGACTCAATGGTGTATCAAAAACTTGATCAGATGATAGAATGATCACTAAGGATAGTGATCAGTAAAGATTTGGATTGATTATTACACTACTGATTGATTGGAATGTATTTGGACACAGAATTGGAAAGCACAACAATCAGATAAAACAAACGTAAAACGTACGTTTAAAAACTATGCAAACGTACAAAATAAAAAGTGAGATTAAAGAAATAAAAGACCTAAAAATATGAAAATGACATTTTTGAAAACCTAAAAATAAAAGAAAATTATTAGAAAAGGAAAATTATTTTTACAACTATTTATTAATTATTATTAATTAAAAACTATTTTAAACTATTTATTAATACTCTAAAATAAAAGAAAATATGAAATAAGGTTAGAAAAATAAAATTATGATTGAGAAAAATCTAAAATATTATAAAACTAATTTTAAAACTAAAAATATATTTTTTATGCTTTTTAATTATTTATTACTAATTATTTAATACTTTTAACTATTTAAAATTCTAATAAATACTAAACAGATTAGGAAAATTATGAAACTTTTTCTAAAAATAACTTAAGGTGACAGAAAACTAAGAAAAATATAAAAACTAGATTTGCTTATTAATAAGATGAAAAGAAAAATCAAAAAGCTAAAATCTATTAAATAAACGCTATCACTATTTTTAAATTGATGTTTTTCTGGATTTTCTTTTTGCAAACTGTTTAACTACTTAAATTATGAAACTTTTACAAAGACAAAAATTTTACAAATAAAAAATAAGCAGTTTGTGAAGCTTATGAGCTAACAGTTGGGATTATGAGCTTATTTGAAAGAAATAAGCTCAAACAAGCTTACAAACTGAAAACAAAGGTAGATAAAGATGCAAACAAGCTTAAGCTACTCAAATGAGGCTAGAAAACACAAAGAAGCATACTGATGATATGGAAATAAGCAAATAAGCACTTGTGTAATAACCAAGAAATGGACAGAACAATAAACTAAGTGCAGCCCTAGTAAACAAGCTAGAAAATGGAAAATGAAACTTGGGACCTCAAGATGGCTAGGTTAGCTACCCAAAGAACCAAGAATCAGAAGCTGAGGCCAACTAATAAGCTATTTGTGAGCTTATCAAGTTGGACTACCCAACTGTGCACAGGGCACCATTTTCAGACAAGTACTCAAAAGAAGCTAGTAAATAAGCTATTAAAAAGCTGATTAAAGGAGAACTAGTATTTTTCTAATTAAGTTTAGCAACTAAACTTTAATAACCCAAAAGCTTTTAAGCTAAATCTTACTATTAAACACACAGTGAAATTATCTTTTTTATTCAAAAACGACCAAATGAAGATTTTGACTTTTTATAAAAACCAAAAGAGTTGACTAAAATGAACTTTTGATCACTACTACTTACTGATTATGTTGTTTTAAGGTATATTAAGACTTATTTGATCTGTATTAACAACTTATAAACACAGATACATGATCATTAAACATGAAATTCCAACAGTGAACAAGAAAGATGTGATCAATTGAGATTTTGACTTTTGCTTAAACAAGGACTGTATTTCTTGGTTTCTTTGAATTACTTAGACCAATTGTGACACAAGACAACAACAAGTACAAACTTAATCAACCTCTAACACAGTTTAACTTCTCAAAGCCAAACAAGCCTTTACTTAACTGTTTTGATGATTTTCAAAGCTAAACATAATTTAAAACCATGAGACTGATTACAGACCTTATAATATCATTAAATAAAACTAAATAAACATGAACCAACAGTATTAACAACATGAAACACAAGAAATGACCATTATGCATTTTTAACTGTCAAGATGAGATTTTTATAAACTATAAATTTAAAAGAACAACCAACTGATTTTAATACTCAAATACACTTAACTAAGACTAATGAACATAAAGAACCAGAAATTACAACTACTAAACAGCTACAACAGTGAAATGCAAAAATGAACAAAAAGGCTTACAAAGGCTTCCAAGCTCAAAACTGAGAACAAGGACCAATTATCACCCCTATTAGCTTACCACTAAGCTTCTAACCCAAGGCCATCCACAATCTACCTTGCTCCAGCTGTGAACACCATTTCCATGAGATTTTTGATTTTTCAACTAATTATTTGGTATTTTTAGTGATTTTCTCTTTTTGCTTCTAAAATGGATTTTAATGTTTCTAAAAGCTTGAATAAGCTTTATAGGAGCTTACATGTGCTATATCAGTCCAAAATAACAACTATTAACAACATTACCATAATATGAGATTTTTGAAAGGAAAATTGCATAAACTGAAATTATAACTTGAACACTGAAATTGATAATTGAAAAGGTTTAACAATACACTGAAATGCTTAAACAAAGTGCTTTGAAGCTTGAAATTACACTGGAAAACTTAAAATGATAAAAACGACTAAGGAAAATAAAAATTACACTAGATAGATAGATACATTGCTTCTTTACTCCTCTTTATAGACTTTAGTGACTTCTTGCTGACCTCTGAATGAATCCCACCTCATCTGAGCCATTGGATTGGCTAAAATCATCAGAACCATACAAGTGTAGTTTTGGCGCCAAAAGTCTCATAGCAGGTTTGAGATATTAATGGGGTGGTTTGAATCAATTAAAGATCTTTGGGTGTTAGTGAAGGTGGAGGGGGACAAGGTAAGGAGGGGGGATGGAGCAAATAATGGAAACAGCTCTGGTTTCTGGTTTGGCGCGTTTTCTGTGAGGGAGAGGAACAGTAGCCAGTATTTGACTTATTTGACCGTTGGTTTATAATAAGGGGAGGGTTCACAATTGGTTATGACAGGGGTCAAGGGATATTGGCAAGGGTTCTATTTGTTTTGGTTGGGCTCAAAATACAAAGGGGGTCCGTATGGTTTAGTAAGTATACAAGGACCAAAAATGTAATTTGACCAAAGATAAAGGACTGAACATGCCACTTTTCCAAACTTATCACAAGGACCAAACTTGACAAACTTTGATAGTACAAGGATAAAATTTGATCATTTTCCATTTTAAAATATCCAAGGACTAATTTTGACATTTTTCAAAGTTTAGGGACCTTTTCTGCCATTTGACCAAAGAATCATTCAAGGACCATTTTTAACAACTTAGAATATTTCAGGGACCTTGAATGACAAAACTTCACATTTTTGAATTCCAGGGACTAGATTTGACAACTTTTGAAACTTGGGGGACTAAAACTGCCAATTCTGCAAACTTGATACGTTTTTCATCTGATTTTGATATTTTTGCATTTAAAACACATAAAACACTGATTTGTGATATTTTCATCATTTTAATGCATTTCTGAGTATTTTCAGATGATTTTGCAGTTTAGATTGTACAAAAATGATGAGTATTTAGACACTCATCAACTACCGTCTGTGAGTAACCCCATTCATTGTCTGGTACCACGCAATCACCTTCACCATATCATCTTCCATAGCCATGGTAAGTGATGAGTCTACAGTTGATGACACGTCGCTGCATCTGAAGTCAACAGACACAAGAGGTTCATCACACACAGATAGATTACCATTTACACTTTCCATCCTTTTAATGCAAAGTGTAACTCCTTATAAACATTTTGAAACATTTGAAACTCTTCGCAGCCATCTGCCTCACTTTTTCTGTAATCTCAGCATCAGTCTCCATATAATGAAGTTTTCTCAAATTCTTCATGAGCTTAGCAAAGGTTTCAGCCCTAGGCATCACACCAGCCTCCATCATGTTCAAACAGTTAAAAAAACGCTTCATTCACATTGAAAGCCCTATGAAGCACTTTCTTAATTCCTGCTTGTGACTGTGATTTGTCAACTAATTTTGCAATAAAAACTTGTTGGATCACTTACAGCGGTAAGTATCCCTTTTAAAACTTCTTGCTCATCATATCTTAATTTTCTATTTACACTTTGTTTATTCATCCTTTGAATGACAGGTTGCGAGATTGCTTCACCGGCTTTTTGCTGCAACTCATGAACCCTTTCCACTAATTATTTCTTTCGGTCCTCTGAGAGCTCGATTTGATCACCATCAATCACTATCCAATTTTCATAGTGCACCACATTCGGTATTAACTGCATACTATTCATTGAAAATACAGTTACACTAAAATCTTAGCAAAAGGTTACTTGTTGACTCCACATATACTATATCAGTTTCAACTTATTAAAGGGTTGTGATCCATTGATTCTAATCTAAAAGATTACTTGTGATTACCTGAAAGTAGTGACAAACTAAAACCCCAGTTATCAATCCATTGAAGATCACAACTGCTGCTACAATAGGATCAACAGAAGGCGGAACTGGTACAACTCTTACTGCAGGAAGTATTTGTTCTTAGGCGTATGCAGTCACTGGGAAGCCAGCATAAGCCACAATATCTACAACTTTGCAGCGACTTCAGGACCAACTGTCTAGTACTAATGCATCATAGTGTTGGAGCCCATTACACGAACCACCCTATAAAAAGCACAACGACCTAAAAATTACCATTTGCAAGTTAGACTAATTTCGCAAAGTTTGTGTTTGAGTTCATTGCTAAGTAACTAATTCCATTAAAATCGCCCTTTAACCCAACTCATTTTGACGCATTTCCCAACCCACCTAATTTGCCTAGATGTAATAGCGGTTAAAGGGATGGTACTAGGTTCAACGAAGCATCAACTACTTCTTGAGAAACATGCCCATGGTGTGTCCCAACCTAATTACTTGTGATTGTTCATAGGACATAAATTCGCATAATTAGGCAGACCATGCTTTATTTGAGAATTTCTTGCGAGCCTGGATAGCGTCTCTGTACTATTAAACAGTGAAACATGTCGGCACACATAAGATGACAAAAGACATCTAAATTAAAGGATAAGTTATTCTCCCCGTTTGTTGACACGAATTATCGTGACCTACCTGATCTATGTCGAAGTCAACCCCCAATTTCTGAAAACATGATATGATAGCTTTTGCTGTTCCAGATGTGTCCAACTTGGTAGCTTGGTGAGATTCTGATGCGCTCCCGAACAGTCAAGTTTTATCACTCGAGTCTGCCACTTGTGAATGGCCGACCGTAACAAACTTAAAACGGCTCAAGCACGAACTCAATGAAGATCAGGGGAGTATAGTGTTTCCCCGGGTCGTTATGTCCCAGCGAGCTGTGCAATGGATCACCCGACGAATAGTGATCGAGAGATTTGAACGGAAAAAGGGATTTGGAATTATTATAACTACAGGAAAAGCCAACAAATTACAACGGCTTAAATGCAAATTAAAGGAAATTAAAAAGATAAAAAATATTAAATAAACGCTATCACTATATTTAAAATTGATGAACGTTTAAAACTTAAAACTTACGTTTAAATAAAAATTACGTAAACGTACAAAATAAAAAGTGAAATCTAATAAATAAAAGTCCTAAAAATATGAAAATGACATTTTTACAATCCTAATGATAAAAGAAAATTTTAAGAAAAAGAAAATTATTTTTATAACTATTTAATTAATTATTATTAATTAAAAACTATTTTTAACTATTAAATATTAACCTAAAATACAAGAAAATATGAAACAAAGATAGAAAAATAAAATTATGACTTAGAAAAATCTAAAATAACAAAATAGAATTTTCAAAACTATTTTTATAGAAAAACAATTATGGTTTTTCCACTACCTTTACCACAAGCCATAAACTTGCGGGCTAGCCAACTCTTCACTTTTTAGGATATGGTGAGCTGAATACCATACAATTTTGGGCAAATTGCAAGCCGTCAACGGATTTGAGATATCTTTACCAAGAGCCGTTTGCTCCTGGATTAGCCAATCCTTTAGTTTATTAGACAAGGCGGACTGATAACCAAATGAGTAAGTGCAAAAACACTTACTCCAAAAAAAATTTTTGGCCAAAAACGGGGGAATTAGGTGGTATAATTACATGATAAAATTCGTGAGAATTCCCCCCCACACTTAGAAATGAATATTTCCCTCAATATTCAAAGTACCGGCGGTTATGCCGAAACAAAGAACGTGAAAGGGAAATACTACGGCCATTATTTAGAAAGATTTTTTTTTTTTTTTTTTTTTTTTGGTATAACATGTGGGGCAACTCCCCCACACTAGGGTGGAACACACGGGTGAAAACCCATGTTTAGCTACTGTTTTTGATTACCGAGTCGCTAGCTTGACTCGACCCCGAATTGATTGGTTCATTGGAAAGCAAAGTGGAAGAGGCAATCTCCATCGGACTTTCAGTCAAGATGTTTGGACAAACATTTGAAGCACGTGAAAGTTCCACACCGATGAGATATATTCCCGGCTCAAAATAATGGTTCATGAAAATGCCGGGATCAAAGATAATGTCTTCATTCCCGAAGGAGTGAAGAACAGGAGAAGCCACGGGATATGTGAAGAAGAGATAGAAAATCATGATAAACATCATGATTAACTCATCATCATCAGAAGGAGAATTCATAATAGCATGAATCTCATCATTTAAGCTCAATTGGTCTAGACATATCCCGGGTGTGTCTAGATCAAAGTAGAAGTTATCATACTCCGGCGGAGATATGATATGAGTGAGTTCATCTGAGAACTCCATGAAGGTGAATGAATCATATTCAGAATTGATATGAGTGGGTTCACTGGTGAACTCCTCCAATGTACATGATTCATAATCGGGGAGGGAATTATGAGAATGAAAAGTGGTACTGCCACTAATCTTCTCTCCCATATTATCAAAACAGGAGGCTTTCATTTCCGGATTAGAATCATCGGAAAGAATGTCACTACCCTTAATGGGGATAGGAGATGAAATTGGTTTCTCTTTGAAAGCCTCGATTTTAGAAATGAGAAGACATCAATAATGTTGCACGAAGTGCTTCATCTTTGATTTCAGTGTCAGTAACTTCATCATTCTCTTCTTCTAAGCTAACAAGCTCAGAAGGTAAATCTTCCACATAAGCAATATCTCCGCAAGATAACGAATCATCATCATCAGAATCGGAGAACATCTCAACATGATCATTTTGGAAGACAAGAGGAGTAGAGACATCACACAAATGCTCGAGAATTCCCTGTGACTCTCTCGGGATTGGGACAAGATCCTCAACACTAGACTTTATGAATTCGTCCGATTCCTTTTCAGGAACAGTGTCGAGATGCTCGTCCCCCATAATAAGAGAGTGAGTGTGAATCTCGGGTGTGATAACAGTTGTTTGAGATGGAATCTCAACTGATGGGATATCAACTGACTGAGGGAGTTGAGAAATATTATCTTTAAAAGGATAAAAACTCTCCTCGTCATCGTCATATAGAGCTGCCTTGAGAAATTGGGAACACCTTAGAGCTGCATGCTCTAGGACTAATAATTCTTCCCTAGATTTGCGGGCCTCTCGTTCTTCTCGTTCTTCGGCCAGCAATTCTCCTATGGTCTTTTCACCACTCACTTGATTCTTAAAGTTACTAATCATATCATCAAGTGTTTTCATTGTGGTTTCTAAATCTGGGGAGATTTCTTGAGATAACGGCTCAGGTGGAGTTTGAACCGTATGGTGCTGTGGAGGTTGGAAATTGTCAAACAAGTAAGAGTCATGATTGTTACAAGGAACTGGGTTCCCTATTTGACAATCAGAGCTGAAGTGGGGACCTCCACAGTACTCACAACAGTAAAACTGTTGAGTCTGGACGGGTGAATCATATGGATTTTGGTCATAACCAAAGTTCTGAGCATCACCGGAAAACTGTTCATAGACAAACGTGTTTCCGGATTGACACTCAAATCCTTGGTGAGGACCTCCACAATATTCACAGCAGGTATGTTGATTATATGAAGATAAGTCGGGCTGTGGTGGGTAATTGGAAAAGTTTGAGGGGTCGTTAAATGAGTTCGGATTAGGATCATAATCAAATGAATTCCTCGAACCACAAAACAAACAACTCCCGTTATGGATATCATTACCACATTGTACACAAGTACACCAACGACAGGGTGAACCATAAAGAGGCTCACCACAACCGACACAAGGAATAAACGATTGCATTTGATAGTTATAAGAAGGAATCGGTTTATTCAAAGAATCAACAAAACCAACATGGTGATCCGAATGACTATCAAGTCTCGAAGAACATTCAGAAAAATCAGGAGGTGGGACAAGTGGTGTGCTCTGAGAGCTAGCAATTTCCACCACTTCCGTTATGGTCTCCGGTTCTTGAACGGGTTCATCGGGTTGTGGAGAATGGTCGGAAAAACTTGGAGAATCATCGAGAGAGTTATCAGATAATTCGCACCAATAACAATATTTGCTTGCACCCATCCTTCCACATTGCTTGCATAAACAATCCGGATTCTGACAACAGAGCTGATCCTCTTCCATACGGCTTTTGCAGTGGAAACAACGAGGATAATCGATCGTTGCCATGAGAATTAAACATGTAGAGGGTCAAAGAAGTAGAATTAAACGGTTTTGAGGTTAAAGAAGAGTAGAATCAAACGGTACGAGGGGGTAAGAGAAATAGAATCATACGGATAAGAGGAATGAGAAGAGTATTTTTGTATTTTTTGATAAGAAAATATAAACATATACAGATGGATGGTATGAACAAAGAGTGAATATCCAAATCACTAATCTGCTAAACGTAAGATAATTAGCACAGCTCCCCGGCAGCGGCGCCAAAAATTTGATGCGCTCCCGAACAGTCAAGTTTTATCACTCGAGTCTGCCACTTGTGAATGGCCGACCGTAACAAACTTAAAACGGCTCAAGCACGAACTCAATGAAGATCAGGGGAGTATAGTGTTTCCCCGGGTCGTTATGTCCCAGCGAGCTGTGCAATGGATCACCCGACGAATAGTGATCGAGAGATTTGAACGGAAAAAGGGATTTGGAATTATTATAACTACAGGAAAAGCCAACAAATTACAACGGCTTAAATGCAAATTAAAGGAAATTAAAAAGATAAAAAATATTAAATAAACGCTATCACTATATTTAAAATTGATGAACGTTTAAAACTTAAAACTTACGTTTAAATAAAAATTACGTAAACGTATAAAATAAAAAGTGAAATCTAAGAAATAAAAGTCCTAAAAATATGAAAATGACATTTTTACAATCCTAATGATAAAAGAAAATTTTAAGAAAAAGAAAATTATTTTTATAACTATTTAATTAATTATTATTAATTAAAAACTATTTTTAACTATTAAATATTAACCTAAAATACAAGAAAATATGAAACAAAGCTAGAAAAATAAAATTATGACTTAGAAAAATCTAAAATAACAAAATAGAATTTTCAAAACTACCTAAATTATTTAAAAATACAAATTTAACTAAGAAAAATCTAGAAAAATATTTTTTTGGCTTTTTATATTTATTTTAACTTAATAAAAATGAAAACTTATTTTTTTGAACCTTTTCTTAATTTTTTGTATTAAATGCTAATTAAAAAGTACTAAAAACTGAATTAAATCAAGAAAAATAGCAAAGAGGACAGGAAAAATCTGAAAATTTCAGGAAAACTCTAAAATTACATTTAGAATCTAGGAAAATTGGAAAAACAAGGTGTTGTGTACAAGAAAATGGAACTGCTTTGCAAGTGCTTATAAATAAGCACTTTGAAATAAGCAAATGAGACCCAATAAGCACCAACTGTTAGCAGAAGCTCTAATATGCTAAAGTAACCAAAATGCAACAAGTCTAAACTGTCTTAAACCTCTGATTTGCAAAATGTACAGATTTGATGAACTTAGCTTATTGGCTAAAAATAGTTTAAGGGGGTCTACTTTGGGCTTAAGAATAAGCAACTAGATAAGCTGAAACTGGAAAACAGAAATGGAATCCTAAACTAGACCTGGGTGAGAGCTTGTAAACCAAAAAGGAGACCCTGAGGAGCTCAAATGAGCTTTTTACAAGGGCTGCAAGATCTGCAAAACCCCTGTGCAGACTTAGTTAACACTGAGTCAGTGCACAGGGCAATTGACACCATATTGACAAGCATCTTTGACCCTTATAAAAAAATGACAAAAATGTACAAAAATGATGATAAGTAAATAGACCTACTGAAGTTTTAAAATCCACAATTTTACTTAGATTGGCTCAGAAATGAGCTCAAGAAAAATCCCTCTAGTTAGGCACAAAACCACTTTTCCAAATTTTGACTTTTTAAGCAATATTGAAAAGTTGACTATCTTGAACTTTGATCTAGATTTAAGGACTGAAATAGATGTTAATTGATGAAATAACACTAATGCAAGCTTTATCTATGATAGTTAAACACAAAATGAGCTTTTGGTTTTGACAAATTCTCAACAGTTAACTGTTAAGACAGATAAGGTGTAAATTTGACTTTCACTGCTTACAGGCACAAAGTATTGACAGAACTTAGTACATATGAGCTAACCAAGCATGAAGCAACATGTCCTAACCATTGAACAAGCCTAATAGACAGGTGAATCAACAGATCCAAACACCCCTTTAAACTGTCCAATGTGCAATTTTGCTAAGCTAAAAGGTAATTAAGGACTTGTAATCAACTTGTAAGCTTAAATTAACTATATAAGAACAGATCTCTACAAACTTAAATAGATTACACTAACATTAATCCATAAAACTAAATTTAACTAATATTATGCTAAAACTAGAAAATTGAAGAAAATAATTAAACACCTTCACCACTGTTTGAATATGATCCTAGACAAGATGATATGAGTCCTGAGATCCTTTTCAGACCTGCTGCACATCCAAGATCCAATTTCCCTCCTCCTTTGACTTTCATTGACCAGAGATGGAAAATGCTTAAAACTTATGCTTGAGCTCACTCAAAGCTATATACAGCTTTAGTTAGCTCTTTTGAATTATAATAAGGCTTAATGAAGCCTGGATTTAGAACATTTGAGACTGAATAGATAAAAGAAAACTTTAAAACAAGAAATTTGGATAAAACTCTGAATTGGTGCTGGAATTGAATTGCAAGTGATTAAATAACTTAAGTTCAATACAAGGAAACTAAAAATTACAATATTGAGAAACTAACTAAGACTTGTAAAATAAAAACGACATGCTTTTTAAACTAAAAACTAACTAACTCCCTTCCAGTGCTTCTTTCTTCCTTTTTATACCCCAATACAGCTTCTCTCCTCTCTCTAAGTGAATCCCACTTCCTTTTTGGTCCATTGGATGACTTAAGGTGATCATGGCCATTCATTGGATTTTGGCGGGAAATGTGTATTTGACAGTGGGAGGTTGAGTAAAGGGGTAGAGGATGCATTTAATGTGTTTTTGGATTGTGGTGGAGGAGGGGGGAACAAGGTGAGCTGGGGGGATGGGTTTGGAGTGTATGCAGGTGATTGCAGAAAGCAAGTGGAAGGGAAAGAAATTGGCGCCAAGGGTGTCTGGTTTGACTATTGGTTGACCAGGGTATTAATAATAGGGGGGTCCAAAAAGGGTTAAGTGGCAGGGGTTCACTTGGGTAGGCAGGGTCATATTGGTTGTGATAGGGTCTAAGGGTCAAAAAGGGTTTAATAATACACAAGGACCTATTTGCAACTTTTTGAAAATACAAGGACCTTTTCTGCCAATTCTGAAAAGTTGATCCAAGGGCTGAAATTGACAAGTTGCAATAGTACAAGGACCAAAGCTGACATTTTCAAATTTCCAGGGGCCATTTTTGCCAATTTTTAAAGTTGGAGGACCAAACTTGTAATTTTCTCAAACTTTTGATATTTTTCACCAAAGGGCTAATTTTGACAAGTTATGATATTAAAAGGACCTTTGGTGATTTTTCTTTTGAAATTAGGATTCAGGGACTATTTCTGACAATTTTAGAAACTTGGGGGACTGAAACTGCCAATTATGCAAACTTTGCTCATTTTTCATCTGATTTTAAACATTTTGCATCTGAAACATATAAAATGTAATTTTGGAATATTTTCAGTATTTTGATGCATTTCTGAGCATTTTTAGACGTTTTGCAGTTCAGATTGACCCAAAAATGATGAGTATTTACACACTCATCAGATTCCAACACCTGTTACAAAAGCGCCATTAGAAACAAATAGAGACAAAAAAAAGTGATTTTCTGTTGGGTTGGGTTATATAGGTAATAATATAACGGGTTCTGGTCAAAACGGGTGTGTTTTTAGTACGGTTCTGATCAAGTTAAGTCTAATCCTATGTTTATCTTTCTATTGATAACCCATGTGGTTACCATAATTCAAAGAGTTTTACTATTACAAATGCCGTCTACTTTTTTGCATAAAATAATGTAGGAAGTTGCAATTCATACTGAAACACTTTCAGAGACTTTAAAACTTTTGACTAACTTCCAATTTACCAGATTTTTTATTTTACCCATTTGACCCGTTGTAGATAAACGAATGCTAGTCGACGGATTCATAGGTAACTGAGTTTAAATGAAAAATTCTAAGAACAAAATTCAATAAAGAAAACTTTTTAAACAATAACACAAATACATATATGCTGTTAAAACATTTTTCAAAAATCGTTGACGTTGTTAGCACCAAACATTCTTTATGGCTACAAAGAAACAACTCCTATTCACTTTCAATTTTTGCTTGTCAATCGATTATGTAGTCCATTGTTACCTTTTTAAATTTTCATGCCTTGAAGCTAAATATGGAAAGAGTTAGATGTGTAAAAAGTGATGTTTGGGTCAAGCCAAACCAGCCAAAAATGATTTGTACTAAAAAATACCCGTTACCCAAACCCGACCCCTTTTGCCCACAACATTTAAAAAAAGTGGAAAGGGGATGTCAGATACGGTTCTGTTGTGGACTATAAACCATCTACAGATGTAAAAGAATGGTCCAACTGACAGTCTTCCTCCATAAATGTACTACCAAATTCATAGATAATAAACATGACGTAGGGAAATTGTTTTACCATGTAAGTGTGTTTTAAACATTCTAACTACAAGAGAAAATTAAAATAAGAATTTACTGAAGAGCAAGTCAGTACCTTAACTTTGTATAAGCTTCAGAAACCCCATAACATGATGCAAACTTGGTGAGTAGCCACTTCCATGGATCATGCAACTGAAAATTTCTTTGTTGAAAATTATGTTTCTTCACTTAAACACAAACTTTGCGACATTAGTCTAATGGCAAGGTGTTCACATCACACAGGAAGTTATGGGACTCGTTAATGTAAATGCAAGGCAAATACAATCTCACCTCAATTACTTTTTAATACAATCTCATTACTTTTTAATCACGCTCATCAGAATATTCAATTAGGTATTTGTATGATCATTTCTAATACAATAAAACAAGACAGAGAAATCTAGTCTAAGAACCAGTCCCCGATATACCTTCAACATAATCAATCGAGCTTCTATTTCCAGAAGAATTACCGTTGTAATAAACCTCATTATCAGTACCCTGATAGAATGAGTCAAAAGATGGGATATCCCATGGGTTTTGATTCAGCTACTTTAGCAAATAATATGCAGGTGGGCAAAGAAAACTTTTAAAGCTTGTAAAGAGTATACAGTAAATAATAGAAACTCCATACCTCGTTTCAGAAGGGAAAAATATTTTTTAACTCAATAGTCTTTAAGTCTAGCTTAAAGGCGATATATATTAAGGTCTCAACGTGAACCTCGTGATACTGCTGCAACCTACATAAGCATACATTTTATAAGCTTTGAAAGTGCATTATACGTAGTCAGTTGATCATTATAGGAAATCGATCAATCCTATATCCCTTACTATCAAATTCATATCAGTAGGTGCTTCATTACCTCTCTTGTGGCTCATGCCGGCTGCTTTTAGAGCATTTTCAAGTGGTACCTGCAGGATATAATATGCTTAGGAAAACTGAATGGATGTTCTGATAACAAATGAAAACAGCTTATATATAATATGTTTAAATTTCAGCCACAAATCTCAAGTAAACAAATGATCAATCGAAGGCCTTGTGAGCAGCAAAAACTTTTCGAGAAAAAGGTTTTGTAAATTGTGGCTATTTATTTAGGGTTATCACTTGATGTTAAATTTAGTCAAGGATCAACTAATGTTTTAGAAGAATAATTTCATACCCACTGCAGCAAAACTCATCTGATTTGCAAATTCACATTAGTCACACACATAATACATTATATATGATAGAAAAGAGAGATTCTCATATATGATGACAAATTGAAAGCGAAGAATAAGCTGTAGTAGAATTTTAAATGAAAGCCGCCATGTCAAGGCCACTTGTATAAGAAACACAAAATAAAAACTCACCAAGTTTTTCTATATCACCAAAAAATTTACTCATTACAGGCTCATTCTTTTGAATTGGTTACTCAGCTCGTAGCTTTTCTACCCTCCAGTATCGATCTTTATCCTATAAATAAATAAACAATTATAATCAATATGAAAACCAATATCATGGTCAAATTATTACCACTCCAGATAACAACTTTCCAACCATTATCCGATTTCGACTAATTCATATAGCATAATTACTTTCAAAACGCAATGCCATCGTACTCATTAATAATGATACAGTAAGATAGAAAGTCATTTTATGCATGATCAAATGCTCACTATGCATACTATAAAAATAGTAAAATTAGTCTTTAGACTTTAGGTTTGTCAAGTAAGGAAAAACATTGCACTCTGACACATCCAGAAAAATATATGTTAGAAATTTAATTTGAAAAAAAGTAATTAACAACGCTTTGTATAGCATTATACAAATATTGTCAAAAGGCTGTATTATGAAGAAAAACATGAGTAGTATACTCACCTTTCAAGGAGTGCCATTTTTTATGCATCTTCGGTACCAATTGATAAATTACCTTGGAGCTTCGGGTCCACCAACTGAACAAACTAAATTACACTCTCTTAAAAATGGGTGAGATTGCATATATACAAAGAGATTATCATACAAATCAAAGAAAATGTGTAAACCTAAAGAAATCAACATGTAAAACAAAAACATCAACTTGTAAGGAAACGGGTCAAACATATAAGAATTTTCTCAAAGTACTACTTAAAGAAATTAACGGGTGAATGGCTAAAAGTGGGGATGGTTCAGTTGACGTTAGTTTGTTAATTGGAGGTAGTGCAGTTTCTTGGCCTGGAGGAATCTCGTGGCTTTGGTTCAATGGGTCGGATTCTTCATTTTTAATGGGTTGAATATGTTGGGTTCCTTCTTGCTGAGAGATCTAGCAGAGGGTATTAACCACGAGGGTTCCATGGTTCTATCAGTTTGCTTAGCTCTCTAGATGCTACGGCTATCTGGAAATGTTTATTTTCTTCAATTGATAAATCATCAAAGCTGATTTGAACACCTATAGAGAAAACATAGGTTTAATTAAAGGTGGAAATTTGAACCCGTTCATGGATAAATGGGTCAATGAGATTTAAAATTATCCATAACAGTTCAAATGAGTTAAGCTTAACATGCAGATAATACGAGAACAGTCAAAAGTTATACACAATGTATTCACAATGCATAAAACCTCATAAAATGTTCTATTTATGAAAATAGCTTATCACTGTAACTATATTGTGTTTATTATTATCATATTTAGGACATGTTATTATAAAATCCAAGAGAAGTTTCCAAGTAGTATCGAAAGGTACCCTTTTTGACCCGTTACCCAATCTACCCATTTACAGCTTGATAGTGAAAGAGAAGTAATCTACAAACATACCAGAAATGATATTTTGAATGGTCGTCTGATAAAGCTGCACTAATACTGAAATGAAAAAAGAAAAAAAAAAGAAAAAAAAAAACCAAGTAAGAACGATTTCCATCATGTAGATGCTAAAGATGGCAAGAATGTGATAGAGAAATGATGAGTACAGTTACATCAGCATAATTATTTTAAAAGCAAATTAGGAAAGTTAAAGCAAGCAATTAAATCCAAATGAGCAACGTTACAAAAAAAACTACCTTAACAGGATATTTAATAACTTACCATCATCATTGTCCAAGCTATCAGCCTCTTCATATGAATGAAAATGTTTGAGTATGTCCAGCATCTTCTGCTTAGTTTGATCACCAGGTTCAGTTGTTACATCTAACAAATCCAGCCATTGACTTTTTTTTTAATTAATATTTGAAAGAAAAAGAACATAGCTTTCAAAGAGGACAACAAATTCTGCAAATGCAATGAGAATAACATAAGAATACCTTGTAGCATGGAAGGAAAAATAACGTGTATTACATCGATGGGCATGTATATTGTCAAAACTGTTTCTGGCATTTGCATTCAAACACATTCCTGTTAATTAGAAATTTAATTCCAAAGAGCATCATTCTAGCAATTAATATCAAATCCAACTTATAAGATAAATAAAGTGCCACGTTGGTAAAAAAAAAAAAAAAAAAAAAAAAAAAAAAAAAAGGCCACATTGACCCGTTTAATCCATTATCTTTTAAGCCCTATTTTATAAATTAACCCATTTTAGAAATAACATAACCCAGCTAGTGTAGTTTAGTTTTTCTTTTGTATTTTTATATGTATGTACCTCTTTAGCTTCTAATTGTTCAAAAGGACCGCAACATAAGGAGTTTAACCACCATTAGTAATTTTATTATAAGCTTTTTGATATTCTTTTAACAGTAACCCATGTAGAAAACATGCAAGAAGAATCGTTAATGAGATAATAATGCATATAACTTGTATAGCCCACTTATAGCACTACAGGAATTGTGTTTGAATAAGAAGCAAAAGAAAACATCAGTGGACCTTTTGGTTTTTTCCCCTTTTTTGCCAACAATAAACATAAAGTATCACTTTCATTATATTTACCTTCTTAAAAATGGTTGCTAGTTAGATATAATCAACAATCAGCCTACTAAATCTTATCGGTTTAACAATAAATTGCAATTTAGTTCACCAATCTTAACTAACCAAGTAGCAGCAAATTATAAAACATCTATATCCCATGTCACCTTATCCGTTTGCTAATGTTTCTTATTCCACCACTGTCAACCACCCTTAAGGTTATAACTTTTTAAAAATAGGCTTCCAAATTAAGTTGATGCTTAGCTGGTAAAATTTTTTACTTATCGTAGGCCATAAAAAAGCACTTTGGTGGCTTTGAATTCGACCATTTTGCACATTTAATTGTGGCTGAGATGACATGTTTGTGACTTTTTTGGAGTGAAATATAACTTTAAACTATCCATCGCATTTGCAAGCACGTGCCTTTGTTATAGTAAAAGAGATGCTAACCTGAGAGCTTGTGTACCACTACATTATAATTGTGTTCAAGTCACTCATTACCTTCTCACATCATGAGTGTTTTGTTTCTCTTTTAATACAATAAGACAAAGTCACTGGCAGCGTAACATGTAACACAAAAGCATTAAGTAACCTAAATTTTTTGACATGTCACCTTAAATGATACACTATTCTTCTCATGATCTATAAAATCCTGCAAGAACATATATACAATAAGTGCATAAGCAAATAAGTGCAAAAAAAATATATATATATGTAACCCCAAATAGCCTTTTTTTACCTGTAGTTACTTCAGCTAACAAATAAGTGCAAAAGCAAAAAAGTATAAAATATATGTATCCCCAAACAGCCCTTATTACTTGTAGTTTATCGGCTAATAATAAGTAAATAAGTAGAAATTCCAAACACCCCTTAATAAAGTGTTGGACTTTGACAGTGAAAAAAATTCCAAAGACTCCTTATTATGAATCATAAAACTCAATGAATAAAAAATCAATTCAATTTACGAAAGCATGTACACTGATCAATGGGTCTCGACCCTTACCCGAATTAGTAGGTCACATGTTTGAACCAATTATGCAACCTGCATAAACCACCCATTTTAGCATCCATAAAAAAAATATTACACGCACCATATTAATTATATAGGTGGTGGTTGAGGTCGGGTACCCAAGAATCAATCATATAATCTCGATCACTACATAAAAACACATGAACAATAAACCTATAAAGGACCTTCATAAGGTTCAATCCAGATTGGAAGAAACTAAATATGTGACCAAGAATCAATAAACATGTTCAAAACAGTTACCTCCATGACTATTTGCCCGTTGCGTAAATTGAACTATGTCCGAACATGAGCCACCCATAGCAACAGAAAGTCTGGTGCCCAAGAATCCATTAGAAACCTAACAAAAAACATTGTTTCAAAACGAATCACCCCCACAAAATATAAAATTTTATTTCAAACCAAATCAATCAACAATCATTAATTCATCAGTATTATAAATACGTTTTACCGATGATCATATTGTCTTTAAGAATTCAAAAGCTTTAGCTTTTAGAAAAAAAATGGAAATGAATAAAAAAATTGATTACGTATTTACATTCATCATTTAGTATTGTGTTTGTCAACTCTAGCACCTTGTCTTCTCATCAAGTTGCAGCTGAGCATTATTAATCTCCTCGGTGAACTTTTCATCCTCAGATGTACGTTCCTCTATCAAGAGGTTATCTAGTGGAACCTCGGCTTCCATAGTCTGAGCATCTACAGCCTCACCTACAGAATCCTCAGGAACCTCCTCTGCCTTTTGAACGTCATCCACCTCATCAAATTTATGACAAGCTGGCATCTCGGCATTCTCTTCTTTTAAATCATTAAGAATGATTTCAGAATTGTTGCTCTCAGAACCCTCAGGAACCTCCTTTGCCCTTTGAACGTCATCTATCTCATCAACTTCAAGACAAGTCGGCATCTCGTCATTTTCTTCTTGTAAACCATTTGTAAGTATTTCAGAAATATTGTTTTCCGCACCACATTCTGGTTCAGTTTCGGTCTCAGTGACTGAGACATCAGGAAGTTTATTTGGAGCCTTCTTAAGACTACTGAATGAGCCGAATTCAATATAAACTTCAGGCATTACACAGGTGGCGGGTAAAATTAATTTGGGCTGATCTCTAATAGGAGGCACGTATGATCCAAACTGAACCTTAATTTCAGGGCACGCAAACGAATGAGGGAAGATCAACGCGCGTCTATCTTGAGATTTCTTGACCTCAAATTGTGCTTCTTCAACCTTAGAAATCTGATCTTTTTCTAAACATACCTCTTCATTCTCATGTTCTGATTTCACAGATTCAGTATCCGGACAATCTTCCATAATTTCAACACTTTCATTCAGTTGAACTTCTGTTTGATTTTCATCGATACTGATTTCTGACACTTGTGAAACTGTACTCTCATTGATGATTTCATCGTCCGTAGACCCTGTCTCCAATGAATGTTCTTCAGCCTCATGGACTGACCGTGCTTCATCATCTTCCTGGCTTAAAGCGTTTTGTACATTCTCCACAACCATATCTTGAGATCTCTTATTATCATCAATTATCTCAGCAATTTCTTTCACCTTCTGCAGTTTTGAATCAAACACGACAGATTCACTATTTTCGATATGTGATTCTGAATCATCATTCACTAATAGATCATTATTAGCTTCTGTCTCCAATTTTTTTTCAAGCTCACTTACTGATTTCACTTTCTCTTCAGAGCTCGAAAGACTCTGAACATCATCCATAAGCATAGTTTGGGTTTCCTTATTATCATCAGTGATCTCAACAGTATCCTCCAGATTCTGAAGTTTTTCATCTAATCCAACGAATTCATTATTTACGCTCAGTGATCCTGAATCATCCTCTACTTTTGGATCATTAGTAGCTTCTGCTTCCAATTGCTGTTCAACCTCATTAGCCGATTCTGCTTCATCATCTTCTGGACCCGAAACATTCACAACATCATCCGTCATAGCAGTTTGAGATTCCTTATCATCATCAATTATCTCAACAGATTCACCCTCTTCGATGAGTGACTCAAAATCATCCTCCACTATTAGATCATCAGTACCTTCTGTCTCCAATTGTTGTTCAACCTCAATAGCTGATTCTGCTCCATCATTTTTTGTACTCAAAACATCATCATCCATAACCACATTCTGACATTCTGTATTACCGTTAACTATCTCAACAATCTCTTCCACTATCTGAAGATTTTCATCCGACTCAGCAGATTTACTCATTTCAGTAAGTGATTCTGAATCATCCTTCGCTACTGTATCATCTGTAGCTTCGGTCTGCAGTTGCTACTGTATCATCTGATTTAGAAAGTAATAGAAGTCACCTTGAATCATTGAAACACAATTAACAAAGAAAATAAATGACACACATGACAACTACCTTACATGTAAAATCCTCTCTTTTGAGAGCATCTTCCATCTCAAGACGCAACTGTGGTCGCGAAACCAACCCTGAAAGCTATGATCGAGGTTAGAAACAGCAAGGGTTTTTTAAGATGTTAATATTACCAATGATAATGATGATGGCTGCTCACTTTCATTGAATGATTTTCGGTTTTGGCTTTTTAATAACATGTTCGTATATAAAAACCCTAATACATTAATATTTGACAACCTTATTGGTTCATGCAATATCAACTATATGTTGCAAAATTTATCATAACCATTGGAATGCTCCAATGGTTGAGGTGTTTATTTATTTGTGTCTTCCATCCCAAGTTCGAATCTTGGCAACTCTCTTTTTAAATTTACTAATTCGAATTTTTCAGTGGTGTGTGGGGTGGAATTATGAGGTGACATTTAAAATTATAAAAACACAAAAATCAAATCAAAATTAAAAAAAAAAAGTTGTACATATATTAATTAAAACGCCACATGTCATTTAAAACAAATGCCACATAAATACAATGATGACATGGAAATATGACTTGGCATTATGGGATGCCAAGTGGCATGCCTCCTCTTATATATATATATATATATATATATATATATATATATAGTGAAACTTTATTTTCAGAACCCACTTTAAATGCGAGAACTCCTTTATAGCCATTAGATTAGTTGATCAAAGGTCAAAATCACTTGTGCCATAAATGTAATAAAATGAAACACAAGGTGAACTTTTTAAAATAGTAAAAGGGTATTTTAGGGATTGCAAGTTATCTTAATTAAATTACTCTGGATATTAAATATATATGCATATCAGATGCAAAAATTAAACACCCCACGAGATAAACCTAAAATTCTTATTTCTCTCTTTTTCACATAGCAGCCTCCACCACCATCGGTTTAAACCGCCGCCGCTACCAACTAAATAACCACCTCGCCATAATCGACTAAACCGCCTCCACCACCAATAACCATCACCGCCTGTAATGGTTCGTCTATGAAACCTACACCCCGAACCACGTGGTTAACTAGTGAGAGATTTATTTCTCCCCTCGGCGATCTTTATTACAACCGATCTCAGATCCTATGATTTTGGTGATTGGTTTTTTTTATTAGTGCTTTACTATTTTTGTTGTTGTTCACGAAGGTTTGGTATTTCTTTGCCGGAAACGACTAGCGTTGTCGGTATTAGATTTTCCATGAACTACTAACACCGCCACCATGTCCTTTGCATCACTCGACGGTGCGAACAAACAAGTGGTGGTACCAGATATTATAATCAAAGGTATTATTTTTTTTGTTCCTAGTTAAGATCTATCCTATCGACGGCCTAAAAATGACAACCAGGCATCGATACTTACGACGATGTTGCAGTTTGAATTTGTTAAAAATAGGATGGAAAAACCTTTGATGTACCAAGAAGTTGCTGTTATTTTCTTTTGTATATGTTGGTATGTAAATTTGTGAAAATATGTGTGTATCATTTGGATTGGAGCTAGAGTTTGTTTGGTATGTAAATTTGTGAAAATGTTTGGTATGTTTGTGTGACAATATTTTTGTACCAGATAGTATTTTTTTTTGAACGAGGTACCAGATTGTATATGTTGAGATGTAAATTTGTGATATTTTCATGTGTATATGTTGTTATTTTCATATGTAAAAGAATTGTTAATTGTTTTTTTAGTATTGTATTACTGATATGCTCCATATCTTTTTTGTCTTATAACAATGAATTGCTAGATGGTTTTTTTAGTATGAATTGTTCTTTTTAGATGGTTCATACATAAGTGATAAAAATGTTCATACATAATTTTTTTTTGTTTCAAGGTGCATATGTGTTTTAAACATGTATGTTAAAAACATGTATGTTTAAAAAAAATGAATACTTATAAACGGAATTCTTAAAACATGTATGTTTTTTATTTAGTAAGTGTAATTATTATTTTTCAAGACTTCGTGTTTGCCAAACAAGTATGTTTTAACAAGTATGCATACATGTTTTAGTAGTTGCATATATGTATTTCAACACAATTCTATTTTAATAAAAAAATAGAATTTGACCATAAAATACCATAATTAACGGTGTAGTTATGATTAAACAACATATTTACATCATTAGTTTAATATACACGAGATTGTGCATATGCTTTATGCTAGTTGTTGTGATTAATTTTCGTTTCTTATTTGTTTGTGGTTTAATTGTTTTCGTGCATGCTTGTTTCAGATTGATTGATGAGATGATGATATCATTCAAGACCGGGAAGTGGATAAATACGATTATACATGAAGATAATTTGCGACTTTTGGAGATATATGATTATTGCATGTATTTTTGTACTTGTAATCAAGTGAAATGTAACATTTAAATATATCAATATTGTTTTTCTTTTTATAATGGTTTATGTTCTTTAATTTGTGTTTCAAACTTTCAAAAAAAATAATGATCATGTAAAAATATTGGTAAGTTGGTAAAAAAAGGTGTTAGCTTTTGACTAATTGAAAACATGTATGCATCTTCACTATTTGGGAAAAAAAAACATGTATGCACTTTTGCCTATTTGAAAAAAAAAACAAAAAAAACATGCATGCTCCTTGAGACTAAAAAAAATAATGATTATGTATAAAAAACAAGTATGCACCATGACTATTTAAAAACATGTTAGCATTAAAAAAAAAAAAAAAAAAAAAAAAAAAAAAAAAATCGAATTTTAAGATTTATAAAAAAACAAAAATAATATAAAAATGCCTTTTACTATTATACCCTTTTGAAATATATAAAAATAACAAAATGCTATAAAGCATTAAATGATGTACATTGTGTATTATTAGTTGTAAATAGATGGTTCTCGCGGTTCTCGCACTTAAGGTGAGTTCTGAAAATAAAGTGCCTATATATATATATATATATATATATATATATATATATATATATATATATATATATATATATATATATATATATATATATATATATATATATATAACAGGATGCTCATGATGTCATAATTCACCCGAAATGCCACGTTGGCAATTTTCGTTTGGGTATTATAACTCAAAAAGTATGCGCAGGTGAGGTTTGAACTTGAGTCTGTTTGATAGCATTTAAACTTCTCAAGTAATGAAACCAACTATGCTAATTTATCTTTTAGTTTCATATTCCAAATCATAATCTATATACATAATTGTTTTTCTCTTTTCTATATTTATCTTCTTAATTATATGTGGATATATTTCTTAATTATATGTGGATATATATTAGGAATATATATGGTGATATATTATAGGCCTATATTTAGGCCCGGTTATCAATTTGATTATATGCATGATTCTATAAAATTTTATCTTAATCTGTAAGCTATATATAATATATTGTATTGGCATTACATACAAACGTATTCAATATTTTTTGAGTCAGTATACACACACAATTTATTGAAAGATGTAGCCACAAAGACAATCGAAAAGGCTTACAAGAGCTAAAGATATTAAGAGTGGTACTTCTGTTTCTAAAGATATTATTGTGATGTTTTACGTTTGTATTGTTTATATTGTTTTTGTATTATTGGTTCTGATTGAAAAGGTATTATTGTGATGTTTTTGGTCTTTAAAGGTATATATTTTTTTTCAAACATAATCACGTACCAATAAGAAAGCTAGAACTATCGATGTTGAGATATTGGAATCAGACACATCAAGAAAACCACAGACAGGTATTGTATGTTGTTTTTGTATATGGTTTTGTATGTTTAAAGAATTTTAAATATTAATGTGTGTTTGTTGTTGTTTCAGAAATTGAAGCTTTAGATTCACCAAATCACCCACAAGGTATTTTTTAACTATTTAATTGTTTTTTTTTTCCGTAGTTTTGTGTTTTATGTTTTAACATATGTTTTTGGTTGCTTTTCTATCAGAAGCTGCTAAAACTGGACATCTACAAACACATGTGATGGGTAAAATTATGACTGAAGGTAAACTGAACAAAAGTGACAAAGGGTTTTAAAAAGTTATTTTGTTGCTTATTAATCATTCAAAAGTCATTAATTGAAACTGTTTTGTTTTTGTAATTGTTTGGTAATTTCGTTGATATGAATCTATTTACAGGAGGTTGTTCTGAAAAGGAAAACAATGCAATCAAAACTCCCATATTGGAAAGTGACACACCAGGAAGACAAGGCTCATGTATAATTTTTTAATTTTTTTTAAAGTGGATTTGTTTTATTTGAATTAATACAAAATGTTTTCTTTATATTTTTAACAACAACTGTTAAAAGTCACAGTAAGAAAACAATTGGCATGGGTAAAAAAGTGTCTGAAAGTAATACATTGGGAAGGAACTCTCAAAGCCGTTCGCGAAATGTGCCGACAGTATGTGATGGTAAAATCTTTTTACTATTGTGTAATTTATATTGTTATTTAAATATAACTTTAGATACCAAAGGCTTATGTTTAATTTAGATTTTTTAGCTTGCCGTGATATACTTTTGTATTAATTTGTAATACTTTATTGTTTGGTTATAAACTCTAGATGCTCCAATCAGTAATAAGACGTTACAACAGAGTTGCTCATCTTCTGCAACATGTACATCAGAAAACACTCGGTCGACGTTTATGTCTATGCCAATGGTAGAAAGCGACACACCTGGGAATCAAGCTCTAAAATATGAAAAGGAGTTGGAAGGTATTGTTATTTTAATTGTGTTTGTTATGACAACGGTTTAGCAAATATTATATAATTTCCCATTACCTAAATGTGTAGGAGGAAACAGAAACTCAAAAATGAGTTTTGGTTATCAAACATCTTCTTTACGCCCCCAATCAAGTTCTGGAAAAACCAGAAGCACCATTCATGATTCTAATTTAAAGTATCAAGGTTATTCTTCCAAATTATTTAACTCATAATTAAATGATTGTTTTTATTTAAAGTTATATATTGTTGTTTATATATAGATTTTTATTAAATTTACTCATAATATTTTATGTTTTAATTTTTGTAGAAGTTAAGCAAGACTGCCACAAAAGTTCTAGAGTGAATAACTCTATTTTAGGGAGATCTCAATTTGGTGAAAGAAATATTCAAAGGAAGAGTGTCAATTTCCAAAGCAGTTCACGAGGTATACATATTGTTTATTACTATTAATAATAGCATTGTTTATAAATATATTTACCAACAAATGTATGTGTAAATGTTTACAGAAGTAAACATACATGAACAACAAATAACTCCTTTAGAGAATATTGACCCCATTATTACTAACATGGTAATAAAAGGGAGATGTATATCTATTTGGCATTCTCACAAGTTGAATGAAGAACATGATCAATATAGTTTGGATTTTGTTTTGCAAGATGCGGGGGTAATTTGAATTTATACGCGCATAATTTATACATATTGAAAAGTATTGATCATATAATCTAACATTTATAACTGTCTAAACAGTCCAATCGAATCCAAGTTTACATAAAAAAAAAAGAGCTGATGTTTAAATTTGAACCACTTTTACAAGAGGGCCAATGTTATATCATCTCAAAATTTGGAGTGGCTGAAAAATGGTGGTAGATTACCATTGTTACCACACAAGTACAAAATTTGTTTCTCCAAAGGGACCGAAGTGACCAGAGTTGAACAAATAGACGATAATTATGTTAGTTTTATTTATGAGCCATTCACTCATATCTTGAATACAGATAACGAGTATCATGAACATGATTGCGTAGGTATGTGTTGGTTGCTAGACAAATTTGTAATTTTATATTCAAAAGGTGATGTTTAATCTTCTTTATTTTTCGTTATTGTTGGCAGATGTTATAGGAACAGTAGTAGTTATTGGGAAAATTGTATCAGCCAATAGCCATGGTGGCCGGAAGATCCGCATGAGTGTTGTGATTGAAGATGCTCAGTATGTGTTATTCATATTTATTTACACAAAATATTATGTTAATGGTGCTGTTATAATCTAAATAAACACATATCTATTTCAATCCACACAGGTCTCTCAGGATTGATTCTACATTTTGGGATAAATGGGCATTATTGTGGAATGATTACGAAGAGAAACTTGATCAACTTGGACATATAGACTTTCTATTGGTGTTGGGGAAAGTCAAATATTGGGATAGTAAGTTTTTTTAATTGTTTTATAAATTTAGCGTACCATAACCGCCATTAAAATAAGCATGTTTTTTCATTCATATGATTTAATTTAACTTACACATAATGCAGATACGCCATCTGTACATAACGCTTTATTTGGCACAAAGATTTTCATTAACAGGGATCTGCCGCCGTTGGTTTCATTCCGGAAAAGGTAACGTGAATAATACAAGTTTATATAAATAAGTACGTACTTTGTTTAAAGTTAATAAAATTCATACATAATACAGCTATGAATCGCAAGAGGGATATGACCCTAGGGAATTCAATATTGAATCATTCGACCAGGTCAGCCATGTAGTTACACCAGCGGAATTCATGCAAGGATGTGTGAAAAGATTGGTAGGCATGATTTGCAGTATTGAACCGGTAACTTTGCAAATTTTACTCTGATTATTGATTTAGGTGTTTCCGACTAAAACGTGCCATTGTTTAAACATCATCAAATTTTACCTAACATTAATAACAAAAACAAGATACATGTTGCGTTGTTTACGCGACAGTTCACAACATACAGTATGAGAGTGGTTGGACTTACATTGGTTGCAAAGCATATAATACAAAAGTAACACCAATAATGGGAAAAGGAAGCTCCAGTTCAAAGAATAAGAATCAGTTATGGCATTGCAGAACCCACGGACAAACATACGCAGTTGCATCCATGTACGGAATACAGTTTGTTGACATATATTGTTGAGGGTGTAACATGTTTTCAATTATCGTATTTAAAAAACAAAACAACTTAAACATCAATACATGTGCAGGTTCAAAATCATTGTTCGAATATTCGATGAAAGCGGCTCTGCACAAGTGATTATTTTTGACAAAAATGTCCATAAGATGATTGGGATTTCAGCGTGGGAGATAATGAAAAAACAAGGCATGGATACAGATGAATATTTTCCGAATGAGCTCAATGCAATAATAGGGAAACCATATTTGTTCAAAATCAAATACACCGAATTTAACCACAACAATAACATGCATGTATATCGAAGTGAGAAAGTCACGGAAGATGCAGAAATAATCAATCACTTCAAAGATGGTTTCCTAAGTGACGAGGTATACCATATTTTTTTAAACATAAACTAATGAAAATGGTTATAATTTCAAATTAATAGATACTCTTGGAATATTATTTACAAAATAATATTGTTTCAAATATTACAAAATAGGATTCTGGCGATGATTTGCAAGTAGCTGAAAATGAATTAGAAGATTCCGAATCAAAAATGAAGATGCAACAGGGGACTCACAATATAGTGAAGAAGAGACCCCATGTGAAGAAGATGTAGTAAATGAGGATGACGTGGAGATACACGAGTTTGTGACAAAAGAAACAGAAGATGAATTTACAACAACTTTTTCGAATGAAAATGAGGTATGATACATTATGTTTTAAAACAAATTTGAAACAAAAAATTTAATATAATTAGTTATTTTTACACATAATAAACAATTACCATGAATTTTAATCTAAATTTTGTGAATATGTTGACTAATATTATTACAGGATGGAGAAAATCATAATGCAAGCCCTCCAACTGAAATCTCAAAGGTATTTAACGTTGACCTTCTACATATACGGTACACTAATGCATGATCTAAAGACAAAATAACCTAACTTTAAACACAATGACTACAAACAGGAAGGCCAAGTGTGTTTGACACATACAACCAATGAATCAGAGAGTGGAATCGAAGAATAGCATGAAGAAAATTACACACCAAAAAGAATTGTAGCAGCCGCTTTGGAGTAGAGCGTTTTATTATAATAAACAAACAATGTTTCACATATTGTTTCACTTCTTTTCACATGGATTATTGTTTTATAATTGATATTATTTGTTTCTTGAGTATTTGCATTAACAAGTTAATCTAATAGGGCTTTGGAGTAGAGCGTTTTGTTATAATAAACAAACAATGTTTCACATATTGTTTCACTTCTTTTCACATGGATTATTGTTTTACAATTGATATTATTTGTTTCTTGAGTATTTTCATTAACAAGTTAATCTAATAGGTTTTAACTATTTTCTTATCTGTTATACTTCAAATGTAAATCACTAAATATTAATGCAGGAATAAATATTCGAAAATTTAAAACACATTTAACAAAAAGCATTGCATTTATATCATTAACAATTACAATATAATGAAAAATTACACATCAAAATCAAACTCATCATCAGAAAATGCTAAATGTACATTATCATAGTCAAATGTTTCAAGGTCATCTTTTTCAAATTCATCATCGAAATAAGAACAACTACTTTCATATAGTTTGAGCGGAGGCATCGAAGCAAGTTGCTTAGTATGATCTTCACATAGGCGTTGCCTCATTGACCTTTCAACTTCAATTTCTTCTTGCTCAGTCAAAAATTTATTAATATCATCCTCAATAGGATAATACCAATAGTCATGAGCCCAAATATCATTCTTCGCAGCGTTATCATCCTTTTTATTAGTACAATCTACATTTTTGAACATAAGAAATATCAAAATTATTGTTGACAATATCAAACTGAAGTTGTATTCATAATTACCCAACAACTCGACAAATATTGTTGCACAAAAATAAATCTAACAAAACAAGATTAGTATACCTTGTGTTTCAGACGACTCTATAGGCAATTTTTGTTCCATACATTATTTTCTGAAAGCATAAACATCTAACACTTAGTTAATCCATACAGATGAAACTAACTAATAAAATTACGAATACAACAAGACAATATAAACATACTTGATAGACTTTTCAGAGATGTTTTCATCTAATTCGGACTGAATTCTTGATCTTTTGTTGCATGCATCCATTTTTTTGGTTTGTAAAAATTATGAAAGGTAATTAATTTTGATTAAGCAACTGAGAATGTTTGGTAGAACTGGAAGACAATGGTGCCTTATATAATAGATGGAAGGAAAACCAAAAGACAATATAGGAAGATTGCATGACATTTCTTATCATTGTATATTTTCTATAAAGATATTCACACGTATTTAGTTTATAATTATTGCGATCTACAAATCTAAAACTAAAATTAATAACACCAACAATTAATGTAAAAAAAATTACAACTATAATTACAAAACTAACACTTATATTTTATCATCACTATTTTCATGCAAGAGATAATATCGTAAAATTCAAATTTAAAATAGATAAAAAAATCATCTACAAAATAAAAAATATATTACCAAATCACATTTATATTTTATTATTATTATCTTTATGAAAGAAATAATAACTTAAAATTCAAATATAAAATAGATAAACAAATCATATACAGAATTAAAATTATATTTCCAATTTTTCTAAATTAATACTAACCAATATCCACATATACACTTTAAATTTTAAAAACGTATCAAAATAATATTCCAAATAAGTATAAGATAATTACGTATATTGTAATAGTCATGAAATTCATCCATAAATTTTTAATCGATATATGAAACATATCTAATCCAAAAATAATATGCTATGTAAACTGTATAAATATTGGTTTTTTTATAAAACCTATTCATATTAAACTCTAATAAAGCAAAACAAAAATCGCAAAGCATGGTTAAGCCAAAACGCACAAAGGTATGTCAGTTTAAATTAATTCAAAGATTTCAATATCCCTATATTACTACTACTGTAATTGCATACACACCATTAACAATCTAAAGGCAAATATGCAGGTAACAAAAAGCACAACAGCATTAAAGCCAAAAGCTACTCATACCAAGGATCTTGATGAAGTTAACGAGCCTATTACTATATCAGAAGATGAAGAGGTATTATTAACATCTTTTTATAAAAAAAACATAATCCAACTAACAAGTAACGTTAATAATTGTATAATAACTGCAGAGTGTTCATGTGACCCGTAAAAGATGTCGGTTAAACAAAAACGGCTACTTTGTTAACCATCCAAAAAGTAATCATGATACAAAAACTGATGATCGAAGAGTTGCTACAAACACAGAAAAGAAAAAGACAGATACTCAGAATAACATACATGTTATTGAGGTGAGTATTTTCAAATATAAACAATATGTATTTTTTTAAAACTATATATATAATAATGTATTGCGCAATTTATATATCCGATGATGAGCAACCACTATTGTTTAAGGGTACAAAAACAAGCTCATATGCATTACCATCGTCTATTAAAAATAACTATATGCTATATGATGAAGAAGACGATACAAAAGGTGATGAACAAAGAGTAGCTACAAACACAGAAAATAAAACCTCCGATACTCAGCATGACATACATGTTATTGAGGTGAGTATTTCCAAATATAAACTATATGTATTTTTTAAATAAACAATATATATCCGATGATGACCAACCACTATTCTTTAAGCGTACAAAAACAAGATCATCATCTGCATCATTTTTTAAAAAGAACTATATGCTATATGATGAATAAGAAGAAGAAGATGACGAAGTTACTAGCAACCAAAACAAAACTGATGATGGCATCTGGGTTAATATCAATGATCTAGAAGAACATTTTTACAATTTAAAAGTTTATAACCAAAAATATATTATTCCAGATGAAGAAATACATGAACATTCATCAACAGGTATTCCAATTCAAAAAGCTTCCAAAGATTTCTTCTTAAATTTTATGACCAATATATACTTTAAAATTAAAATAATTAAAATTAAGTATATTATGCAGGTGATTACAAATATACAGTTATTGACGAAGATAACGATAAAGATACGTTACACAAACATAACATGAGTGACGAGGAGATGTGGAATGATATGCTTGAAAAATTGATGGAAAATTGAATGGCAAAGATGTGGTTAATAGCTTCAGTGAAGACGAAGCATGGGAGGTCGATTAAGAAGCATACATTGACTGTTCTGTATCTTCTAATGACAACATATGCCATTTTATAAATGACGAAACAACTGATTTTGAGACCACCGACAGCGAAGATACCGATGAAGATTTCTGAACAATTTCCTTTACCTTTCTTTTGTTTATTAGATTTCATGTTGCTGAATTAAATAAATTTTTATAATAAATGATGTGTTTGTTGAAAAACGCTCATGTTGACATTTATATTATATGTTTTTGTTCTTTATTTAATGTATAATTTCAGTCTATAAACTTGAAACTAAAACTTTAATCTAAACATGTTGAAAATTCAGGATAAATATGTTTAAAAAAATAAAGGCCTTGATAATGAATATCCATTTGTTAATTACAATATATACCCGAAAATTAAAATTAAACAATCCAAAGTGATAAAATCCTAATAATAATTGTCATTAACTTATATTAAAATATACAAATTTAGTATTTTCAGAAATACACTAACAATATATATATATATATATATATATATTAAAATTAAAATAAAACAATCCAAAGTAATAATATTTTTATAACAATAGATTATCCATTCACTAAATTAGTAAACCCTACTAATAATGATCTATTCCTTATTTAAAATTTGTACTGATTTAATAAACTTCAATTTAAAAATGTTGAAATTTTAGGATAAATATGTTTTAAAAACTATATATATCAAAATTAAAATAAAACAATCCAAAATGATAAATTTTTTTAAAAAATAAATTGTTCATTAACTAAATTATCAAATCTATACAAATTTATTATTTTCAAAAATACACTAACAATATATATCTCAAAATTAAAATAAAATAATCCAAAGTAATAATCTTTTTATAAAAATAGATTATTCATTCACTAAATTAGCTAAAAATGTTGAAAATTTAAGATAAATATGTTTTAAAAACTATATATATATCAAATTTAAAATAAAACAATCCAAAGTGATAAATTTAAAAAAAAAATAGATTATTCGTTAACTAAATTATCAAATCATAAATTTTTTAAAAAAATAGATTGTTCGTTAACTAAATTATCAAATCCTAATAATAATTATCTATTCCTTATTTTAAATTTGCGAATTTATTATTTTGAGAAACAGAGAAACGAAAATACCATGCAGTTTAAAAAAATCACTGAATTGAAAACAAACTATTAAACCATTGTATACATCTTCAGAAACAACTACCAACAAAATCCTGCATTTTCAATAATGCAAAACAAAAACATGGATATTAGTATTCGCCACATGGGGCGACCATCCATGAATCTGAACAACATTGACATCAGTAAACGATGTTTAGGACGCAAACCATCCATCCAAACGATTGATAGAAGTAAACGATGTTCAGGACGCAAACCATCCAGCAAACCAATTGACATAAGTATCAAAAAGGCGGGATGTACGGCTGAATCACTTCTAACTTCAACCAAACAAACCAATAACATTGATGTTAGTCTCCGAAGCTCAGGACGACCAACTGAACAAAAAAATAATACTGATGTTAGTCTCCAAAGGTCAGGACGACCGCCACTAATACACAGTAAACAACCTGTACGCCGTCCTAGGGGTCGACCATGCAAAATTCCAACCGAACCATGTAAGATAACAACGATATAATTTTTTGTTTACATTAATTCAAATGTTACATTTGATCAACCGAACCATGTAAGTGATAACAACAAAAATTACATTGCAGCAACTATTGAAAGACCCACATATATTGAAGTAACACGAGGTGCTGCAAATTCAACCAAACGCAAATTAGAAAGGCTAAAGCTTAAAACCAGATTAGGCAAACGGCAGAGCTCGAAACATTCAAAAACAGATACGTTTGTAGGGATTTCTAATGGTATACTCACAAAATCTTATATTAAAACAAGTGTATTAAACATGCTTTCAACACTTCAAATATTCATAGTTTAAAAATTTATGTTCAAACAGATTATCTAGACCATGGCGATCCAATGTTCGCATGCCAATCTTGTGATGCATTACCATGGAATAATGAGAGCATGATAGGAAATACACACACGAACTCAGAGTCATTTTCAATTTGTTGCCGAAGGGGAAAAGTCAAATTGGGCGATGAGGTGCTCAACCCACCACCATTATTAAAGAAACTTATTAATGGTGAGCATCCAAAAAGCAGTACATTCATCGATAATATCAGACGTTATAATTCCATGTTTAATTTTACTTCCATGGGCGCAAAACAAGACACATAAGTTAATCAAGGATACGACGCATTTTGCTATAGGATACAAGGTCAAAATTATCACTTGATGGGTTCTTTATTGCCATAGAAAGACAAAAAACCAATGTTTGCGCAGCTATATATCTATGACTCCGAAAATGAAATCCAAAATCGAATAAATAGTTCAAGGTATGTTACTCTACGAAAGCACATAAAGATACACAACATTTACTATTGCTTTTAATATATTATAAATATAAAACCGGTCTCATTCATCACGGTATATCTTTTGCAGTGACACAACAACAACAACAACAACAACAACAACAACAACAACAACAAAAAACAACCAATTAGTAGACCATAAACTCACAGTTGAATTACGTGACATGCTTGATTAAATCAATCCATTAGTAGAACAGTTTCGAATGGCTGGAGAACGTTATGTGGCTTCAAACAAACGTAATAATTTCAGATTACGCCTTATTGGTACAAGAGAACGCGATGGAAGAAACTACAACCTACCAACAACTTCTGATGTTGCAGGTCTGATAGTCGGAGACTTTGACACAACAACAAACAAAAGAGACATCATTCTCCACATGCAAAAAGGAGGCGTTAGAAGAATTAGTGAATTGCATCCTTTATACCTGGCACTACAATATCCATTGCTGTTTCCCTACGCTTAAGACGGTTATCGGACTGACATATACCATATCGGTATCACAGATCACACATCAACAAATAAAAAAACAAGAGTAACAATGAGGGAGTATTTTGCATATAGATTGCAAGATAGAGCCGGAATTTTCCCCATGATTCTCAACTCAAGGAGATTGACACAACAATTTATTGTGGACGCATACACTATGGTTGAATCTGAAAGGTTGTCGTACACACGTAAACAACAAAAAGAGCTAAGGAGTGAATCGTACTCTAAATTAGTCAAGCTGGCAGAGGACGAAAATTCCAGAATAAAGCTACGGGGAAAAAAGGTGATATTGCCATCATCTTTTACCGGCAGCCCAAGGTATATGATGCAAAATTATTTAGACGCCATGACAATTTGCAAGGTTTATGGATATCCAGATTGGTTTATAACGTTCATATGCATCCCAAAATGGCCAGAAATTGCACGTTTTGTGAATGAGAAGGGTTTAAAATCAGAAGACAGACCCGATGCAATAACACGAGTATTTAAACAAAAACTTGACTACCTCATGCACAATTTTAAAGACCGTAGTTATTTCGGCAAGCTCAAAGCAGGTAAGTTTGAAATTTACATTTTATTAACATTATTATTTATTAGAGTAATCAACAATATTTTATGTGTAACACATGACATAATCTATATCATATAGCGGTTTACACAATCGAATTCCAAAAGAGAGGCCTCCCACATGCATACATTTTGCTTTTCCTGGAGGAAAAAAATAAAATGACTACACCAGCACATATAGACCAACTTATTTCTTTAGAGATACCAGACAAAAAAGATGACCCAGAGCTGTACGAAATTGTTGCAGACCACATGATGCATGGCCCTTGCGGACGAGACCGCTCCAGCTGCCCGTGCACGGTCAAAAACAAATGCACCAAAAAGTTTCCAAAAGAATTCAACGAAAAGACATTCATTGATGAAACTGGGTATGCAGTTTACAAACAAAGAAACGATGGATTTACAATTACCAAAAGCGGAGTAGAACTGCATAATGGGTACGTTGTACCCTACAACCCTGGTTTACTACGACGTTATCAATCCCATATAAATTTCGAATATTGTAATCAAGCAGTGTCTATAAAATACCTTTTCAAGTACATAAATAAGGGACCAGACAGAGCAACAGTGGCACTTGAAGACGAAGATGTTGATGAAATAAAAGATTACTACGACTGCAGATACCTTTCAGCATGTGACGCGGCTTGGAGGATTTACGGATTCGACATACACTACAGATTTCCTCCTGTAGAAAGGTTTCCATTTCACTTAAAAGGAGAACAATCAGTTATATTTGATGCCACGAAAAGCATCGATTACACATTTGAAAAAGCAACGGTGAATGAAAACAAGTTTATAACATGGATGGAAAGAAACAAGACAGACAAAGAAGCACATAATCTCTTTTATCACCAGTTCCCAGAACATTATGTATGGAAGCAAGAAGAAAGAAAATGGCTACCAAGACAAAAAGGTACATGAATTTGAAGAGTGCATCATGTCCCTCCTTCTTTTGGGGAAATCTTCTTTTTACGAGTCTTACTCAACAAGGTCAAAGGTGCACAGGACTGGAATGATTTTAAAAAATACGAGGGTGTCACATATGCTACATACAAAGAGGCTTGCGAAGCTACAGGTCTACTCGAAGACGACAAGGAATATATAGATGGACTGATGGAAGCAAGCAGATGGGGGTCAGGAAACTATTTGTGCACATTTTATGTAATGCTTATTATGACAGACAGCATGTCTAGACAAGAGGTGGTTTATGAAAAAACATGACATGTATTGTCGGAAGATGTAGAAAATGTTGATCGCGTCATAAGAAATGATCCAGGTGTGTAATATATATACACTTTAAAATTTTTAACAACAAATATTCACACATTACAACTAACAATGTTGTTTAAATTTACAGAATTGGTGCTCTCAGATATTCAAAAGAAGAATATATGCCTCACATATATCGAACATATGATGCTTTGTAACAACAGAAGCCTTAAGAAAATAGCAAACATGCCACTACCAAACGAAATGTTCACTATGGCAAATTACAACAGATTGGTTTCAAGTGAACTAAAATACAACATCAATGAATTACGAAACCAGCACACCAAATGGTATGGCACATTGACTCACGAGCAAAAAGATATATACCACACTATCACAGACAGTGTGAACAATGACCAAGGAGGAATGTTCTTTGTATACGGATACGGAGGAACTGGCAAGACATATATTTACAAAATGTTGTCAGCAGCAATAAGATCAAAAGGAGAAATAGTATTAAACGTGGCATCAAGTGGAATTGCTGCACTTTTGCTGGAAGGAGGCAGAACAACCCATTACCGATTCGCAATACCAATCAATACAGACGAATATTCAATGTGTCATATTCCAGCAGACAGTGAACTTGCAGAATTGATAAGGATGTGTAAATTGATAATATAGGATGAAGCTCCAATGACACATAAGCATTGCTATGAGGCATTTGACAGGACATTAAGAGATATATGTAGGCAAGATCCAAACAAAGCATCTGAAATAGTATTTGGGGGTAAAGTAGTTGTATTTGGTGGAGACTTCAGGCAGATTCTTCCAGTTATTACAAACGGTAGCAGACACACGTAGTCCATGTAGCATTGAACTCTTCATATTTGTGGCAACATTGCACAATTCTCCATCTAACCATCAACATGAGATTAGGAACAAGCACAAACAGTTCAGAGCGGAAAGAAATACAAGATTTTGCAGATTGGATACTATCCATTGGTAACGGCACAATTGGCGGTAAGAATGACGGGGAAGCGACTGTGGAATTCCCACAGGACATGTTAATTCCAGATTCAGAAGATCACATTGGGAAAATTATAGAAGAAACTTACCCAGACTTAATCAGAAACCTTTATAACCCATCTTTCTTTCAAGAAAAGGCAATTCTTGCCCCCACACACGAGATGGTGGATATGATAAATGATCGTATGTTAACACTTCTCCCAGGAGCCGAACATACATATGAGAGTTCTGACTCAGTCGGTATTGCTGATATGGATACCAATTTCAATGAAGAACTATACACATGCGATTTCCTCAACACAATCCGCATATTTGGGATTCCACACCACAGCTTAAAGTTGAAAGTTGGTACCCCTGTTATGTGCATGAGAAACATAGACCAAACAGCTGGATTATGCAACGGAACCAGGCTACAAGTCATAAGGATGGGTGTCAATATAATATAAGCAAAAATTATATATGGAGGAAGCGTAGGCACAATCTGCACCATCCCACGTATAAACCTAAGCCCTTCTGATAACAAGATGCCGTTCAGATTTAACCGTAGACAATTTCGAGTGTCTATATGTTTCTCAATGACTATTAACAAGAGCCAAGGACAGACATTGACACAAGTTGGTCTGTTTCTTCAAAAACCGGTTTTCTCGCACGGACAACTATATGTCGTTGTCTCAAGAGTCAAGTGCAAGAAAGGCTTAAAGATTTTATGTTATGATGAAGATGGAAATTACTCAAAATCAACAACAAAGTAGTGTATAAAGAAGTTCTATTTAGGATTTAATGTTCATGTACAAACAATTTAACACTTCCAAAAAGTTATTAAAAATGTTCATGTACAAACAATTAAACACTTCCAAAAAGTTCTTAAGAAGCATATTTAAATAAACAAACAAAATTACAAAATTATACTCTGAAATAAACAAGCAATAAATCACAAGTCGTGCCCGCCCTTGGGCGGGCTTAAACGGCTAGTATATATATATATATATATATATATATATATATATATATATATATATATATATATATATATATATATATATATATATATATATATATATATATATATATATATATATATATATATATATATATATATACTACATTATAAAGTATGTGAGACATGCTAAATAAGGAAGACTTAAAATGTAAAACATTTGCTCGCCACAAAAATAGTCATCGGGTACCCGCCGCCGCATTGCGCGGGTATCCGCCGCCCTATTACGTGGGTACCCTTCTAGTAATGGTTTAATGTGTAAATATCTTCTGCACTTGTGGAAGATCAAGTATGTTTATAAACCAAATATCTATTTCCAACAAACTGATCTAGCTTCGCCATATTAACAGTGAATGATGAACTCCGATTACATTGTTACTAAATAACCGAACTTGATTTTGGTATCAATTTTATCTAGATTGATAAAAAAACGACGTGCGATAAAAAGGTAAATAAGAATTGATTACATCAATAAAAAAATGTTATGCTTCTCGAACAACTTCTTTTATGGGGTTACTTAACTTGTTTTAAGTTTACAATCCCAAATGCGTAATGCAAAGAAGTTTTGCCTATTTACATAATGTGGTAAATATGCTCAAATAAGTTGAGATTAGTATTTTGTTGTTGACTTCTTGGTTTTTATTTCCTGACAGTGTTTAAAGAAATAAAATAATAATGAATCATAAAAATTACAAATTCATACAAATTTCCAACTTTTTATCATTTTGACTACAATAAATGGGTCGAAAATAGTATTACTTGGCTTCTATGCTAGATATTGTTTAAGGGAAAAAAAACAATGTTGAATCATAGTAACTATCAGATCATACAAATTCCAAAATTTTAGGAACTATACGTGGGCAGTGTAATTGTTTATAGGCATGCCATAATATCTTTGGGGCAATGTCCACATCAGATGGTGAAATCTAACTTGGACGACCTGTACCAATCATCAGCAAACCAAGCCGTTTGACTGACCGTATAAAAATTTAGTTTAGTCTTGCATTTCACCGGAACATGCCATTTTTTTAAAAATACAATAGATGTTCTTGACATGGTACAAAAACCATGGAGGATATACTATTCCAATTGCATTGTCACTAAATGAGTTTGATATCAGTTTTCACTAGCTTGATAAAAAAGAAAATTTACAAAGAAGATAAATACTAATATTTTATTACGTCCACAAAAGGTGTTATGACATAGTATGTCATTAGAAAAACTTCTTATACAGGGTTAAGAAACTTGTTTGAAGCTCTAGTCTCACATTAGGTAAGGAGGAGAAATTTTACTTAGTTGTATACGGTGTTTAATATTGCTTAAACAGACTCGGATTAATTTTCGGCTGTTGGTTTCTAGTGTTGATATTGTTTGAGGAAAAAAAAACAATAGCGAATAGAAATATACTATTTATAAAAAAAATAGTCAAAGTGAAAAGTGAAATATTGAAAAAAATTAAAAAAAAAGAACAAGCATCATTATCTGAAGAAGAATCTCAACACCACCTGCTGCTTGTTGATCTATCTGGTGGTACTATTGGTGTTAATTCCACCGTAGTAGTATCCATTACACCTTCTTTTTATGTATTATTTCAGATTAATAAACCGTTTGATAGCATAAACAACGATGATGATTTGATGAGGGTTGATTCACAAGAAGAATAATAAAACTGACAAATGAGTTACAACATATACTTTTTTTTGTAATTTTCCGGCATGTGAAGTCAGCTAATCAAAACCCTTTTTAGCTAGTTTTAGCTTCAAATTATTGTTTTCACGTATAACTTTTAGATGATTTATAATATTTCTCAAAAACTTTGAATATCCAAAATCAGGATATCCGAAATCAGAATTTTAAAATTTTTGGATATCCGAAATCAAGATATCCAAAAACCAAAAAGATTCCTCATGAAGGTTTGTACACATGTTAATGGATGTAAATAATCATGAAGAGATTTTAAAAAACTAGATTCACCACTTGCAATCTAAATATTCATATCACTATTGGTAATTTGCGGGAGTTGCTATTCGCACTCCATCAAATCAACCATCATATCACAACTTGACATTTATCTATTTTAAAATGTATTATTTCAAGTTATCTATTTACTTTTCATCTACAGACCTTGTACTACTTGTATTGAATAATGAAAAGAAAGAAGTGTATGGTTTATTCTTTTATTTTATTATATATATTTTTTAACTTCTATTAATTAACAAATGGAATAGGCAAATAAATTATAAGCAACACTATTTATCTTTTTACATTAAAATGTGTTTTTAATATGCAATGAATTTAGTTATCATATATATTTTGTAAACTATTAATCTAATATATCAAAAACATCAAACATTAGTAAGAACGCATATATGATGTTCTCTTGTTGTATTAATGCATTTAGTTCAACCTTCCATCTCGTTATTTCTCTATTTTTAACTATATATGTATAGATGATTAAATGTATCTGGTTCGTAGACCATACAACATATTACGTACATATTACGTTTATAGTGGTTTAAAAATAGGTTCAAAAAATTATGAAAAGATTAAAAAAAAATTGCACCATGCTGAGGAACCATTTCAAGTCTAGGTGGCATAAAAATATTTAGTATTTTAAAAAGGTTTATAAATTAATTCATTGCATGAGTTGATACTTTTATAAAACTACTAAAAATTGTATCTATAGTGGAAATAAGTTTACAGTATGAAATTGTTATATACTATATTTTTATTATATTTTGATTTAAATACTTGTATAATAAATATGTAAATAAAATTACAAATCACTTGTCGTTGTTATGAGAAGAAAGAAAGAGGAAAAAAAGTGTAAAATTAAAATTATAGTATGTATATAACTTTTGTTGAGACTTGAGAAATAGATTCTCACACCAAATACGTACTAGTATAAAACTGTGCAAATGGCAAATATGGAGTGCAAATAGAATTACTCGTAATTAGCTTAGTCATAACTTCATGAGGAGAGTTATTTTATATACTAAATATTTTTCACATACCAAATAATTAATCCTCAACTTTTATCTAAAAAAATCAGTAGTTGAGATTAAAATCATTTTAATATTTCACATATTTTTTATAATTTAAATATCTCTTAAACCGTTAATCGTTGATCGTAAATAATTACACCATCGCGACGAGCATTTAGTTATCTTTTTATAGAGTGACACTTTGATATACTTTCGACAATTTTTTTTCATTTGTTCACCTTTTTCGTCGTTTTTTCGTTGTTGAAACTTGCATCAAAAATCACATGTGATTAAACATTAATTTGAATATTCTAATAATATCACATGTGATATTAGTGTTAAATCATATATGATATGTAAGAAAATCATATGTGATTTAACACTAATATCATGTAATAAAAGCACTATTCAATTAAAAAGAAATTAATGATTGATATTAAAAGCATTTTAATATTTCATATATTTTTTATAACTTAAATATCTGTTAACTATTAATCGTTAATCGAAAATAATTACAACATCGCGATGAGCATTTAATTATCTTTCTATAGACGCGCACTTTGATATACTTTCGACTTTTTTTTCTTTGTTTGTTCACCTTTTTCGTCATTTTTTTTCGTTATTTTCGTTGTTGAAACTTGCATGAGAAATCACATGTGATTAAATACTAATTTGAATATTTTAATAATATCACATGAGATATTAGTGTTAAATCACATATGATATGTAATAAATTCATATGTGATTTAACACTAATATCACATACCAAATAATTAATCCTCAACTTTTATCTAAAAAAAATCAGTAGTTGAGATTAAAATCATTTTAATATTTCACATATTTTTTATAATTTAAATATCTCTTAAACCGTTAATCGTTGATCGTAAATAATTACACCATCGCGACGAGCATTTAATTATTTTTTTATAGAGTGACACTTTGATATACTTTCGACAAATTGTTTTCATTTGTTCACCTTTTTCGCCGTTTTTTCGTTGTTGAAACTTGCATCAAAAATCACATGTGATTAAACATTAATTTGAATATTCTAATAATATCACATGTGATATTAGTGTTAAATCATATAAGATATGTAAGAAAATCATATGTGATTTAACACTAATATCAAGTAATAAAAGCACTATTCATCTAAAAAGAAATTAATGATTGATATTAAAAGCATTTTAATATTTCATATATTTTTTATAATTTAAATATCTCTTAACTATTAATCGTTAATCGAAAATAATTACAACATCGCGATGAGCATTTAATTATGTTTCTATAGACGCGCACTTTGATATACTTTCGACTTTTTTTTCTTTGTTTGTTCACCTTTTTCGTCATTTTTTTTTTTCGTTTTTTTCGTTGTTGAAACTTGCATGAGAAATCACATGTGATTAAATACTAATTTGAATATTTTAATAATATCACATACCAAATAATTAATCCTCAACTTTTATCTAAAAAAAATCAGTAGTTGAGATTAAAATCATTTTAATATTTCACATATTTTTTATAATTTAAATATCTCTTAAACCGTTAATCGTTGATCGTAAATAATTACACCATCGCGACGAGCATTTAATTATATTTTTATAGAGTGACACTTTGATATACTTTCGACAAATTTTTTTCATTTGTTCACCTTTTTCGTCGTTTTTTCGTTGTTGAAACTTGCATCAAAAATCACATGTGATTAAACATTAATTTGAATATTCTAATAATATCACATGTGATATTAGTGTTAAATCATATATGATATGTAAGAAAATCATATGTGATTTAACACTAATATCATGTAATAAAAGCACTATTCATCTAAAAAGAAATTAATGATTGATATTAAAAGCATTTTAATATTTCATATATTTTTTATAATTTAAATATCTCTTAACTATTAATCGTTAATCGAAAATAATTACAACATCGCGATGAGCATTTAATTATGTTTCTATAGACGCGCACTTTGATATACTTTCGACTTTTTTTTCTTTGTTTGTTCACCTTTTTCGTCATTTTTTTTTCGTTTTTTTCGTTGTTGAAACTTGCATGAGAAATCACATGTGATTAAATACTAATTTGAATATTTTAATAATATCACATACCAAATAATTAATCCTCAACTTTTATCTAAAAAAAATCAGTAGTTGAGATTAAAATCATTTTAATATTTCACATATTTTTTATAATTTAAATATCTCTTAAACCGTTAATCGTTGATCGTAAATAATTACACCATCGCGACGAGCATTTAATTATCTTTTTATAGAGTGACACTTTGATATACTTTCGACAAATTTTTTTCATTTGTTCACCTTTTTCGTCGTTTTTTCGTTGTTGAAACTTGCATCAAAAATCACATGTGATTAAACATTAATTTGAATATTCTAATAATATCACATGTGATATTAGTGTTAAATCATATATGATATGTAAGAAAATCATATGTGATTTAACACTAATATCATGTAATAAAAGCACTATTCATCTAAAAAGAAATTAATGATTGATATTAAAAGCGATTTAATATTTCATATATTTTTTATAATTTAAATATCTCTTAACTATTAATCGTTAATCGAAAATAATTACAACATCACGATGAGCATTTAATTATCTTTCTATAGACGCGCACTTTGATATACTTTCGACTTTTTTTTCTTTGTTTGTTCACCTTTTTCGTCATTTTTTTTTTCGTTTTTTTCGTTGTTGAAACTTGCATGAGAAATCACATGTGATTAAATACTAATTTGAATATTTTAATAATATCACATGTGATATTAGTATTAAATCACATATGATATGTAATAAATTCATATGTGATTTAACACTAATATCACATGTGACTTTATTACATATCATATGTGATTTACACTAATACCATATGTGATTTTTTTAGTATATTCAAATTAATGTTTAATCACATATGATTTCTTCATTCAAATTTTAAATAACGAAAAAAACGGAAAAAAAGAGAAAAAAAAAATTCGAAAGTATATCAAAGTGCCTATCTATAGAAAGATATTAAATGCTCGTCGTGATGGTATATTTTTTTCGCTTAACGATTAACGGTTTAAAAGATATTAATATTTAGAAAAAATGAAAACGGGTTTTTTAAATTGTTGGGATTAGTCTTACCCATTAGATCAAATAAAGATGAAGCATGAAGATTGTTCCCTTGATATGTGATAAAAGTTTGATATGTAAATGATCTTTAATTTAACATCATCAAAAAGTATGTTTTGAAGTTACACAATCATTACATATATACTTAATATGAGAAAAGTTCATTTTCCTACTCTTTTTTTTATGTTTACTGAGAGAATAATCTCCACCATCCATTTAGTTTGATCTGTAAATTAATCTAAGATTTAGTCATATAAACATACTTTTTTGTCTAAGTATATAAAGCATTTTTCAGTTTTATTCTTACCTTTTAGTTTCATTATTTCACACAGATCAAGTGTATCCTCCTTTTTCTCTAATCAAGTACTCGCCGGCCACGTCATCCACTGGTAACTTCCGTCACCCTTCAAATTTCGTTTATATATATTTTACGATGATGTCATTACAAAACTTAAATCAGTAATCTAATAACTATACACGGTTTCAAGTTTTATAATGCAATAACATTATATGAAGATGCACACAAAGTGTTTGTTGAAATGACATACTTAATTGCAGCTTTACGTAATTATTTGATTGATTAACTTAATTGATTGACCGATTGAAGTATGCATGCTCAGCACACTTAAAAATGACTTGAATGTCTAATCATAATTTCAATTTATTTAATAACATAATATCTGTTGTTACTGCCGTAAATAGTTTTACTTTTGTTTTATTTTACAGGAATGATTGTGTTCTTGGTGTTACTTACCTTATTTGCGATGATATGTCAATGTTGTTGCACAAACAATTGTCCCGAGCTTTATACCATGAGGCCATGTGTTGCCATTTTTTGTATCATTTATATGGTCATGTTTATTAGTCCAGCTTGCCTTTGTGCTTTTTGGAGCTGCCATGGCTGAACCGTAGAAACTGTAACATATTGGTTTTCCTAAACACACAATCATATACAACAATGTTCGAATGAGGTTTGAGTCTAGAGAGAGAAAGTGTATAGAAATGGGAACTTCTAGTAAGATAAAGAAAAATGTATTATGAAGCTCCAACCCTTTGCCTTGCTAGGCAAAGGGTATTTATAGTGTCTTACATGAAACGCCACCTACGGGCTGTGGATCAGGCATACAATAGGTAAAGACCCATCCGTCCTCCACGGTGTTACTTAAATAACTACTAACTATTTCTAAATGACTACGACTACGAGCTTTCTAACGAATACATATAATTGAGGTAACCGAGTCTTTAACTACTGGATTTTCTAAATCCCAACAATCTCCCCCTAAGGGAGGTCACCTCAATTACAAACCGATATTACATTTTGTGTGTTCTTGAATTCTTGATTAAGTTCTTTGCTCTGTAGCTTGTAGTCTTTGATTCTTAATGTTCTGCATGTTTTGTACTTCAAGTGGAGGTCTTTAACTAATCCACGGATTATTTGGTCTTTGAGCCTTCTTAGAGATCATCAACCACAGTAAATCTCTTGACTCATCCTTTGTGTTACCTTCATGTGATGTTTGTGACGTTGGACCGACATGCTCACATTGTTAGATCATGACATCTTCTCATCAGAGTTGCGAAAGCTTCTCTGGATCATGCTATTTGCATTAGCGTAGCAAAAGCATAGCATGATGGTGTCAGAGTGAAAGCAAACGTTTTATGATGATATCAGAGCAGAAGAGTGTCGATGTTTACTTGTCATGATTTCTTTAAACGTGAGTGTGGTGTGTGAGCATGCGGTTATGGATTGACTTCTCAATTTTGATCAGTTGCAACCGTCCGATGTTCCCTGCAAACAACAGTTAGCAATAAAACACACGAAAGTGTCTTTGTTCACTTTCGTTGAATACGGTTGCAAGAACCACGGTTCCCCGTTGATCAGTATAAATACTGCCTGTGATCAGATAGAAATCCGAAGAATCTTCTTGACAGGGTTTCGCAGCTGATCTAGCCGTTCTCAAACCGGAGTGTCCCAAAGTAGACAACACGGAGTGAGTGAACCAGTGAATTGAGATTCACTGATTGATGAAAAATGATTTGAAAAACAATCGCGTATTGCTTAAGAGAAAGAGTTTTGCAATATTACGAAGGTTTTAGAAGAAAAATCAAGTTTCAACCATAAATACCCTTTTTGATTTTGAAAATTAATACGCATTCGATGTGCTAGAGAAAAGAATTGTTGAGCACATCGAATGGTTCTTCAAAGGTATCCGTCAATCCATTTCCTGGACCAAGGTTGATTCAAGTGAATCGCCCCATTGTTTCTATCCAATTGTCACAAGTTTGATCTTTTGTAATATTTCACATGTCACCCACCAAGAGCTTGTTTGATGTTGGCTCTAGAAGGATTTCCATCTTCATCATGAATATTTAACATATCACTCAGATGTTCTGACAAATATCACAAGGATAATGCGTAGGACTCTCAATATATAATCTTACTTTCCACATTTTGTGAAACAAAAAGTCTTGATTATTGTGTGTCCTAGTGAGATTTTATGGATGATCTCTTGGCTCTAGACTCAATTGTGCACATTTGGTTTCCTAAATCGGAGACTAGGGAGAGAGTCTCCTTCTTCAATATCAACTATCTCTAAGAGAAAGTCGATAGATTATGTAGGTTCCCCGTGAGAATGAAACAAGTCCTTTTAAGAGAACTTGAGTAGCTTGGGAAGTTTGGTGCAGTGCGTCACTGGGTCCATGACGTCTTGTCTTCAATGTCGGCGTTACCTTGGTAACCACCAGTAGCATATGAATTGAACCCGGTTTCTGCCCTAAGGTTGAATTATTTGAGGGCTATTTCTTTTCACCCTTTTCACTTTTTATTTCTTTTTCATTCTTCAACCCCTTCAGTGCTTACCAAGACTTCATAACTAGAACCTTGTTGGGTTTGTTCCAGTCCTAGCTCTGTCTCAGTCGACACTCTTCCCATATTCTCATTTTTCTCCTTTTTACATCATACCTAAGCACTTCTACACTAACTAGTGGATTTTCCCCGGGTAGATCCCTCCGGCTCTGGTGGGATCGTGGGAACAAATACCTACCCTAACCATCCTTATAACTCCAATGCATAAAGTAAATTGGTCGGTCTTTTGGTATTGTTCTTTCCGCCTCAAAACCAAATGAAAAACCATTTGAAAATCAATCAAGGTACTTGTGATAAAAAATCAAAACATTTTGTACCTTAATTGTTTTTTGATCTTTTAGAAATGCTCCCCCTCAACATGTGCTTCAAGTATAAGAAATCATTTTGGCACATGGAGAAAGAGTCCATTGAAAGCTCCATTTCTTGATAATGTTTTCTAAAATGATCATCATCACTCCCCCAATCAAATCTAATATTTAGATACTTTTAGATAAAACATTTTGGGGACGATGTGGTTTTCTTTTGATTGCTCCCCCTCAACATGTGCATCAAGATTCGAAAGAGTTTTGCACATATTAGAGAGAACCTGCACTTTGAGACAAATCAATCACGTTTCAATCCTTTTTGGTTTAAGATGAATGCTCCCCTTAACATGTGCATGGAAAATTTGAAATCGTTTGGAACATGTAACAAGGAGTGATTGTTATTGTATTTCTAAAACCACTTATCAAATTATCAATTTATTTCTAATTTAAATCACAAATTCTCCCCCGATCACAATTTTCAAACCCTTTGAGATTTTTGATCCCAATTGATTTAAATTATTTTTGAACGCTTTTTGAGGAGAAATGTGACTTGCTTTTTAAACACTTAACTGATAAGGATTAGATTTTGAAATTTAATCTCCATTGATCTAACATGCTCAGGTACCATATGTAAAATTTTTAGCTTGTGTACCATTTGAAATGAAAACTTAATTTTAGCCTGGTCTTGATCCAATTGTGGATAAAATATTTTTTTTATTAACAGAATATAGACTTTGCTCCTTTTAGTGCAAATTGTTTGAAAAATAACCTTTTTGAATTGTTTGAAATCATTCTCCCCCTCAATCAATGACCAAAGTTGTTGATAGAGTGATAGAGATTTTGACAAAAGATAGGTCCAGATGATTTTCAAAATTAAGTTCGAGTTATTTTCAAAGCAATTTTGTTTTCATTATAAGACAAATATTGTTCAGAAGAAACTTTAGAAGGAAAAACATTTGTGAAGAAACATTTGTCTTTTTGGCGACAGATGTTCCTGATGATTTTTTTGTTTTTAGGATCAGAGCATGAGGTATTAAAATAATTTAGCATGGCTCTGTCCTTTTTTTAAAAGCGGGTTACAATTTGAAGTAACTGCAAGCCATTATTTGAAGCCTGGGTTACTGTCTGAAATAACAGTAAGCCAACATTTTTCTCCATCTCAAATTTATTTTATTTTATTTTATTTATTTTTTTAAACAATTTTAGAAAAGAATATTTATAACTTCTGTTCGAACTTCATCTAAAGACCCGTGCCATTATTGAATGACATTTCTAAGTCCATAGATGTTATCGAAACCAGAAGGCATGCTCTTGAGTAAACAATATTTTTGGAATTTTTCAAGATTTTCTGATTTTTATGGGTTTTTGAAAATTTTATATTTTTTCTATTTTCTTTTTGCTGGTTTTATATTTTTGTAGTTTGTTTTTTTAAAGTATATTTACAAAGAATAGATGAAGAAACACCTTTACTTGTAGGATATTGGTTATTGTTTTAATCAAAGAACATGTATGAGGATTGAATCAAACAAGTAGATTATAGAGAGAGAGAGAGAGATGGGTGGGATACTTTCTAGAGAGAGAAAGAGATGAGAGAAAAAGAAGTTGTATGATTAAGAGAAATGAAAGCACCAACCCTCTCCACATGAGGAGAGGGCTATTTATAGTTTTTACAAAATACGCCACCTACGGGCTGTGGATCAGGCATACATTGGGTAAAGACCCGTCCGTCATCCACGGTGTTACTCTAAACTAAATAACTAACTAAATGACTAGTAAATAACGTAATGTCTACGAGCTAACTTATGCTAGATAATATTTGGGGTGACCGATACTTCACTATGGAATTTCTAATTCCTAACAATCTCCCCCTAAGGGAGGTCACCCCATGTTTTGCATTTCGAATCCTAGCATTCTTTTTAATCTTCAGTCTTGAGCTCGTAGACATTAATTCTTCAACATCACCATCTTTGTGCTTTAGCAGTGATTCTTTAAAGTCCGATAACTTTGTACTTTAAGTGGAGGTCTTTGAACTGATCCACATCTTTGATGATCTTCGAGCTTTCCTTGAGATCATCAGCCACAGTAAATCTCTCGGGATCATCCATAGTTGTGTTGCCTTCATGTGATGCTGTGACTTTTGGACCGACATGCTCACACCTTTTGGATCATGACATCTTTCCATCAGAGTAGCGGAAGCTTTACTGGTTCATGATATTTGCAGCAGCGTAGCAGGAGCATAGTATAAAAATATCAGAGCCAGGTTCTGTAGATATGCGCAAGTCATGATTTCTTCAATTAAGTGTGGATGCCGTGAGCATGCGGCTTTGGATTGACTCCTCAATTCTGATCAGCTGCAACCATCGGGTGTACCTGCATACAACAGTTAGCAATAAATCGCACGAAAGTGTCTTTGATCACTTTCGTTGAATTGAGGTACACGGCCCACGGTTCCCCGTTGATCAGTACAAGTACTTCCTGTGATCAGGTAGGATTCCGAAGAATCTCCTTGACAGGGTTTCGCAGCTGTTCTAGCTGTTCTCAAACCGGAACGTCTCAAAGAAGACAACACGGAGTGAGTGAACCAGCGAATTGAGATTCACTGATTGATGAAAAATGATTTGAAAAACAATCGCGTATTGCATAGAAGAAAGAGTTTTGCAATACGACGAAGGTTTTATAAGAAAGATCAATTTTCAATCAAAAATACCTTTTGTATAAGAAATAGAGTACACATTCGATGTGCTAGATAAAAGAAGAGATTCACACATCGAACGGTTTTTCCAAAAGTATTTTTTTTTTTTCAATTAGAGATACTTTTTGTGTTTGAAAACATAAGTACACATTCGATGTGCTAGAGAAAAGAAGATTTGCACATCGAACGGTTTTTCCAAAAGTATTCGTCAATTCCATTCCTGGACCAAGGTTGATTTAAGATTGAATCTCCCCATCGTTTCTATCCAGTTGTCACAAGCTTGATCTTACGAGAAGATCTCACATGTCACCCACCAAGAGCTTATTTGATGTTGGCTCTAGAAGGATTTCCATATTCATCGTGAATACTTTTACATATCACTCGGATGTTCTGGCAATATCACAAGGATAATGCGTAGGACTCTTAATATATTCTTACTTTCCACATTGTGTGAAACAGCAAGACTTTATTAATTTTGTGTCCTAATGAGATTTATTGACGATCTCGTGGCTCTAGACTCAATCGTGCATATTTGGTTCCTGTGCCGGAGACTAGGGAGAGGGTCTCCTTCTTCAATATCAACGATCTCTAAGAGAAAGTCGATAGATTACGTAGGTTCCCCGTGAGAATGAAACAAGCCCTTTTAAGAGGAACTTGAGTGGCTTGGGAAGTTAGGTGCAGTGCGTCACTGGGTCTATGACGTCTTGTCTTCAATACCAGTGTTACCTTAGTAGACACCAGTAGCATATGTATTGAACCCGGTTTCTGCCCTAAGGTTGAATTGTTGGAGGGCTATTTATTTTCACCCTTTTTCACATTCAATTCTTTTTCATTCTTCAACCCCTTCAGTGCTTACCGAGACTTCATCACTAGAACCTTGTTGGGTTTATTCTAGTACTAGCTCTGTCTCAGTCCGCACTCTTCCCATATCTCACTTTTCTCATTTTTTTCAACATACCTATGGACTCTACACTATCTAGTGGATTGTCCCTGGGTAGATCCCTCCGGTTCTGGCGGATCGTGGGAACTAATACCTAACCTCACCATCCTTATAACTTCATACATAAAGTAAAATGGTTGGTCTTTTGGTATTGTTCTTTCCTTCTTGAAACCAATTGAAAAATCATTTGGAAAATCAATCAAGGTACTTTTGATACGAGATCAAAGCATTTTGTACTTAATAGTTTTGATCATTTAGAAAACCTCCCCTCAACATGTGCATATGATTTAGAAATTGTTTAGCACGTGGAGGCAAGAGGACTTTGAAATATTTTCTTTGATCACAATTTTCATAGAAAAAAAGCCATTTGATTTTCTTGGTAAATTCTCCCCCTCAATATGTGCGTATGATATTTGAATTAATTTTATCACATAGAGGTAAGAGTTCATTTGAAGCACATTTACGATCACACAAGCCATTAAGAAACCATTCGCTCCCCCTCAATATGTGCATCAGTATATGAAAGAGTTTAGCACATATTAGAGAGAGCCAGCACATTTAATCAAATGATCACCTTTTATCAAATTTCATATTAAATCACAAATTCTACTCCCGATCAAAAATATCAAACCCTTTGAGATTTTGGATCCCAAGTGATTTAATAAGGTTTAGAAAACATGGGAGAAAATGTGGCCTTGTTTAAATACTCATCTGGTTTTTGGATAAATCCTCCTCCTCAACATGTGCATTATGTATATTGAAATCGTTTGGCACATGGAGGCAGGAGTGCCTTTAAAGGACTAAAACTAATTTCATTTAAAACAGATTTGAGATTTAAATCACAATCTCTACCCCGATCAGAAATATCAAACCATTTGAGATTTGTGATCCCAACTGATTTAAATCATTTAGAAAAATTTGGGGAAAGACGTGGCAAGATTCAATTTTGAAAGATGACTGATAAGGACCATTTTAAGACATTAAAGATTGTTAGTGTCAGGTATGATAGTTTTTAAGAGATCTTTTAAGCAAAACAAAACAATTTCACAATCAAACAAGAACAGAAAAAATTTCATTTTGAAAGACCTTGATTCTAAAGAAAAAATCATACCATGACATAACATTAAATCTTTAGATCACCACATTTTAACGTACAAGCCGGAACTTTTATGAAGAAATATTGTTTGAAAATATTATATTTTAAATCACTCTCCCCCTCAATCGATGACCGAAGTCGACAATTGAGTGACATAGGTTTTGATAAAAAGAAGTCCGGTGATTTTCAAAATTTAGTCCAATTTATTTTCAAAGCAATATTTTTCCATTTTCAAAAACAATATCAAAGTTTTAGAAAAATGGTATCATCACTATTATCCCTGCACAAAGATACGTTAGGTGGACGAGAGGCTTCTGTTTTTGTTGTTGTAGGGTTTGGAAGAAAAACCATCTGCAGATGCAGTGAGACTTCTTTCGTTGCATTTTAATGCCAACTGAGATCAAATTAAGCTTCGTTTCTTCATTTGCTGAAGAAGAAAACTGTCTGTTGATGCAGTGAGACCTCTTACGTTGCATACATGCCAACTCTCCATCGAAGTACAATTAAGCTCCGTTTCTTCATTTGTCAACCCAATATCTAGTTACCCTTTCCTTTCGGCATCCAATCATCTTAGTTTGTGGGATCCGGATCGGGAACATTCTTATATACCAATATACCTGCATACGTTAGTGAAAACACATACAGATATATGGTGGTCGACATCACCCAAACAACAATCGACTAATAAAAGTCAATCCAACATATCAATCAATTCATATATGGCATGGGAATAATGTGTTTATCAAACTCTAATCATCTAATCCTAACAATAATATCCTGGGCACGTAGTCCTTCAAAGTAGGTTAACATCTTTTTTCAATTAAGCATATAGGATAGTTAGATAATCTCGTTAGATGATATAGATTTGAAAACATTCTCCCCCTCAATCAATGGCTCATTTTATTGAAAAGTTTAAAAGCGCTGAAGTCATTGATTGAGTTTTCAATTTTACAAAAACTCTGAATCTGATTGTTTTTTTAAAGCAACTCATTTTCCACCATTTTTGAATACAACAAATATTTTTCTGAAGAATTTTTTAGACGGAAAAACATTTGTGTGGGAACAGCAGTCCTTCGACATACTTTCCTCATTTTGTTTTTAGGATAAGTGCACGAAATATTTTGAAAATAGGTTTAGCGCAACACTTTCCTTCCTTTAAAAGAACGGGTTGCTATCTGAAATAATAGCAAGCCATAGTTTAAGCACGGGTCACAGTCTGAAATAACTGCAAGCCATTTTTTAAAGCCCGGGTTACAGTCTGAAATAACTGTAAGCCACATTTAGAGACATGTTTAGAAAAAAAATATTTACACCTCATGCTCGAACTTCATCTATGGTCCCGTGCCATTATTGAATGACATTTCTAAGACCGTAGATGTTATCGATACCAGAGGAAATGTCATGAGAAAACATATTTTTGATATTTTTGAATTTTTCTGATTTTTATGGGTTTTTGTTGATTTTATATTTTTCTATTTTGTTTTGTTGGTTATATATTTTTGTATTTGGTTTTTTTGATAAATATATACAAAGATAGAGTAGATGATATAGTTAAAGAAGATGATGATACGAGTACCGAGATAAGGATATCGAGCAGCCCCGTTGTAGAAGATAGAAGTCATCATCTCTTAAAAATTCACCACCAAAGCTTCCGAGGCTCCATAATAGAAGATAGAACATGAGCCTTTGAGAAAGATAGACTTTGGCAGCTTCCCCCCAAACAAAAAATCCTTTAGCTGAGCAGATTCAAAGCTTTCTTTCAAGCTTCCATTAGCCAGGTGCACAAAGACGCACACCATTATCATCGATCTTGCTGCTCTTTTTAAGAATAATCACCGTGATTCTTCGTTCGAGGTTATATCATCCAATAGAAGAACAACACCATATCATCCCACACATAAAAAAATCTTCTCAAATTTCTTTTCTACTGACATCTGAAGCAATCCATTCCAAAAGGTGTCAAGAGACCACTTCCCCCGAGTAGTTGAATTGATGCAGTCAGTCTCTTAGACTAGAGCTCACGAACCCAAATACACATACCCAAAGACAAAGAAACTTATACCATCGAAGTAGCAGATTAAGTCCAATAGCCAAAGAATAACCACGATGTATACTTTTCTCTCCCCCTGAAGAAAGTGTATGAAGCTCAAGAACCCGAATGCCCAAAGAGAGAATAACCGATAACATTGAAGAAGCAGGCCGAATCACTGATTATCTCTGCGGGTGACAATCTCTGCGGATGTCAACACCGGAATAAGTGATTATATCTCTGAATCACTGATTAAGCCCTCAAGTAAAATAGCTGAGCATCCCCAATGTACACAATCTCTCTCCCCTGATGATTGTGATAACATCAAAATCATCACACACTTGTGTACCTCTTTCATCTTCAGAAACTAACTCTTCCATCTCTTCCCCCACATAGTTGGAATAAGAACACTAAACGCCTTGATGAGTAAAACCTTGAGTTTCTCTGCGGTAATAACATTTGTCTTCCCGTGATATCTTCAATTACTTAGAAGTATTAAGTTCATCAAGTTTACTCGCGTTTAGATACGTGTCTCCTTCCCCCTTGCTGGTTTTGACACTTCAGAATCAGCAACTCATTGTAAGCCCGTATACTATAAATTTGTTTCAAAGAACACTTGAACTCTTGTGGGAATCAACTTGCTGAAGAATATGAGCAAGTCTAATTGGGGATTAAATCAGACATTTCACCCTCCCCCAATTAGTGCTCTCCCATAAACCGACAATCTTTATGATGAATGCTTGAATAAGAAGAAGTCTTTAGATAATCAAATGCAACTCGTCTTTTAGTCTTCTAACATATAACAGCGAATGTAGAACCGACTGTAGACTCGACCTTCTTCAAGATTGTTCAGTTGGGGAATAGATAGTTAACATCTTCAACTCACACCAAAAAGCATCTCACCAAAAAGCATCCCAATTAACTTACATCTTGCAAATCCCCTTAACTAAAATCCCTCCCAATCAAACAATAACAGAAAGATGTTTCATCAAGGAAATCAGCAATCAGGCCGCAACGAACACACAAGATGGTAACACCAAACTACCAATCACATCAAACAAGAACAGAGAGATTGTTCGGAATCATCATGTTGATGTATACGTGAAGCATTAACCGGAAGCACTTTGTCGATAAACTCATCAATCCGAGTGAAGATGTCAACCAACGGCTCATAGAAGAAAACTCCATGTGAAGATGATCCGATAAGAAGAAGCTCGGTTCTTACATGAGTTTGGAGCCGTTTGACCATTTATATTCTCAAATATCAATCAACAATGCAAAAAATTCACACTTCTTCTCCCCCTCAAGAATTGCATACGGAGTTGCCATTCTTGATTAAATAAGTGAAAATCATCCGAATGTTCTATTCACACTTCTCTCCCGCAAAATCAGTACATGATGTCGCCATCTTCATTATAATCGAGCAAGTGGAATGAGAAAACAATCAGTGGTAGCCTGGTTCACTTGATGACTGAAGCGCATGGAAAAAGTATGAAGCATGTTGATGAGAATGGTCATAAAAAGAAGATTTCTCTTCTTTAGAATATAAAGCGTACTGAAGCGTACACTTTTCTTTTCTTTAGAGAACGAGGTTTGAACTAAAGTATTCAAACGTCATAGCCAGTTGAATATCAAGGTTGAGTTACTTGAACCCGTGAATTATGAGATATCAATCCTTGTGTTATCCATACTTTAAACCAGTCCATGTATTGAAGGATCGAAGTATCTGCAATTGAGTAAGGACTACCTGCACTAACATCACAAGCTTGATTGCATATATATTGGTTAGTGACATTAGTATCCAAACCCTTTGGAGGTTCACGGTCAACCTTGATTTTGTCATTAGAAAACAGCTTTCCGGTAGGAATCCACCTAAGTTCAGCATCCTTAAACATTCTACCAGACGATATCCACTTATGGCAAGATCTAGGATTGTAAGGCTTCTTATGCATAGTGGAAGACTTATCCTTGTTCCTAGTTTCCAAAGATTTAGCAGTTGGTATCCATCTAGGTGAAGTTTTTGGTTTGTTTTGCTTCATAACATGTTGAACCTTAGTCACATTAGTAGTCTTAGTGGATTGTACCTTGGCATGTGAATTAGGAAAATGTTTCTTATGTGGAAAAGACTCAGAATTTCTAGTTTTGTTTTCTACATGCTTAGCATTCTTATGCACGTAACTACTCTTAGATGTACGCCAATCCCTAGTCTTTTGAGTGTTCCTAGGTAGTGGTTTACAACTACTAGCAGTGCTTTGAAATCTCGTAGAATTTGTCACCCTAGGTCTTGCACCTAAAATTCCATCTTTTCGAATCAGTGCCTTTTTCCTAGCTTCTTCTAGACAATATTTCTTCCACAAGTCATTCATATCATATGAATTATGGGTTTTAATGCTTGGTTTTGACACTTTTTTCGAACTAATCCTAGATGTGTTGGGAGTAAAAGTAGCTGCATGTTGAGGTTTAGAGGAACTCAAAGCATGACTCTTAGGTAACACAGGTGAAGTGACTGGTTTTGACAAAACTTGTTTCTCATCAACTTGGGAGGCAAACCGTGTTTTCGAAAATTTTAGTCTTTCGGATATAAACGCAGTAGACTGCCTAACAACAGACCGGTTTCTAATGGGATGAGAAACTGGTTTCCCCAAGGTTGATGGTTTTGTAAACTTAGTGTTCACACTTTTCCCTACAGTTTTCCTAAGCTCATTCTTTAAGGCAACAATAGCGAAACTCTTATTCTGAAGTTGAGCTTTGAGTTCATCAATTTTTTCTATCAAAGAGTTTGTTTGTTCTATTGACTTAGTTCTAGCTTCTTTGACAGAGTCACTTAGTTCAATGTGATGCTTTCTCAAAGACTCATTTTTCTTTAGTAATTTAGCCACATAAATTGAAAGTTCATTATTTCTTGTTATAATAGCATTAATGTCTTGTGTATTCATGACTAAATTACTTTTCTCATTCAAGATAGAAATATGTTTCTTCAGATTGTAAATGGTTGACTCTTTGTTTTGAAGCTGAGCTTTCAAAGTGTTAATTTCAAAAAGTTCACGAAATTCAGGAAGTTCTGATTTTTTACATGGTTTGTTAAGTTGAAAACTTTCTTCTTTACTCTGAATCGTGATTTCAAGTGAAATGCAATGTTTTTCAAGATTTGAGAATTTGTTTGAAAGTTCATCAAAACCCTTCTTATCAACCATATCTTTTGTTTTGAAACACTTAATCTCAGACTCAGCCTCAGTAACAGAACATTTATGAAAGTCATGTTCAGCATCATAATCAGTTTGTTTAAGTACTTTAGCAGATGCACTATGTTGAACAGTAAAGGGTACCTCATTACATGACACCTGCTCAATTTCTGGTCTGATATATGCATCCACATCATGTGTAACAAGAGTCACTGGACCGTTGGATGTGTCAAGCTTATCAATCTCTAAGCCTCTATACACAGTGCCAACTGATCCATCATCCGATGCCTTACTGGTCTCAATACTACAATCTATTGATTGTACCCGACATTCATTCACCTTTCTGATCACAACATCCACTTCTTGTGTGCCAGGAGTTACTGAGCAGCTGGTTACATCATTCTTTGTTGTTTCTGAAACACCCGACCTTTCTGATACATTACCCGACTTGTCACAAATATCTCTCAACTGTACCCGACTCTCATCTACTTTATCATCTTTCTGAGTAACTTCCTCAATATACTTCTCCACATTGTCTATGAGATGGATCAATGTCTCTGTGAACGCGCTAATTTCCATTCCAGTGTGTCTCTTGAAGGACATTTCAGTCATGTCTTGATCATAATCTGATGAGAATTCCCTTCTACTGAATGACTGAAAGTGTTTGTAGATCACTTGAAGTGCATTACTGGAACTATCCTTATGAACCTTCTCTTTGTCAAGTTGTAGCTCCAATTGCTCTAGGTTTAACAGCAACGTTCCTGTTAATGTGGATAAGTCCTGACGGAAAAGGGCAATACATGTTCGTTCCATTGTTGTGGGTAGAAGTAACATGAGGTGAGAGTGAAGTTGTTGAAAAGGTTCAATGCTGCTTTCCTTTTGCAAGGCATTTTGTAGCCTGAACAGGTGCAAATCTTTCTCATCAGAGTCTGAACATGAAGATCTCACATAGTCATTGATTGATCCAATCATCTTTAATCGTTCAGTGTAGCAAACATTATCATTGTTGTCCACAGCATCATACAATTTAAGCACTTCTGAAATCACTGGGTCAGTAGAATAAGACATGATGTGGTAGTGAGCACGGGATTTTACAAGTCTATGATTTAAACCGAGAAATAGAATCTTTCGCAGGATTTTACTAAAATCAAGACGAAACCGTGGGACAAGATAAATTGGGAGAGGTTAAATAGTGGTGTCTTGAGATTTTTCTTGAGATTGTAGATGAATTTACGGATCTTGTAGATGAGAAAGGAGTGAGACTTTTGTTTCAAATCGGATTAAACAACAACTAACACGGTATGTTTCAACGAGTCCGAATAATCTCAATCCCAACAAGGTAATAATCAATCACGAATTAGCAACGCTCGATCTAAACCGTAATCCAAATTAACTCCCGAGAAAAAAATAGCAAGATGTTCAACACCGAGGTCGTGACTTTTGAGTTTGCAAGTTAACGTAACCAAGGTTGTACACTAACTAATTCTATTCGTCCTTTAAGAAAAACGAATAATATACACGACCAATGAGAATCACCACGTCCAAAAAAAAAGAATTTATACTTGGCCCAAACGTCTGTAACCCGGCCCACAACAAATCTGACTTATGAACCCTAATAATCCGGTATATATATTACCACTTAACACAAACACATATCCCTAATATTCTAACCCTAAACCTAATATCAAAATAAAACGCAGTCACACATTTCTCTGCCCTTTCTTCTCAAACCAACCACAACAACAATAAATCTGAACACCAAAAAAAAATAGACCCTTTGAATTTCTTGTATCAACCGAACAACAAATCCAATCCTTGTCTATTCTTCTTGGATAATCCGAATCAAAAAACTGATATCCAACCCAAATCGTTCTTGTGTTTCCTTCGTTGATGTTCAGTAATAAAAAAAAACTTCAAGATCGTTTTTCAGCAATGATCTAAGGTAGGTGATATGTTGATTTTTGATTGTAACCGAAAGAAATTAATGAATTAAGCACGAGTTGTTTTGTTCATATTTTTCAAGTTTCGAATATTAAGAAGTGATGCTTCAATAGGATCGATGATGGTTATCTCTTACACGGTTTGGGTTAAACACGAATCGTTTTTTTAATTAGAGGAGATTGACTGAGATCCTTTTTTGTTTAAATCGAATGAGAGGGAATGAAACAATTGTGTTTTGTTCTTCTTTTGATTATTCGAACAGTGAAAGATCAATCATATCCCGTAAAGATCAATGATGTTAGAACTCTTGTGATAAAGTCTTTGGACGAATCGTTGATAATATAAAGAGTCAAACTGAGATCTTGAATCAGGTTATGTAGTGTACGGTTTGTGTTTGGGTTTGCAATTTGTTATGTAGTGTACGGTTTGTTCATGAATCTGGTTGTCAAAACACAAGTCGCTTGTGTAAAGACACATGTCGCTACACAAAAATAGTACTAAGTCGCTAGGACGAAGGTCAGACTATTATGCTGCAAGTCGCTATTAAAGAATAGGACTAAGTCGCTATTAAATAAAACCACAAGTCGCTAGGTTTTGTCAATACAAAACCCAAGTCGCTAGCTGTTTTAAAAGAAGCAAGTCTCTATAATATTTAACCCAAGTTGCTATGATGAACACCAGTAGCAGCGAAGAATATGGTCAAAAAGTATTGCTCGAAAATCACCAAAAACAGCCCCGAAACTTATGATAAAACGTAACCAAACATCAAACTATACTAATCAACCCCTCGTAAACATGAAATTACAAATCTTTAACATATTTAACCAAATAATAACACAACTAAAAATACGAACCAAATGAAAAAAAAAACAATAACCACATAAAGATTCAAGCACACAAGATATCCAAGATCGAACCTTGGCTCTTGATACCATTTGTAGGATATTGGTTATTGTTTTAATCAAAGAACATGTATGAGGATTGAATCAAACAAGTAGACTATAGAGAGAGAGAGAGAGATGGGTGGGATACTTTCTAGAGAGAGAAAGAGATGAGAGAAAAAGAAGTTGTATGATTAAGAGAAATGAAAGCACCAACCCTCTCCACATGAGGAGAGGGCTATTTATAGTTTTTACAAAATACGCCACCTACGGGCTGTGGATCAGGCATACATTGGGTAAAGACCCGTCCGTCCTCCACGGTGTTACTCAAAAATTTGATTCGGTCCCAGACGGTCAGGTTTTATCACACAAGCTGGCCACTTGTGAATGGCCAACCGTAACAAACTTAAAATAGTCTGGAAACGAATGCAATGAAGATCAGGGGAGTATAGTGTTTCCCCGGGTCGTTATGTCCCAGCGAGCTATGCGAAGAATCACCAAATGAATAGTGATCGAGAGATTTGAACGGATAAGAGTTTGAATTATTATAACTACAGATAAAGTCTATAAATTACAAAGGCTTAAATGCAAATTAAAGAGGATTAAAAAGATAAAAAATATTAAATAAACGCAATCATTATTTGCAAAATGATGTTTTTGATTTTATGTTTTTAAAACTTAAATTAAAAAACTACGCGACGTACAAATGAAAATATGAAACTGAAGCAGTATTAATCCTAAAAATATGAAAATGATATTTTTACAAACCTAATGATAAAAGAAAATTTTTAGAAAAAGAAAATTATTTTTAAAACAATTTATCTAATTATTATTAATTAAAAACTATTTTTAACTATTTAATAATAGCCTAAAATACAAGAAAATATGAAATAAAGATAGAAAAATAAAATTTTGACTTGGAAAAATCTAAAATAACAAAAGAGAATTTTCAAAACTATTTTTGTATTTTTCTGATTATTTTTGTATTTTCTATTAATTAAAAACTATTTAAAACTACTTAAATTGCTAAAAAATACAAATTTAACTAAGAAAAATCTAGAAAAATATTTTTTTGACTTTTAATATTTATCTTAATCTAATAAAAATGAAAAATTATTTTTTTGAAACTTTTCTGAATTATTTGTATTAAATGTTAATTAAAAAGGCTTAAAAACTGTTTTAAATTAAGAAAAATACCAAACTGACTTGGAAAAATCTGAAAAATTCAAGATAAGCCTAAAATAATATTGTGAATCTAGAAAAAATAAAAAAACACAGGCTTGTGTGCAAGAAATTGAAACTGCCAAGCAAAGTGCTTATGAATAAACACTCTAAATAAGCCAAAAGGTAACCAAAGACCACCACAGTGACAAAGAAGCTATAATAAGCTAAAAGTATCCAAATGCAACTAATCTCAACTGCCCTTAACCTCTATTGTGTTGTTTGAACAGATTTGATAATAAGAGCTTAATGTGCAGAAACAGTTTTGAGGTACTAAGTTTGAGCTTAAGCACAAGCTACCCAACTAGCTAAAAATGAAAAAAAATCCGAATAGAACTTAAAAAGTCTAAAAAGGTTCAGTCAAACCATAAAAAGAATTAAATTTTGTCAAAAATTCGGAAAAATTAATTGTAAATTATGTTTATTAAGTCTTTTCAAAGTTTTTTTATT